>WOXC01010389.1:0-448081 GCA_011680675.1 Gymnobelideus leadbeateri | reverse complement strand
GGATTCTTGAGTTTTCTGGGACAGCTCGCTAATCCAGGAGCCTACCCCCGGCCTCCTCTGCGCCCTAGAGAGAGAAAGCTGTAGATTTGGGGCACCTGGGAGACCGGGAGCCCCATAGGCGGGCTCAAGTTTACCTACTTCCGACCTGCCCGGTCCTGTCCGGTCCCGGAGGCCAGGGGGCCTGTCCAGGGCCTCTGGATGGGCAGGGACAAGGGAGAGGAGCGGGGCAGAGACAGGCGTGCCGGGCCGGCCTGGCTGCGCTTTCTCTGGGCTGGGGGCGGGGTCTCCGCTGGGGGTGGGGGTGGGCAGCGCGGCACCACCTCCTTCCTGCCCCCACCCCCACCCGGGCCCTCTCTGGCTGTCCTGCCCTGCCCTGCCCTTCCCGGTCCCAGCAGGGCGGGCGACCTGAACCCCGACAGCGACATGCGGAGCCCCTGCCCCGCTGCCAACCCGGTGGCCGCTGTGCTGGCTGCTGTGCTTTCCGTGCTGCGGGTGAGTGAGCCCCGCTGTCGCCGGGCACCAGAGGGCCAAGCAGGAGCTGGGGCAGGACCGGGCCACGCGAGTTTGGGGTTTGGGCCCCTGCCCCGCCTTTCCCCAGAAGCCATGGAAGTGCTGAGGGATCCGATTGTGCTTTTGTTGTTGCAGATGTCGTCCTACAAGCGGGCCACACTGGATGAGGAAGACCTGGTGGACTCCCTCGGGGAGGGCGAGGTGTACCCCAATGGCGTTCAGGTAGGCAGCAGCGCCAGCCCCTTTGCCCCTTCCAGCCTCACAAGTACCATAGAACACTCCCCCCCACCCCAAGGACTGAACACTGGCTCAGAGGGCCCTTGGAGGCCAGCCCTCTCATTTGACAATGGAGGAAACTGAGGCCCAGAGAAGTTGTGACTTGTCCAGTGTCTCCCAGGAGTGTGAAGCCCCCTATAGGTAAAATTACAGACCATGAGGATTAAACACTGCCCCCCATCCCCTGCACTCATCAGCCTCCCCAGAGCTGACTGCTGAACCATCACCAACATCCCCTCCCCTTGTGCAGACTCGCTCATTCCCACAAGTAGCCCATGAGGGGAAAGAGCCCAGATGCTTTCCTCCAACCCACAACACAGAGTATCTTTACTTCAGTTTCCTTCCTATTTTCTCCCTATTCCATATTTTCTAGAGAAGACTCTGAGGACCAGAGTCACCAATGACCTCCTGCCCTCTCTCCTGGGATGGGCCCAGTCTATATGCTATTTCCCTTGCCTTTGAACTCCCCCACCTCTCCCCTGTCTGTTTTAGAAATATCTCAGGGACTAGACTGTGCCCCGGGTGAGTGGGATGGGACCAGCTACCCCCTCCTCTCTCTCTCCCTTATCTCATTAGAGAATTCAGGAATCTGGGATGAGGTTGAAACAGGAGCCTCCTCACCCTCTGTCCTATCGTCCTGTGCCATTGTGAGTCTCCCACATCTCTCCTCCTCCTTACTTTACATACTCCCCACTTAGCCTTATTCTGTCTGCTCCACTAGTGGGCGCAGGACTAGCCTTGGTATTTAGGGTGGAATAGAGCCAGGGGCCACCCCACTGTCTCCCATACCTAGCACAGTTCCTGGAACATAGGACATGCTTAATAAATACAAGTTATTTATTAGAGACCTGTGCCATAGTCTCTCTCCCTCCTCCTTTTATATCTTCCCATCTGTCTGTCTGTCTGTCTGTCTGTCTCTCTCTCACACACACACACACACACACACACACACACACACACACACTACTCTCCTTTGCAGAGAGGATTCAAGGACCAGCCTTGATATCTAGAGTAAGGTGGGCCCACTGTCCTCCCCACTTCTTTTTCTGAGGATTTGTACCATGTCTTGTCTCTACCTTCTTTCGATGCTCCCCACTTATGCCCTCTTTCTCCAAGGATTCAGGGACTAGCCTTCGTGTCTACAGGGACAGAGGCCACCCCTGTCTGGAGCCACCCTTCCCCCTACCAGTCAGATCACTGCCAACGTGGGTCCCTCCAAGAATGAAGCTGTGTGCCAGCTAGGACAGCCTGCAGGAAGTTTCTGTCCCTTGGCTCTTAGGGCAGAATTCTTCCTCAGGGCAAAAATGTCCCTTAGAAATAGAGTCTTTTATTTTTGCTGCTTCTAACCAGCTACATCTGGAGCTGGCTTTGGACAAAACATGTCTGACATCCCACGGGACTGACTTTGGGGGGGACAGTTTTGTCTCAGGATGTTATAGAATCAGAGTAAGACCTAGGGATTGACCCTCACGTAAGGGAACTGAGGCCCAGTGAGGGGGAATAACCTGCTGAAAATGACCTAGCAAACAAGTAGCAGGGCCAGAGCCCAGGCCTCCCAGGCCTCCCAACTTCCTATCTAGGGCTGCCGTGGAGGAGGCCCAGCCCCTTCCCCTTATTCATCCCATCCTGAAAAGCTGGTCCCTGAGGCCTATATTTCCTGTGTTGAATGGGGAAAGCCCTTTCTGTATAAAGCCTGAAATGCTGTGGGAAGCAGAGCGAGGGCCTTGGACCCAGCTGATCGGATTGAATTGGCATTCATTTCTGTAAGCCAGATACAGAGCTGAGTGCTGGGGATACCCTGCTGGAGACAGGACACAAAAACATCTCCTGACCTCTAGGAACCTGTGGGCAGGTCACTACTGTCTCTGACCCTCATTTTTCTCATCTGCAAAATGGGGATAATAAGACCTTGGGACATTGAATATGAGAGCTGGAAGGGACCTGTGAGTTCAGCTGGTCTAGCCCCTTATTTTTACAGATGAGGAAATTGAGGCTTCTGTGAGGAAACAGCTTCCCAAGGTGAAACAGGGAGGGTAGGTCATGAAGGGCTTTGGACAACAGAGGAGGACAACAGAGGGTGCTCCTGGAGTTTTTTGAGGGGAGCAGGTGACATGGTCAACAGCTCACATTTATATAATACTTTAAGATTTGCAAAACATATGTGAGTCTCCCAGCAATGCTGGGATGTAGGTGCTGTAGGTAGCTGTTGTGCCCATTGTACAGATGGGAAGACTGAGGCTCAGAAAATCTAAGTGCTTTGGCTATGGACATACAACCCTTTCTCTCTATAGACTGTACCAGTGCCAGACCTTGTAGCTGAGAGATGAGTGTTGGTCCAGGTGCTTTGATGGGATTGTCCTTGACCTGGGCTGTCTCAGCCTTCCTCAGTCCTGACCCCACTGATCCCATAATCCAAGACTTAGGACTGACAGAAATCTCAGGAATCTTCTTAGGACAATGTCCCCATTTTACAGAGTAGGAAACTAAAGTCTGAAAGCTAAACTGGATACAGAACCAGAGTGAGTTGAAGTAGGAAAGAATCAGTATTTGAGATGTGTCCTGACCCTTGAGGGGCATATTATGTATCCTTAGGTCCTCTCTTTGAGCCTCAGTTTCTATATCTACAAAATGAGGGTAAGGATACTTGTATTGCTTCTCTCTAGGACAGGAAATTATTTTGTAAACTAGAATCTGAGCTGGGACTCAGATGTCATGTCTGGCCCTTTCCTTTAATTTTGAAATATTTTAATTAATCTCTTATTTATTTACATTACCTTTATTTCCAAAAACATCTTTACTCTCTTTCCTAGTCAGTCAATCCTTTGTGTGAATATAACAAAGAATGGAAAGAAAAGGGGGGGGGAAATAGTCCAACAAAATTAATCCACACATCCTGTCCACCAGGTTGGCCAGTGTATTCGAGATATCACACCCATAGGCCCCTACCTCTGTGATGAGAGGAAGGAGGTTCATTTTCCCCAACTCTTTGTCAGTCCTAAGCATGGTCGTTATAATTACATAGTATTCAGGGGTCTTTGTTGCTGTCCTTTCCATTTACGTTATAGTCATTATGTCTATTGTTTTCCCGACCTCCTCATTTTGAAGGTGAGGCCCAGAGAGAGGGGGAAACTTAGTCACAGTGGGACAAAGTGTTAGAACTCAGGCTTTAACTAAGATCTCCTGACTGCACATTGAGAATTCTTTCTATCACTCTACACAGATCCCTAAAGGCCTATAGGAAATGTTGGTTGTTCTGAGGAACTCACCGGACTGGTAAAGTGGGAAGCAAAGTTACCTTCTAGACTTAAGGAACTTGAGGAGAATGAATTGTTATAGTGGGAGAAGTGTTGAATTTGGAGTCAGAGGAGTTAGGTTGTGATCCTGGCTTTGGATTTTGTGCCTATGTGACCTTGGACAAGTCACATAACTGGTTTGGACCTCAGCTCCATCCTCTGGAAATTGTGCCATACCTCTGACCAATCTGATAGCAATCAACCAGTAAACTTAAATGAAGTTCTGGCACTGTGCTAGGCTTGGGGATGTAAAGACCAAAGTATGTGCCATCCCTGCCCTCTTGGAGCTTACATTCTTCTGGCAGAATTTATATGATCATATGAAAGGACTGCAACATAGACCCTTATAGTCTGTTAAAGGTTGTGGGAAAGGTGTTTCCACCCACTTCCACCTTGTTTTGAACCTTCCCCCACTCCCAGAGATGTACCTTCAACATCAGAAATAACAAGCCAGGCAAGGAGTCTCTCTCTGTCCATCAGGGGCAGTTAGTTGATTAAGGAAGTCTAGTCTGAAAGTCCAGCTTTCTAGCAGAGGACCTGGCGTATGATCAGAGTTCCAAACCCAAACTGTCCAGCTGGAAGCTTGCCTATTTAGCTTTAAAATAGGACTTTGAAAGTTTGGGTAGGAAAGCAAAAGATTCAGGGATTGTTGTTGAGTCATTTCAGCCATGTTCAACTCTTCATGACCCCATTTGGGGTTTTCTTGGCAAAGAGACCCAGGGTGGTTTGCCATTTCCTTCTTCAGCTCATTTTACCAATGAGGAACCTGAGACAAACAGGGTGAAGTTATTTGCCCAGGGTCACACAGCTAGTGAATGTCTGAGGCTGGATTTGAACTTGGGTCTTGCTAACTCCAGACCTATGCACTATGGAGCCCTCTAGCAGCCTCATCTAAGGTGTATTAGCCTCATATTACTTGAGATCCACTAGGTTTGTCCATTGCCAGGCATGTTTATAACAGCCCAGAGGATCAGAGGACGTTGGCATAATGTAAAGAGAAATGGAACTGGACCAGAAGCCCTGTGTTCAGGTTCTATCTCTGTGATTTACTAACCATGTGGCCTAAATCAAGTCACAGGGGCTCTGTTTCCTCATCCATAAAATAGAAGGAGCAGTGTGGGAGGTAGGGAGAAGCCCACCCCAAAGTCAGAAAGTCCTGGATTCAAATCCTGCCTCTGACATTGTCTCTGGCCAACACATTTAACCTCTCAACATACCAGAAACCTCTCTAAAGATATAAATGACCGAGGAGTTGCCCATCTGTTTTGGTGGAGGGAATTTTCACACTAGGATTTTTCTATACCAGTCTAATCACAGGTCCAGACTTGAAAGAAAATACTTTGATCACCTACCTCATGGGCTTGTGAGGGTGAACAAGTAAGGTGATAATGTGCTTCCTAAGCCTGATGTGCATGGAAGGTTTTCTTGTTTCATGCAAGAACATTAGGGATTTCCATTTAAGTAGTAGCTCTGTTTTCTAGGGCACTTTCCTCATGCCAACCTTGTAAGAGGTGTAACCCAATATCGTGGCTTGCCACAGGCTTCTCATATGCAAAATGGACACAATGTGAACAAATTGGACTGGGCAGCACAGTCAATGAAGTACTCGACCTCTAGTCAGGAAGACCTGAGTTCAAATCCGGCCTCAGACCCTTCCTAGCTTTGCCACCCTAACTTCTCACAGCCTCAATTTTGTCTCCTGCAAAATGGGGATAACAATAGCCCCTGCCTCGCATGGTTTTCAAGAGGACCCAGTGAGATATTTGTAAAGCACTTTGCAGACCTAAAGTGCTCTATAAATGTTTGTTATAAATTATCATCCCATCTCTTAGAAGGCATGTGAGAAGTGATCTGATCAAAGCCATGCCTGAACAATTCCCTCCGTGACATCCTAGACAGGCAGACCTCTGTCATTGGCTAGAAGACCTTTGTTTAAAGGAAATAGGACAAGGATGGAAGAATGGGAGGGAGTATCAGACACCATTCAGGGTTGCTGGGACTTCCTTCCACCTGAGGTACATTTCTCTTTTTGACTAGAGAATATTCATATACTTTCATCAAGCATAGGGAACTCCTGGTGAGGAACTTCCACTCCCAAAGCAGGTCGGTACTTTCTCTTTCTCTTTCTCTTCGTGTAGCTTCTTGGTCCAGATAAATGCCGAGATTAAGTGATTTGCCCAGGGCACCCAGCCAGTATGGGTCTGTGGCTGGACTTGAACCTGGGACTTCTTGACTCCAAGGCTAGTTTTCTCCACCA
Source organism: Gymnobelideus leadbeateri (assembly GCA_011680675.1). NCBI lineage: Eukaryota > Metazoa > Chordata > Mammalia > Diprotodontia > Petauridae > Gymnobelideus > Gymnobelideus leadbeateri. The sequence continues at coordinate 441,745 of WOXC01010389.1, read as the reverse complement.
CAAAGAAGGTGTTGCTGTGGGCAGAGCACTGGAGTCAAGAATTGAATTTGGCTCGGCCACTTACTAGTTCTGTGACCCTAGACAAGTCACTTAACCTCTCTTTGCCTCAGTTTCCTCATCTGTAAATGGAGATACCAATGGCACCCACCTCTCAGGGCTGTTGTGAGGATGGAACCTGAAAGCATTCTATAAGTGCTAACTATTACTCCAGGCTGCCTCAGGATCCATTTTATCATGGGAAAACTGAAGTCTGGAGTGGTGCAGGCTACATGATTTCAGTGTTAGGGCTGGAACTACAGCCTGGGGCTCTTGGGCAACCCATCTAGTGCTCTCCCAGCATCAGTTGTTATTTCAAAGGCTCATTGGGACGCCCCTTGTTTTATCTAAGGTTTATTAAAAAATAGAGAAAGGGGAGAAAAACTGCTAGGAGGATTTACTTAATATGCAAAGTAGGCCATTTGTCAGGAGTGCCCTCAGAGCACTGTTTGGTGTTTATATGATCGCTGCCTTTTGCTAACTTAGAAGAGATTAGAATTGGTTTGCTTTACCGCAGAGGGCAGAACTGGATGGAAGTTGGGGGGAGGGAAGAGTTTGGATCCATATAAGGAAAATACATCCTAAGAGCAAGACCTGTCCAAATGCCAATGTCCAAATGGGTGGACACTTGGGAAGGTTGTGAGCTCCCCACACTGGTGATCTTCAAAGGGCAGCAGGAAATGCTTCTTAATAACAAGGGCTGTCCTAACATGGAGTGGAATGGACTGCTCCTGCAGGTAGTGAGCTCCCCATACTGGCAGTTTTCAAAGGGCAGCAGCTGAATATGGGGAAGCAGGGAGAATGAAGAAGGAAAGGGTTAGCTTCTTCAGCTATGTCACAATCTAGACTTTCAAGATCTCCTCCAATTTGAAGGACTGTGATTGAGCTCTTTGACAAAGTTTTCCAAAGGCCTCTTCCTCTGGAGCCCCTGTAAGGTGGGAGTTGTATTATTGTCCCCTTTCCAAGATGAGGAAGCAGGGTCACAGAATAGAAGCCCTGTTGCTAACAAGTGGTGGAGCCAGGACTCTGAACCCCAAACTACTGTCTCTATCAGGGCCCTTTACTTTTAAAGAAGAAAGGGAGCTTAGAGGTCACTGAGGCCAACTCCCCCATTTTATAGATTAGAAAAATGAGGCCCCCAAAATAGAATCACTTGCCCAAGGTCATACAGCTAGTAAGAGCCAGGGGTGGGGTCTGAACTCAGAGCCTCTGACTCCAAAGGCAGGAATTGTTCTCCCAGACCCCTACTGTATCCCACTTTCCTTCCTATATAACAGGTTATTGTCATAAATCCTTTAGTTTTCATGGGCAGAGAAAAGAAGGATAGGGAGATATTTGTGATCCCATCATCTTAGGTTTTAGCCTGTGTCTCAGATAAGTCTCTGGGAGTTGAATGATAAAATGAGGAACAGAGAGGTCATAGATTTAATTAGTGTCATACAGCTACCACTAAGTGTCAAAGGCAGGATCTGAACTGTGGTCTTTTTAACTCTGAGCCCAATACTCACTTAACCGTGGCATGCTGCCTCTTTTCAAAATATTTTAGGGCCATTTTTTGTTTTAACATCACCTCCATTTTTGAATGGACCCCTCTCTCCTGTCCTCCTCCCAGAGAGCCTTCCTTTGTTGCAAATAAAAGAGAAAAAAGAAAAAAATGAATTCTGCAAAAACTAACCAATTTATCAACAAGTCTGACGTCATCAGCAACCATAGTCCCCCACCTCTGCAAAGAAGGGAGGGAGGTGTATTATTATCATGATGGATTTTTTTTCCTGTGACTCATTTTGGAGTCTAAAGATCAAGGTGTGAATATTGATTCTCCCATTTTTATAGTTGCATTCTCTTGAGCCAGTCACCTTACTCCCATTTAGTCTCAACTTTCCTCATGCTTGTATAATTCATCTCACAGTTGTTGTGGGGAGAGTCCATTGGGAAGAGTCCTGAAAGTGCTGCAGAATTATAAGTTCCTACTATTGATGATAAGTGGTTGTGTGTATCATGGAAACTTAGGGGGGAGATACTTCCTCATACTTTGAGGGTGGAGACACATTGAGGTAAGTGGTCAGGGGCTGCTTCCCCCGAAAGGCGGCCTATGGCACAGAGCCAGCCTTATTTGGGGCTGCCTGATAGTGTAAATATAGTCTTTATTTCCCTCTGTTACAATGAGAAAACCAAGGCTGAGAGAGATTTAATCTTCTCAGGGTCATGTAAACCGTTAGATTTAAACTCAGGATACCAGCTGCAGAGCATATTTTTCATTCTACCAGTCTTTGGATGTAGTGTCCAAAAAGAATCCTTTCCCATTCCTTTACTAATGGTCAGAGATGAATGCAGAGGTGTGTTCTGAGGCCCCCCCAGCTCTGACATTCTCTGTTCTAAGGACCTTCCCAGCCCTGGCATTGTGTGTTCTAAGGGTCCCCCTAGCTCTGACCTCCTGTGTTCTGAGGCCCTCCCGGCTCTGACATTCTCTGTTCTAAGGCCCTCCCAGCTCTGACCTCCTGTGTCCTTGGAGCCCTCCAGACGCTGAGACCCCTCCCCCCACTCTAACTTAGCGTATTCCTACACCCCTTCCAGCACAAGTATTTTGTGTTCTAAAGCCCCTTCCATCTAAGAACTTACCCAGCCAGATCCTACCTAACTTCTAAGGACAGAGCATGTCACTGCGCGGAACATGTCTTGACAAGGTTGTTTCTAGCTGGTTGATTCCCTAAAATGATCTTAAAATACCTATTTCAATCTCCCTTCCCTCAACTATCATTTTTTAGTGTCCCAGAAAAGTCAATATTCATCTGGCTCTGTACCCTTTATAGCACACACACACACACACACACACACACACACACACACACACACACTATCTGTGTGTATGTAATTTTTTGTAAATATACATACATATATAATTGAGAGATGGGCTATGCATGTGAGACCCGCCAAGTAGGCCAGTGTGGCTGGGTATTAGGGCATGCAGAGGGGTCTAAGGCATAATTAAAAGAAGAGTGGAAAGGTGGAAAGGCACTAGGTTGTGGAGAACATTTAGTGTTAAACTAAGGACTTTATCGTTCATCCCAAAGATGAATAATGCTTGGCAGTTTCATGGGATATTCTTGTAGCAGTACTATTCGTCCATGATAAACTCCTCCATCAAAATCAGAATGGGAGCTCACTGAGCAGGGAGGTGATGAGGTCAGACCTGTGTTGCAGAAAAAATCACCTTGGCAGCTGAGTGGAGATGGATTGAGTGGTGAGGGTTTTTTTAATTAATTAACTAGAATCAGAGCTAAATAGGAATTATAATCCCCTTTCTACAGATGAAGAAACTGAATCACTAAAAAGTACAATGAAAACAGGAGTGGTTAGTTCAGACCCAAGCCCTCTGATTCCGAATCTGGGTCTCTTGCCAGTCTATTGAGTGTTGAAACCCAGCCTTGGTGTGGTAGAATAATCTGAGCCTGAGTCTGACCCTGGCATTCACCTCTGAGCTGTCTGATGTCCAGGCAAGGCCCTTTTCTTTCCCCATCTCTACAGATGATCATCATGAGGAAGGTGCTGAGCTCTTCGGGCTCTAGAAAGGAAAGGGAGCCCCTGCTCTGGTTACTCCCTTGGGGTATCTTACCAGTTCCTCAGCTCCATCCACATGTCCCTGCCTGCAAAACATGTTTGTGCTTCAAGGCCAGCTTAGTCAGGCCTCACTTCTGTAATTCAATATTTATCCTCTCATTAGGACATTGTTCCAGTGGTCTCTGAAAACCCTGGGAAACCAAAGGTTTGGGCACAGGTTCCCACCCAGGGCCAGGCTGGAAACGAGACTTGCCTAAGGGAGAGTCAGGGGTAGTTCTCGTTTACTGTCTCTGCGCCCTGGCATGGAGTGCTAGCTCACCCTTCCCCAAAGTGGATCTGGGCGGCCTGCCATTGGTCTAGCCACTAGATTCCTGAACAGCCACAGAGCACATGTTCTGGGATCAAGCTCCCTTGTTTCTAAAACCTTCTCCTCAGATGGCTGGACTCAGAGTGTTTGGGAGCTAGAAGTGACCTTGGAAGCTTGAACAGCGGAGCTGGAAGGGACCTTAGAACACAGAATGTCAGACTGGGAAGGGAACTTAGAACATTATGGACTTTTGGGGCTGAAAGGGACCTCAGAACACAGAATATCAGACCTGGGAGAGACCTTAGAACAGGATGTCAGTGCTGGAAGGGACCTCAGAACACAGAATGTCAGAATTGGGAGAGACCTTAGAACAGAATGTCAGAGCTGGGAGGATCCTTAGAACACAGAATGTCTGACCTGGAAGGGACCTTAGAAAGAACAATGACATAGCTGTGGAACCTCTGAGACCATCAACTCCAACCCTCTCAGTTACAAAGGAGTGAACCAGGTCGAAGACCAGTCAATCAACAAGAGTTTATTCGGCACCTGCTCTGTGACAGGCACTCTGCTAGGCACTGGAGGATACTGGTACAAAGAATGGAACACTCCCTCCTCCCAGGGAGGTTACATTCTAGAGGATGTCAGGCATTCTACCCTAGGCCCCACATCGAGTCACTGGAAGAACCAGGATGACCTCTAGACCAGCAATCTGGCCAAAATTCCTTTCTTTGCTGTGGTATGTCCCCATCCCCTAACAGACTTGAGCCATTGAGGTTGGTCCTTCTGAAGGCAATGGGGACTCAGGGTGGGGGGCCGGTTTTTTCCTTGGCTTGACCAAGCCCGGCCAGCTTCAGCAGCCTCCTTTCTCCATCCCCAGGGGAAGAGCCTACACCTCCATCAAGCCCTCACTCACTGTAGGGGACTAGCCCAGAAGCCAGCTGTCTCTTAGCCAGGCTGCGTGTGCCAGGAATTGGAGGGATGTTGCAGAGGTTAAAAATTCTATTTTCAAATCCCCTAAGCAACTCTTTTCCTGGAACTCAGAATTTTTAATTTAATTCTGACTTTTCCTAATTTAATTTCACTGGGTGTTCCATCTGTTCAGGTTTAAATTTATCCCAGCTCACTTTAGGCAGAGAAGCTCAGTTCCCAGTTACTGCGCCCCTAGTGGTAGCACCATGTAATTGGTCTTGATCACTCAAGGTTGGAGAAAATTGAGATAGCCTTCCTCTCAGAAGGCACTTAATAAGTATCTTTTTTAATTAAAAAACAACAACAACCTTTTTATTGAATTTCAGTTGAACTTCTGTAGCACCTGAAAGTGTACTAAGTGTCTTCCTCACAACAAACCTTAAAGAGATGTAGCTGCAAGTGTTATTTTCTGCATCTTACAGATGAAGAGACTGATGTTCAGAGAGGAAACTGTGCTTAGGGTCACGTGGTGTCAGAGGCGGGATTAGAATACAGGCCTCCAAGGATAGAATTAGATCCACCACACTATACAACGCCAGTAGCAGTGCCCTGGTTCCTTCACAGAATCTTGGAGGGCAGAGAGAAGCCCTGGTCCTAAACTATTTGGTAACTGGTGTCCCCCTCTGGAACTGAGCAGTGCCTGCTGGGAGGGCACTGAAATCAAGGCTGAGAAGCGGGCATGGTTGGAGGGAAGAATAAAGACGAAATTGCTTGCTTTTCTATGTAACTTGATGATTTATAAAGTGGCATCTTCCCCTGTGAGGTACTAAGAATACTATCATTGTGGACCCATTTTACAGACACTGAAACTGAGGCCCAGAGAAGGGAAGTAGTCTTACAAGGTATTTAGCCCATGTGCTATGTATGTCTAGTGCTTTTTCCAGTATGCTTCAGAGGCAGAAGGGGAAGGGAAGGGAGAAAATCAGATTGGATCAGGTTGGGATTGGAGTGACTTCCCGAGAGGCACTGCTCAGCTCTACTGGAGTGGTTTATCATTTCCTTTTCCAGCTCATTTTACAGATAAGGAAACTGAGGCACACAGCAGTTAAGTGACTTGTCCAAGGTCACACAGCAAATTCATGTCTGAGGCCAGATTTGAACTCAGGGAGATGAGTTTTCCTGACTCCAGGCCCAGGGCTCCATGCACTATGGCGCCACCTAGCCTCTCCAATAGTAATAATGATCATTGATATTTAAATACTAGTCTAAACTTTGCAAAGTTCTTTACCTGGACTTTCCTTATCCTAAAAACAACCCTGTGAGGACAATATTTTCACTTCCCTTTTACAGAAAGGGAAACTGAGGCTCAGAGAACCTCATGGCCCTGCAGACAGTTAACAAAAGAGATGGATTGGAACCCAGGTATTTCTGCCTTCAGCTCAGAATGCTTTTGCTGCCTCTCGAACCAAACTGTAGAATGCACTGATGAGTTTCAGTGCGGAAGATCCCAGCACTTAGCCCAGCGGCTGGCATACAGCAGGTATTTAATAAATGTCGGTGGAATTGAATTGACCATTCTGGAACAAAGGACCAGAGCTGTTGGAGGTTGGCCTGTTTCAAAACAAACAAATGTCTTTGCTTAGTTCTACTTCTTCCCTTGGGTCCTTTCAATTCTTCTTTTGGGATTATTAGACCTGACTTTCAGTAAGTACATTTCCCTGCATTGGGTGAGGTTCTTCATGGCTGTTACCAAGAAAAACCAGGAGGAAGAGGAGAGGCATCGTAATGAATAAGGAGTGGTTGGTCCTGGAGACACGAAGATCTGGGCTCAAGTTCCAATTCTTAACACCTGATTCTGTGTGTGTGATCCTTTGTTCAGTCCTGTCCCAGTCTTTATGACCCCATTTAAGGTTTTCTTGGCAAAGATACTAGAGTAGTTTACCAATTCCTTCTCCAGCTCATTTTACAGATGAGGAAACTAAGGCAAACAAGGTTAAGGGACTTGCCCAGGGTAACCCAGCTAATAAGTGTCTGAGGCTGAATTTGAATTTAGGAAGATTAGTACTCCAAGAAGTTAACCGTGCACTATGGCGCCTCCTAGCTGCCCCCGTGTGATCCTGGGCAAATCTTTCAACTTCCCAATGCTCTCAAACTACTCTCTAAAATGAAAGGCTAGTCAAGTCAAACTAATCAGCATTTATTGTGTACCAAGCAGTGTGCTAAACACTGAGGATAGAAAGAAAGGCAAAAAATAACAGTTGTTCTCAAGGAGTTCACAGTCTCATGGGAGAAGCAGCATACAAGATAAGGACTGAGAAAATTGCACATAAAATTGGAAGGGAGCAGCATTAGGGAAAATTGGGACTTAAAGGAAGCCAAGAGGTAGGGATGAGGAGGGAAAGGGCTCCAGGTACGGGGGAGCCAAAGAAAATGGCCAGATCTGGGCAAGGGAACATGCGGTGTCTTATCTGAGGATAGGAGAAGGTGGTACCAAAGACAGGAAAGGGAGGCTGGGGCCAGTTATGATGAGTGTCAAATATCAAACAGAGGATTTTGTGTTTTATCCTGGAGGTAATGGAGCAGGAAGGGTGGGGGCATGTAACTTACAGCCATGCTTTAGGAAGACCAGCCTGATAGCTGAGTGGAGAGGGGTGGGACTGCAGTGGGTAGAAACCTGAGGCAGGGGAGTTGCGGGGACACCTATTATTTCTAGGTTTTGGCTAGGTAGCACCTGCTGGCAGCCCTGTTAGAGAATTCAGCAGATTTTTATTGATTGATTTATTATCTATTGATTGTGGATAGAAGTCTGTGCTAGGTACAATTGCTGTTGATAGGCTTAAAACGTGGACCTAGTTTTTCAGGAGTTCCCCTTCTAGTAGGGTTTGAAAGGAGGAGATAAGACACAAGGACAGGTATTCATAAAGTGCAAGAAAAATTTGTAGATGAGGTCCCAGGGAATGGTTGTTTTATTGAATTGGGGGATATGGAAAAAGATGGTAAATTTGGAGTTGGAGCAGACCTCAGATATGTTGAATCTAGTCCAGTCTTCGCATTTCACAGATAAGGAAACTGAAACCCAAAGTCATATTGATACTGAGGGGAAGAGACAGGATTCAAATCTGCATCCTCTAGCTGTGGCCCCAGTGGTCTTTCCACTGTTCTACCAAAGGGATCCCTTTGATTCACTGGATAAAGAGGGAGGAGGAGGGCATGCCAAGCATATGGGATAGCGTGAACAAAGGCAGGGGGCCTAGGAAGTGCAGGGAATGTTTCAGGGACAGGGACTTGACCAGTTTGGCATAATCGTGGAGTATGTGAAAGGGAGAAACAGGAGAGTAGGCTTGGAGTGCTTCAAATGCCCCACAAAGGACGTTGGACTTTTCTCAGTAGTACTAGGAAGCCTCTGAAGGTGGTTGAGCTAAGGAGTTGCCCTCTTGAAATGTATGCACAAGAAAGATTAGCCTGAGCAGATGTGGAAGATGAATCCGAAGAGGGGGAGAGTGGAGGCTGTTGGACCTGTTATAGAGTAGCCTTTCGGGGTGCTCTGGCGACCTCCAGCACAATCACACCTAATCAGGAGCGTGCCTGGGCTGCCAAGAAAAACAGTGTTTTATGTGGCTTGTGGTCATAACTGGTGGTTCTTAAGCCGTCCATCATTTTTATAGCCCTTCTCAGGCCCCATAGTGCTGTGTACACAAATGTTCCCATATGGCCCTGTGGCCTTATGACTTTTAGAGAAATTTTGATTCCAGAGGCCCCAGCCTTTACAGGAAGCAGCCACAGCCATAGAAGAGGCTAGAGCCCCTTGGCCTTCATTCTCAGACTGGCCCCTGGCTGTCTGAAAAGACAACCCTGAAGTGAACTGGGCTGCTGATCTCCCATCATTAGAGATGTTCAAGTGGACAATAGATTTTAGCTTTACAAATGCTGCCTTCTACACAAGGCTTCTCATTCTTCTACCCCACCACCATACACACACCCCACTGTTAGACCACCCCCCCCACCCCCCCGCCGCTAGATTTACTTGGTAAATTTTTTTTGGACCAGACCTCCTCATTTTATAGTTGAGAAAAATGAAACCCCTTGAGCTTAAGTGAATAAATTGTCCAAGGTCCCCAGATATGCTCCTGTCAGATGGCTGTTCAAGGCCAGGTTAGATTGGATGGTGCCTGGGTGTCTCTGGGACGCAGCCCACTGGGCTGGAGACTTGGCCTTCCAGCCGGCTGCTGGGTGTACTTCCCTTTATTGTGACGCTCTTCCTGTTTAGTTCAGAGCCAGTTTGGCTGCTAATTCTTGGTGATTTGATTAAAATAGGCTGTTCCCCCCACTTCCCTCTCCTCCTCTCCTCTGGCTGATTCCTCCCAAGGATCCCGATCAGTGACTTTACTGATGGGTGAATCCAGGATCATCTGAAGGAACCGGGGATGGTTAGCCTAGACAAGAGAAGACATGGAGGGAAACATGAGAACCATCTTCAGGTATTTGAAGGGCTGCCTTGGGGAAGGAGGGGTTGCAGTGACCTAATTCTGCTCCAAAGACCAGGACTAGGGTGGGGGAGAGGGAGAGTCGCAGTGAAAAGGAGCTCAGGTTGATGTACCCAATGACAGTAATTGACTTACCAATAACAGCTGTCCCAGCATGGAAGGGGCTGCTGGGGACCTAGTGGTTTCCACTTTACTGATGATTTCAGTGCCTGCTTATTGGGGATATTATAGAGGGGAGAAGAATACAGTGGGGGCAGGGCTAAGGGGAGAAAGGTTAGGGGAAAGTATATCACATAGTTGTCATATGCAAGTAGAAGCCCCTACAAACGAGGAAGAAGGGGGAAGAGAGTTTTTGGCCCTTGAACTTGACTTTCATCTGAAGAATACGCACACACACATACACATACATTCACATACACATACAAACACACGCTCAGAGAATTGAATACAGAAGTACATTTCACTCAACAGGGAAATAGAGAAGAAAGAAGGGGGAATTGAGAGAGGGTAGGTTAAGGGAGGGGCAGCTAAGTGGCACAGTAGATAGAGTGCCAGGCCTGGAGTGAGGAAGACTCACCTTCATCAGTTCAAATCTGACCTCAGACACTTACTAGCTGTGTGACCCTGGGTAAGTCACTTAACCCTGTTTGCCTCAGTTTCCTCATCTGTAAAATGAGCTGGAGAAGGAAATGGCAAACCACTCCAGTATCTCTGCCAAGAAAACTCCAAATGGGGTCTTGAAGAGTGGGACGATACTAAACCACAACAAAAGACTAAGGGAAGGATCAGCCCTAAGCAGAACAAACTCTTACGAAGGATGTACAAAAACATTTATAGCTCTGTTTTCAGTGGCAGAGAATTGGAAACTGATAAGTTGCCCATCAGTTGGGGAATGGCTGAACCAATTATGGTATATGAATGGATTAGAATCCTATTGTACAAATGAAGGGGATGGTTCCAGAGAAACCTGGGAAAACTTACATGAACTGATGCAAAGTGAAGTGAGCAGACCAGGAGAATTTTACAGTAGTAACGATATTGCAAAGACAGACAATGTCATAAAACTCTGATCAGTGTTATAAATCAACCATGATTCCAGAGGACTAGGGATGAAACATGCAACCTGTCCACCTCCTTACAGAGAGGTGAAAGAATCAGAGCACAGAATCAGACTTTTTTTTTTTGAAGGGGGAGTGGAATGTGACCAGTACAGAAAATTCTTTTGCATGATTATACATGTTTGTCACAGGTGTTTTGTTTTTCTTTCTTTTTCAGTAGGGAATAGGGTGGGGTAAAGATTAGGAATGGGAGTGGGGGATATCGGATCTTTGCTAATGGAAAACAAATTAATTAGAAAAAACCAGTCCTGTCCCCAAGGAACTGGCTACATTCTGATGGGGAAGGCAACTTGTATGTAAATCAGAATGCATACAAGTCCCATGAGAAGCAACCTAGTGAAGTGAGAACTGGTCTTCAAACTGGAAAGACCTGAACTCATGTCCTTTCCCTGACACATACTGGCCTCAGTGACTCTGGACCAGTCATCCTTTGCTGCAGGAAGCAGTGAAGGAGACTTTCACTTACAGAAAAGGTACAGACCTACATCAGTAGAGGGTGTGTCCTCCCTCTGGAATTCCCTATATTAGTAAAATCACAGGATCCTCTTTCTATCCCTATTTCTTCCATTATTGTTGTTCAGTTATATCCAATGCTTCATGACCCCATGGACTACAGCACACTAGGTCCTTCTGGCCTCCTCTGTCTCCCAAAGTGTTCAAGTTCATGTTCATTGTTTCCATGACACTATCCATCCATCTCAACCTCTGCCATCCTCTTTTCCTTTGACCTTCGATCTTTTCCAACATCAGGGTCTTTTCCAAAGAGTCCTATCTTCTCATTATGTGGCCAAAGTATTTAAGCTTCAGTTTCAGCATTTGACCTTCCAGTGAACAATCCAAATTCATTTCTTTAAGGATTGACTAATTTGACTTCCAGACTCTCCAAAGTTTTCTCCAGGAGCACAAGTTGAAAGGATTGATTCATATAGAGCAGAAGGAAGATATTCAGTTGGCAGTTGGACTTTTCCCACTCTGAGTCTATGTCTCTGTACGTTAAGTTCAGCAAATATTAAGTGCCTGCTGTTTGCTCAGCACTGTGCTGGACACTGGGAGAGGGGATGAGTTTATTTAAATGATGATCCCTGTCTTCATGGAAATCCCAGATAGGCAGAGAAGAGGTGTGGGACATTCCAAGCACAGGTCACTCTAATACAAAACATTTATTTAGTGAGTTGGTTTTGGACCTGCAATCTCAACAGTGTAGAGGAACTCCCTAATGTGGAAACTCCCTCCATTGATGCTGATTGGACAGCTCGTTTGTGACTTAGTCTTTTTTTTTTTTAAAGCAATTGGGGTTAAGTAACTTGCTCAAGGTTACACGGCTAGTCACTATTTATGCGTGGGTGCTCATTTTCTGAGGCCAGATCTGATCTCGGGGTCATCCCAACTCCGAGGCCGGCGCTCTTACTCACTGTGCCACCTAGCCGCCCCTTTAGGGCAATTGGGGTTAAGTAACTTGCCCAAGGTTACACGGCTAGGTTTTTGTCTGTGTGGATTAAGTGTCAGAGGCCGGCTCCGAACTCAGGTCCTTCTGATTCCAGGGCCCGCGCTCTATTCACTGCGCCACCTAGCCGCCCCTGTGACTTAGTCTTAAGGAGTTTTGTGGGTCATTAAGTTATGTTGAGTTGTTAAGTGACTTTTCCAGGATCACAAAGCTTGTCTATCTGTGGCCATACTTGAACTCACATCTCCCTGGCTTTGAGTCATTCTGCCATGGTGTTTTTCATATGAAATAATACATGACAAATACATGATGTAGGAAGAAAGCACTTGGCACAGTCAGGAAGGAACGTATTTTTCCTAAGGGGTATCAGGAACAGTGGCACTTTCTAGGATGATGGGGGTAGGGAATAATAGTTCACATGAACTTACTACTTCCCTTACAACCTTTCAGTGTAAGGAGTGCATATGTTATTATTATTCTTGTTTCGCAGATGAGAAAACATCATGAGAAGCTGTACTGTATATTGGAAGAGAGTGCTGGATTTGGAATTCAAATCCCATCCCCAACCTTGGCCATCTTTGTGACCTTGGGCAGGTCATTTAACCTCTCTGGGCCTCAGTTTCCTCATCTTTAAGATGGAAGGAGCACCAGATTTATAGGCAGAGGTCATAGGTTCAAATCCTGCTCCCCGTGTAAGCCAAGTAGAGTCATATAGCCTTCCCCAGCCTCAGTTTCCTCATCTGTAAAATAAGGGGGTTGACCTTGATGACCTTTAAGGCCATTTCAGACTACAGTCCTACGTAGATGTGGCTCTGAGAAATGACAAGCCCACAGTCACATAACTCTTTGTTGCTCCCTCTGGGACATCACCCTGGCTCCTCAGACTCTGAGAAAATGGTTCTTGACCTCCACTGCCATGTTGGCATGGTGGAGATCCTGCTGAAATGTTCACTCGAGACCTGAAAAGATCCAGTTTCCTGCCCTTTTCCTGAACATGGTGATGGATGAATTAGAGAAAGTTGTCTTCTCCTCACTCCCTACCCCGCCCCGCCAGCCCATATCAAGTGACACTTTAAAAACACACAGACCCTCCTCAGGCTCAGCCACTGGTATCTCTGATGTTTGAGCAGTAAATCCGAGCTGCCGATCAAGGGTGGGGATTTCTTTACCGGATTAGGGTTAATTCCCTGGGAACCAGACCCACCTGAAGGTGGGAGAGTAGCCCAGATGTCTCCCTGGCATTGTTCCCACCAGGCTGACCGTGTCCTCCATGTGGATGATTGGGTGGGGATGCTTTTGTTGGTGGGAAGGAATTCAAGGTTAATTCTTCCTCCTCCTCTTCCTCTTGCAGGTGAATTTCCGGGGCTCCAGGAATGGCCGCAGTTGCTGGGCCGAGAGAACTCATGTCGAGAAGCGTCTGTCGGTGGTAATTGTCCTTTTGGTGCTGGGGCTGTTGGCCTCCCTGGCATTCTTGGCCTTCCAGTACAAAACTAGTAAGTGCCAACCCCCTCACTGCTCTTGCTTCTTTCCTCCCTGCTCTTGGCTGAAACAGGTCTTAGATATGGAGGAAGGAGGACCTGGGTTCAGATCCTGCTTCTGATGCTTATACTATACATGTGACCTTGGCAAATTCAGTTTCCTCTTCTGTAAAATGGAGGCCTTGCCTCCCGAAGTCCACATTAGCTCTTTGATCCTACAATTCAATGAGGATTAGGGATAAGGACTATACTTGTGATTTCTTGGTGTAGGAAACTTCCAGATGAGGAAAATCCCCCTGCAGGTGCAGGTTGGCACCTTCTTCTCAGGGAGAGTTACCCACAGTACTGAAAGTTTAAATGTTTTTCTAAGGGTCACCCAAAAACAAGCAGGTTTTAAATATCAAGGAGCTTTGCTAGGTACTGGGGAAGCAGAAATTAATTAATAGGATCTAGGCCTTGCTCTAAGTTTGCCATCTAGAAGGGGCAGAGAGACCTATGCTAAGGGTGGCAGAATGGGTAGGTCACTAGATTGGTGACCTAGTCCTAGTTTTAGGACTCGAGGACCTAACTTGTCAACCTTCCTCATTTTATGACTGAGGAGACTGAGAAAAGGAAACCCATTTGCGCAAGGTCACACAAATGGGAAGGGTCAGAGATAGGATTTGAACTCAGGTCTTCCTGACTCCAGAGCCAACAAACAGTCTTTAAATAATCTGCTGCCTAGATTTAAATCCCAGCTCTGCCACCGACTTATTACCAGTGTAACTTTGAGCAAATGGCTTAATTCTTCTGAGACTGAATTCCTGGTGAGGAAACTATCTGCCAATCCAGATCATTACTAACTAGCCCTGAATTTATCTTGAGAATTTCCTGGGACAGAGAGGGTTAAGTGACTCATCCAGTGTCATTCTGCCAGAGTAAGTCAGTAAGCATTTATTAAGAACCTGCTTAGCCCTAGAGATACAAAAAACCAAAACAAAATACAAAAGACAGTCCCTGTCCTCATGGAGCTTACAGGCTAATGGGAGAGACAACAAACAAACAGATATGTACAGACATGCTATATGCAGGATAAATGGGAAATAAATTAGCAGAAGGAAGATACTAGACTTAAGAGCGATTGGGAAAGGTGGGAAGAAGGTGGGATTTTAGTTGGGACTTGAAGGAAGCCAGGAGGCAGAGATAAGAAGGGAGAGCATTCCAGGCTTGAGAGACAGCGGGAGAAAATACCCAGAGTCAGGAGATGGGGTGGCAGAGCTTGCCTCAGAACCAGAGTGAGTCAGAGGCCAGACCTGACCTCAGAGCTCCCTGATTCAGGGCCAGTTCCTTCCACCACACCACCTTCTCCTCCCCATTGTTATTTATCAAGACTCCACTGAACACACAACAGCTGGGGGCTGGGCATAACCCGAGGCAGCCCATGCTTCCTCATCAGCTAACTCAGTGAGAAAGGTGGCCTCGTTCTTCTGGCCAACCAAACTGGTTACCCAGCAAGTGCTGGCACCGGTCATGTCTGAGCAAACATCAAGCCCGTCAGAGCAAATCCTCTGATTAGCCTTGAGATCCATCCCCACCTATGAGTTATGTCTGGACGCCTTCGTACATACTTGGTCACATTTCAGAGGAATCCTCCCTGGCGTGGACTACAGGTGCCTTTGCAAACAGAAACAGCAAAATAAAGAGCAGGTTGTTTCCGAAGATCGTCTCAAGCTCTTCAGAAAGTGACTGACCGGGTCAGTGGTTAGGGAAGGGAGGGGGAGGAAGGGAGGACTGAGAATAAAGTCTGGGTCCTCCTGGCTGCCTTTTCCAAGGCCATCTGTGTGTGTCAGTAGGCAAACAAGTGCTTTCTCTGGTGAGAGAGTGAATGAATGCCAAGGAGAACAGACAAAGACAGAGAATGAGAGAGAGGAGAGGGGACGGATGGAGGGAGGGAGAGAAAGAAGAAACAAACGGGCAGACAGAGAAGAGAGGAGAGAGATGAGAATGAGACAGAAAAAAGGAGAGAGACAGAGAAAAGAAGAGAGGGAGGGAGGGAGGAAGAGAGGGATAGAGAAGACAGGCAGGCAGAGAAGAGAGAGAAAAAAGAGGGGAGGGAGAGGGAGGGAAAGAAGAAAGGAGAAAGAGAGAGAGAGAGCACATGCACACAAGCACACTAGAGTGCAGTGAAAAGACTGTCACCCTAGTTGTATGGCCTTGGGCAAGTCACTTCCCATCTGACACTCATTCATAAAAGGGGGATAAGAAAACCTACACTATCCTGCCCCCACCAAGGGATGTTTTGAGGAAAACACTTTGTAAAATCAAAGGTACTCTAGTAATGGGAGCCCTTAGTATTATTCCCCAGGCCAAGCCTGGTCCTGTCCAAGACTAGATTCCCGAGATGTGGGTCTTTTCAGCTATTACTGTGTTTCTACCTGGAGATGCCTCTGGTTTGTCATCAGACATTAATAAGCTCACAGGTCACTTTCTGGAGCCCTGGGTGGCACTGTGCCTACAAAGGGAGAAGAGGCCAACACCTGCCAACCCACACCCTCCTTTGCACTCTCAAAGGCCTCTTTGAGGGTCAATAGTCCTTATTACTCAAAGAGCTACTGCCTCCACCCTGTGCCACTTCCAAGCACAAGCAGCCAGCATCTGATGTAGTTAGACGAGACGTGAGAGTTACAGGAGACCTCATCGAGTCCAGTCTGTGTCCTTCATGCCCTCCCTGACAAGTGGTCATCCATCCTTTGCTTGAATGCACCCAGTGATGGAGAACTCGCCACATATCTAGGAACTCGCCATTCTAACATAGGACGTGCCTCTAATTGTTAGGAAGCTGTTCCCAGTGTGGAGCTTAAATCAACCTCTCCACCATTTAGGGTTGTTATAGGATTGAAGATTTCTAACTGAAAGTGATTTTAGAGGACAGACCATCCACTCTCCTCATTTTTCATATGGAGTTAAGTAGCTTGCCTAAGGTTGCTCAAGAAGTAGAAAAAGCAGGATTTGAATTCAGTTCTTCAGCCTCAGAAATCAATAGCTCTTCAGTTGCACTACGGTGCCTTGATCCCCTTTTCACAGGTGGAGAAACTGAGGTTGGGGGAAGTTTTGTGATTTGCTGCTGGTCATATACCCAAAGAAAAATACACCAAAGTCCCAGCACTCTTGGAGCATATAGTCTTGGAAGAACCAGATATGTGAACAGTTAACAACATGGTGGAAATGGTGTTTGAATCCAGTCTTTTCTGACCCAAGTCCAGTACTCTATCTGTTAGGCTGAGATGCCTCTCCACAGTCTTGAGGACTGTTGGTTGATGGTGGAGGCATTCTACTCTGCTTTGTACATCTCCAATTGTTAGAACCTTTTCTTGACATCAAACCTCAATCTGCCTTTCCAGACCCCACTTGCTGCTCCCTGATCTGTCCTCCTGGGCAAACGGGCAAGGCTAATTCATGATAGCCCATGAAGTAACTGAGGATAGCTCTCCTAATCTCCCATGAGTCTTCTCCTCAGTTCCTTTATTAGGTCCTCAGATTGATGTTATGTCTACATCAATGACTCACTGCCCTGAATTCTTAAAAGGGAAAACTAAGGATTATAGATTTAAAGTTGGATGGGACTGAAGGGGAAGCTATTATATATGCCTCAGAAAGCTCAGGAACAGAGGTTAAATGATAGCCAGTCTCAGAGGTGGGATTTTAACCTAGGTTCTCCTGATTCCAAGTCTCAAAATAGCCAGTTTTAGTTCAGGCACCAATATGCTAATGTTATAGTTGGGTACATTGTATGGAGTATAATGTATGTCATGCTTTGGGCCAAGGCAGGGAGAAAGACAGACAGACCAGTTGGGTTCCAAGCCTCCAGCTTTGACCAGGCTATCTCTCCTTTCTAAGCTGTCTGCAACATACTATACAGCTTCTCCCAAGTAATAAACTTAGATTTACCCATGAGACCATACAAGACCTTGGCCCAGTATACAGTAGAACTGAAGTATTATAGCAACAGTTGCCTGAATAAGCAGGAGATAAAGGTTTACTGCCTGTGCCTATCAACTTTCCTAGATAAGGCCAAGTGATCAGATTAAATTCTCTTTGAGGGTGGGGAAGGGAGAGGGCTGAAATTTCATTGGGATTAGAGCTGGCAGTGACTTTAGCCATTGTCTAATCCAGTCCCCCTCATTTCTACAAAGATGAATGCAGAGACTCAGAAAGAGAAAGTGACTTGTCTGGTTATAAAAGAAAATAGTAACGCCTATACACAGACCCAAGTCCACTGACTCCCAAACTCAGTAACACTTTCAACTTTACATACTACACCCTGTTGGGTAAGAGTGCTGGGCATGTAGCAAATATCCAATAGACACAGATCAATTTAATTCAATAAACATTGATTCTTACTATTTAGCCATAGTATTCCTATTTCCCAACAGTTCTTTTAGGTAAGGGTTTACTTTTTCCATTTCACAAATGAAGAAATTGTCTTTTGTCTTCCTTTGTATCCCTAGTACTTAGCAGAGTACCTGGAGTATAGTAGCTGTATAATAATAAATGCTTGTTAACTGATAGGCAAGATTTGAACTCAGATCTTTCCTATTCCAAGTCTAGCACTTTAACTACGCTGCCACCAAGCTGCCTACCATGTATTCTTGTGCCTCCATGGCTTTGTTACTTCTATCCCCTATGCTAAAAATGCTCTAAGTCCTTTTCTCTTCCTTTTCATCTGTTATGTTCTTATTCATTCTTTAAAACCCAAGTCTTTATTCATTCCCATAGTCAATAAGAGAATTCTCATCAGCCTTTGAAGTAGTTTTGTGCCTTTCTAATGTACTTTTTCATAATAGATAATTATAATAGCGTTTATAAGGCACTTATAAATAAAGTGTTTACTATGCGACGATGAAAGAGATTACATTCATTGCCTTCGATGAGCTTACATTCTATCCACATAGTAGATTAATATCCATATTAATAATCATTTGTCAAATGAAACTATACCCAGTGCTTAGGATAGTGCCTAGCCCATAATAGGTAGTTAATAAATATTTATTGGTTGATCAGTGGATTACCCACCAGCATGTGCCCTCCATAGCCTCTCACTGACTTCTTGTTACCCCTTCCTACTAGGACCCCCTGCTCTGTGCCTGACTGAAGCTTGCATCTCAGTGACTAGCTCCATCCTGAGCTCCTTGGACCAGACAGTGGACCCCTGCCAAGACTTCTTCAGCTATGCCTGTGGGGGCTGGATAAAGGCCAACCCTGTGCCTGATGGCCACTCCCGATGGGGGACCTTCAACAACCTCTGGGAACACAACCAAGCCATCATGAAGCATCTGTTGGGTAAGTCCTTCCTACTGTCGGGAGAGGAAGAAAAGTTAGGATAAAGGGGAAGGATCAGACTATAAAATGGCATGAGAATCCGGGCACTACTGACTTCAAGTCAACTAATATTTATAAAGTGCCTATATGAGGCAGTGAGGTGAGATGGTGGATAGAGTGCTGGGCCTTGAGTTAGGAGGACCAGAGTTCAAATCTGCCCTCAGACACTTACTAGTTGTATGATCCTAGGCAAGTCCCTTAACCTCTGTCTGCCTCCGTTCTATAAAATGGGGATAATAATAGCATCTACCTCTCAGGATTGTTAAAATAATTGTAATAATTGTAAAGCACTTAGCCCAGTGCCTGGTGCTTAGTAAGCAATGTAAAAGGCTTCCCTTTGGCTTAAGTTCTCATAGAAAATAAGGGAAGCAGGTCTTCACTCCCAGTAATAAAAGGGGCTTGGGGAGTCCTGGGAAAACTGTCTTTACTTCTGAGTTTGGGAGTTTTGACCAATTGTTCCTATAATTTGGAGGGGGGGGGTCTTTTTGGAGAGGGGAAGGCAGGGCAATTGGGATTAAGTGACTTGCCCAAGGTCACACGGCTAGTAAGTGTTAAGTGTCTGAGGCCAAATTTGAACTCAGGTCCTCCTTACTCCAGGGTCAGTGCTCTATTCACTGCCACCTAGCTGCCTCCCTTCTAATTTTTAAAAAGAAAAAAGTTTTGCACACAGTCATCTAACCTTTAAATGTCTCTAGCAAAGTGGAATCCATCAGTTCTTAAGGTGGCCTCTTCCACTTAACCGATTTAATTGTTAGGGAGTTATTCCTGACTTCAGGCCTGAATCTGCCTCACCTCAAAATAGAGTGTAATGGGAAGGCCCCTGGTCCAACAGGAAGTGCCCTGAGCACCTTTCCCACTAACTTGCTGTGTGACTGAACTTGGCCAGATCAGTATCTCTGAGCCTCAGTGTTATCATATATAAATAAGGAAGTGTGACTGCATCATGCCTTCCCAATCTAAGATTGAGTGATTCTCTTATTTATAAGCAGATGACTGTACCTTTGGATCTACATGGTGTAAAGGTACAGGGGATCATTGTTCAGTGTTGTAATTAAATTGGAATCTCCATCTCATCACCACCCTAGGCTTCTCTGATTGGAATGTTGGGCCATGACGTCCAAACCTCCATTTAAGGAGAAAGCCCAGTGCGGACACCATTTCTCACCTGGCTGGACTACTTTGGAACTTCTCAGCCTCACCTCTTCCTCCACCCCTGCTTTTTATCTTCCCCTTGTGTGTTGTCTTCTTTCATTAGATTATAAGCTCCTTGAGGTCAGGGGACTATCTTTCCCTTTTTGTATTTGTATCCCCAGCTGTTAGCACAAAGCCTGGTGAGTAGTAGCTACTTAATATGTGTTTGTGGACTATTGCCAAGTAGAACTTAGAACAAAGTTAATAGGATACACATTGAATGTTCTGCCCAGTGTGTTACTGTGTTATGTGGTAATGACTCGTGGTAGGTAGTTCACATCAAAATTACTGTGCCTTGCATTATTTTTGTACAACAAAACTTTTTTATCCCTTTTCTGACTTTGTTCTTTAGTGTCTGGGATCGTCATCACTAGCGCATTTTCTTTGCTAGAATGAAGTACCATTTTATCTCTCTCTCTCTCTCTCCCCCTTCCCCTCCCTTCCTCCTCCCCTTCTCCCTTTTTCCCTCTGCCCCTCTCTCTTCTTCTCTTTCTCCCTCTCTCCATCTTTCATTCTCCCTTTCTTCTCTCTCTTCTTCTCTCCCTCCTTTCTCCCTCGCTTCTCTCTTTCTCTCTTCATCTTTCTTCTTTTCTTCCTTTCTCCCTCTCTTTTCTCTTTCTCTCTTCATCTTTCTTCTTCTCTTCCTCTTTTTCTCCCTCTCTTCTTCTCTCTTTCTCTCTCTTCTCTCTCTCATTCTCTTTCATTCTCTCTCTTGCTGTCTCCCCTCCATTAAAAGACCAAAGTTCTCAATTTGATGCTTCCCCCACCATCATCCCCCACCCTGCCCCTGCCTGATTTCCCTATACTACCTCTGTCCCCAGCCTTTTCACCCAAGGGGCTCACCTGTCCTTTCCCCTTTGACATTTCTTTTGGCAAATCCTTTCTCTGTCCCTCCTCTCACATATACCTGAAGGGGCCCTTGAGCAACATGTGTGGCAGGTCCCAGGTTTCGCATACCTGAGTGTTCTGGGATCCAAAGTAGTTAATTCAGTAGGAGCACTGAGCCATGAACCCACAGATGGCCAGCTCAGAGCCAACCAACCAATTGCCAAGCAGTGAGACAGGATGGGAGAAACCCAAACCAGGGCTATTAGTTCATGGGAAAGGAATTGGATCTGGGATCAACAGTGAGGAATGAAGAAGGAAGGAATTAAACTGCTTGCCACTGTGCCAGCATCTTACAAATATTATCTCATTCAATCCTCACAACAGCCCCGGGTCATAGGTGCCATTAATATTATTCCCATTTTATAGCTGAGGAAACTGAGAAAGACACAAGTTAAGTGACTTGACCAGGGTCTGAGGCAAGATCTGAATTCAAGTCTTTTCAATTCAACTCCAAAGTCCATCACTCTATCCACCATGTTACATAGCTGCCTCTGAGCAGTTTGGTATTATAGAAAGACCACTAGATGAAGAGTCAGAGGGTCAGGGTTCAAGTTCTGCCTTTACAACTTAAGTACCTATCTGACCTTTATTAGACATTTAGCTTCTCCTGGGCCTCAAGTTTTTTCATTGGTAAAATCAGGGGGTTGGCCTAGGTGTTCTCCAAGGTCCCTTCCAGCTCAAATTCAGGACTCTGACTTCTCTGCCATCTAGGTGGGGGACTAGGGGCAGAGAGGGGAGGCTGGTGAATAGACTGGGCCTGTGCCCACGGGGTGGTCCTAAGGGATGGGGATAGTTTGGTGGGCTCTGATTCCCAGGTCTGCAGCTCAGAAAACTTTTGTGGCTCCATTTCTCTGCATAAAATACAGATTTCTCAGCCTGGCATTTAAGGCCCACCACAATCCGGCTCCCGCCTGTCTTTGCAGTCTGTGTCTCAGAGTTGATTTTCCATCTCATACCTCCATACTTACAGAACTGGGTCCCCATGAAGGAGGAAACTGAAGCTCAGGAATATTGGGGGACTGGCCCTTGGCCCTAGAGTCTTATCGCTAGAGTCAGGACCAAGCTATAAATCCAGTCCTGTGTTCCCTTTCTCAACACAGCTGGCCCATAAGGATCACTTAATGAATGACTGTTGGTTGATTGAGTACTGTGTGACCCAGACAAGCCACTTCCTCCTTCTGGCTCTCAGTTTCCTCTTCTCTGAAGAGGAAGCAGTTGGATCAGATAGACACTGTGGTCTCTTCTAGCTCTAAATGAGGGATTCTTAATCTGAAACCTATGAATGTTGTTTTGTTGGTCTTTTAAAATATTTTTATCTTCCCCTTGCGTATTGTTTTCCTCCATTAGATTATAAACTCCTTGAAGGCAGGGGTTGGCTTTCAACATAATTGTTTTCTTGTGCAATTTAATTTAAAAACATTCTTCTGAAGGGGTCCATAGGCTTCATCTGTGCCCAGATGGGTCCAGGACATAAAAAAAGCTAAGACCCCTTGGGCTAAAGTCTCTAATGCTTGAGTCCAGTTGGCCAGTGAGGTATGTTCATCATGCACAGGTCAAGGAAGAGTAGATATTGAAATGGAATGGTTTTGTATCTCTGTTCCCTGAGCCACACTCCCAGCTTCGGTTTGGCTGAGTGATGAGGAAGGAAGAAAGCTAAGCTGTGAAGAGATGGACAGATTAGTTTTGCGGTTACCATCAATTGCACCAGTCACATCTGCATACCACACAAGGGAGCCACCATCCCTCCCGCTTCTTCCCCACTATAGCCCCTGCTACGTTCTTTAAACTTGATAATATGCCCACAGTTCCTTGGGGACTTCTGACCTGGGTGTTCCATTAGTAAGAAGAGCTTGGATCAGCCAGGGGGTGAGCAGGATGGGTGAAAGGCAATCTTCCTTCCCCTAAAGAGAGAAACCATGTGGGCCTTTGCTAGAACGGAGCCTGGATATGGGCTTACATGGCCTGGCACCCCTTCCTCCTATGTGTTTGGGTAAGGATGAATCCTAGGCTTTAGAGTTAGAAGGGACCTTCAGAATGATCTCCATTCCTCTCATTTTACAGCAGAGGAAACTGAGGCCAAAATGAGGAAGTGACTTGCCCAAGATCTCACAAGCCAGGATTCAAAAGCAAGGCCCTATGACCCCAAATCTTATTTCACTCCACCTTGCTTGGGATGCTAACAATATGGTAGATATAAGGTCTGAGTCTCCAAGCACCATTCTCAAGGGCACCTTGCCCTTTATTAACCATGAAATAAGTAAAACTGGCTATGAAACTTTGTGTATCAAGTCAGCTACTTTCAATATATTCATTGGTTTTCTTGAATTTTTTTCTCTTCTATTAAAAATATATGCTTTTGCTATAAGGGGTGGTTGGGGAGAGAATGAAGGGAGAAGATATAGGTAAGGTTGAAATACCTGGGGCCACTTGGAAAGAACTTAATTCTCTGGGTATGTGAACCGTGTCTGTCATATTGAAAGCAAACATTCCAGACTGCCCTGGTGTGAGATGTAGGGCACAAACAAAGGTCCAGTGTGCTCTTGTTGGCACTTGGGCCCCACCACATGGGCTGACACTGAGTGGAATTAATAACAGACCCATTCAGGACAGGCTTGCAGTGGCAGCTCCTGACCTGGGACCTTCACTGTCCTCCAGGGGCTATTTTGTTCCCTTTGTAAGGTGATGGTGAGAGAGAGATTTTGTTTTTTAAAAATTACATTAGGGAAAAAAAGTAAAATATTTCTCCCTGGACCATAAACTTACTGGAAAGGAAAAGTATTCCATTAAGATTCATAGAATTTTAGTTAGAGGGAGTCTTAATACAGAAGACCAGAGCAGAAAGGGCCTTTAGTACCCAGAATGTCAGAACAGCAGGGAAGTTAGGATATAGAAAGCTAGAAGAGAAAACATCACATCAGGTAAGAGTCTTAGACCATAGGATGTCACAACATAAAATATCAGAGTTAGGAGGAATCTTAGACTGTCCATATAGAAAGGAACCTTAGAACATAGAATGTCAGAGATGAAAAGAAACCTAGAACATAAGATGCCAGAGTTGAATAGAAGCCTAGAGCATAGGATACCAGAGCTGAAAGGAACCCTAGAATATAAGATGCCAGAGTGGAAAGAACCTTAGAACTTAGGATATTAGGACATAGAATTTAGAGGACCATAAAATTTGTAGTATTAGACGGAACATAAAATGTTAGAGGTAGAAGGAAATCTAAGAAAATAGACTATCAGAACTGGAAGGGCCCATAGAACACAGGATGTCAGAACTGGGAGGGCCCTTAGAACATAGGATGTCAGAGCTGGGAGGGCCCTTAGAACACAGGATGTCAGAGCTGGGAGGGCCCTTAGAATACAGACTCTCAGAGCTGGGAGGGCCCTTAGAACACAGACTGTCAGAGCTGGGAGGGCCCTTAGAACACAGACTGTCAGAGCTTGGAGGGCCCTTAGAACACAGACTGTCAGAGTTGGGAGGGCTCTTAGAGCACAGGATGTCAGAGCTAGGAAGGACCCTAGAATAAAGAACATCAGAGCAGGAAACATCTGAACAGAGAATGTTGGAGCTCAAAGGAGCCTTGGGGATCATCTAGTTGAGGAAGCTGGAGTATAAAGAAAGAAAGTGACTTAGCAAAGGTCCCGGAGTCGATGGTGGCAGAGCCAGGACTAATACCTAGGATTTCTGACTCATAAGTCTGGTATTCTTGCTGCCTTCTCACTTCTGTTAGGCTTTGGAATGCAGTCCATGAGCCTTGTTTGGTCAGAAACATGCAGGTGCACACACACACACACACACACACACACACACACACACACCCCTTTGGACAGGGACCATCTGAACTTGTCTGAACTCCCCCATTAGGAGCCTGGCACCTGGGTGAGAACTTGGGAGCAGGTTCTCCCTGCCATGGACCAATCCCCTGAGGAAATCCCCTGTGGGCAGCAAAACAGGGTTCTGGCTGAAGCTGTGCCCTCTGCTTCCTGCTTGCTGTCACACATGGGGTAGATAGTTAAGGAGCTTTCTGAGCTTCCCAGAGAGCTGTTAGTAGTCGGCTGTGAGGGCAGCTGCTTTTTGTCACAGCAATCAGGCCAGCGTTGCTGGCCAGGTAGTTAGCTACATGACAGCCCAGAGTTGGCAGAAAAGTTCCTTCCTGAAGGAGTTTCCTCCCAGGAAGCTTTGGCTCTTCCTGAATGTAAGAACCCTGGACTTGGGAGTCAGGGAATCTCCATTAAATTCCTGGGCCGCCCATAACTGCTGCATGCCTAAAGGAAAGCCACTTTCCCGTGTCTGATTCTCAGTCATCTGTTAAATAAAGAATTTTATTAAATAAATAATTAAATTAAATTAAAGTCTGTACCCTATCTAGCTTACAAGGTCATGGTGAGGAAAAAGTGACAAATATATGGCCTCCTTATATGATGACTAGTACTGTGTGTTGGCTGCTGCAACAATCTCAGTTTAAAGCCAGAGTGGGGATATTTCTCTTTTCCTTGGCAGCTAGGTCATGGAACACTGGGCTTAGGATAAGGAAGACCTGAGTTCAAATCCTGACTCAGACATTTACTAACTGTGTGAACCTGGGGCAAGTCACTGAACCTGTGCCTCAGTTTCCTCAGCTGTCAAATGAGGCGGTTGAACTCATTGACCTCTGAGGTCACTTCCATGATCCTCTGATTCCCTAATGCTTTTGTAAACTGTGAAGCACTTTAAAAGTGGGAGTTTGCTGTTTTTCTCTTAACCTCTGCCTCCATTGGAATCTATCATCCTGTTGGGAGGCTATCCCAGGGGCCTTCCCATTGGCGTCTCTCATGCCAAAAAAGCAATAAATATATTTGAATGTGATTTATTCCACTTTGAAGCTGGGGCCAAAGTGGAGTGGCCAGGATGGCCTGTCCATGTGGTCTCTGTATTCGGGTGAGAAAGGTGGAATTTTAAGGGAGAAAAAAATGCAGCTGCAGATGGAATAGAGTCAGAAAACCTGAGCTTTCCCCACCCTGATCCTTACTAACAAGGCAGCTCCCCCACCATCACCACTTGGAGCCTCAACTTTCTCATACATCAAATAGGTATGATCTCTCAAACATAAACTGTCACACAGTTATTGTAAGATAGGTACTTCAATGATAGTTCATGAGAGAATGATAATCCCCAATTTACAGATAAAGAAATAAGTGCCATTTGAGTATGAGTTGCTTTTTGCTAATATTGTCCCCTTCCGAGTAAAATCAGCCCATGGCATGGATGAAAACAGACTTGGAAAACCCTGACACTATCACCAGTAGGAGAAGGGAATGAGACTCTGGAATTGGAGCTTCTGCTATTTCCTAATTGTGTTATGCTAGACAAGTAACCTCCTTTTCCTGGGTCTCAGTTTCCCCATCTGTAAAATGAAGGGGTTGGAGGAGAGGCAACTTGGTGTGGTGGATAGACTCTTGGACTTTGAGTCAGGAAGTACTGAGTTTGAATCCTTCCTCAGGTAGCTATATGACTTTGGGCAAATCATTTAATTACTTTGGGACCCATCCTTCTCTTCTCTGAAATAAGGGTTGGACATGAAAAACTCTAAAGTTCATTTCAGCTCTAAATGTATAATTCTGTGATGAGAAAATCTTTAAGGCCCCTCCTCTTTATGACTTTCATGTTCTAAGATCCCCCCTATTTCTGACTTTCTGTGTTCTAAGGCCCCTCCTCTTTCTGATTTTCATGTCCTAAGGCCCCTTCTCTTTCTGACTTTCTGTGTTCCAAGGCCCCCCTATTTCTGACTTTCTGTGTTCTCAGGCCCCTCCTCTTTCTGACTTTCTGTGTTCCAAGGCCCCCCTATTTCTGACTTTCTGTGTTCCAAGGCCCCCCTATTTCTGACTTTCATGTTCTAAGACTCCTCCTCTTTCTTACTTTTGGGTTCTAAAGCTCCTCCTCTTTCTGACTTTTGTGTTCTCAGGTCCCTTCTCTTTCTGACTTTCTGTGTTCCAGAGCCCCCCTATTTCTGACTTTTGTGTTCTAAGACCCCTCCTCTTTCTGACTTTCTGTGTTCTAAGTCTCCCAAAACTTAATAGCAATCATCATATTTTTAAAAAATTTTGATCCAGACCTGTGGTTTCATTAGCATAGGAAGGATAAGGTGAGATGGTTAGACTCCTGGCTCCAAGCCTACTTCTCTTTCCTCCTAACTACCTTGAGCTCAGGCCGTCCTGACTCAGGGGCCAGGTTGCTCCTCAGGATAATAGCTGGCACAGAGTACTGTGCTTTATACTGGTTCTCCAGTTTCAACCTTGTATCAGCCCTCGGGAGGTAAATGCTGCCTTTATCCCCATTCAGCAGATGAGTAGGCTGAGGCTGAAAGAGTGCCATGATTTCTCAATGCTTGGTCCCTCTGCCTCTAAGTGGTGGTGGCCCTTGGCAGTCAAACCCAGATTTGCCTCTCTTCCCTGGGGACCTCCTGATGCATTAGGCATTTTGTTTGGTTGGATACATTTTCGACTAGCTAGTTGTGGGGCGGAGAGGGAGTTGGCAGGGGGGTCAGTCTCCCAAGCCTGGTAATTTACTGGAACTTCGGGAGGCCCGGCCTGGGAGCCAGGCTCACCATTCTTTCCGTAGCCTTTGTTTGGATCTCTTATCTCTAGTGACCTTCCTCTGGCAACTGTGAGGGAGGGTGAGGGCGGGCCCAACCTGGCTCAGGTTTTTCTCGCCTAGACTCCAACACCTCCCCTTACCCTCCACCACAGCCTTGGCATTTCAGGGCCTAAACTGGGGCCAAATGTTTGAGCTGGGGAAGCTACTGCTCCTTGGGGGCCCTGGTATTTGAGCCCAGCCTCTGGGTTGGTCCTTCAACCCTCCTCTCTTGGCAGGAGGGAGGGAGGAGCAGATTCTGGGCTGATGCTGAGGAGGGGTTCCCATAGAAACGCAGGTTTCTCTGTGTGACTCGCCTCTGACACCTCTTCTCCTCCCCCTCCCGTCTCCCAGCTGCTTTCTCACGCAAACAAGAGTGTTGTGTTGGAAAGCCAGACTGCTCTGAGATGAGATGTTCTCTCTGGCGTGGAGCCCTGGGAAGTCCCCCAGTGCCTGCCTCTCCCCATCCCTCTCCCCTTCATCCCACTGCAGCTTCTCTGCTCATTTCGTACCCCTCGTCCTCCCTTGTTCTTGCCTCCCCTCTTCTTAGTTCATTCTCTCGCTCTCTGTTCTGTTCTCCTAACCCTCCACCTTTTCTCCTCCCCATCCTTCTCCCTCTTCCCTTTCTACCTTTCCCCTCTCCCTGCCCATTCCTCATTTCTCATTCCCTATCCCCGTCCTCTTCCCCTTTCTTCTTATTCTCCTCCCCTTTACTATGTCCGCCTCCTCCATTTTGTATCTTCTTTCCCCTTCTTTATCCTCTCCCTCTGTTTTTCCCCAACTATATCCCCTGTCTTCCTCTCCTCTTTCCCTTACTTTATGCCTACCCTCCTCTTCATCTTCTTTACCTTCTTCTTTCTCTTCTTTTCCCTCTCTCCTCTTTCCTGACCTTTCTTTGTCTCCCTTTCCTTCCTCCTCCTCCTTCTCCTTCTTCCTGTCCCTCCCACCCTTTCTCTCTCTCTCTCTTTCCTTCCCTCTCTCTCCTGCTTCTCTCTCATTCCCTCTCCCTCTCTTCCACTCCTTTTCCTTCCTCTCTCTCATCTCTATTTTATCTTCCTCTTTTTCTCATCTTATGGCACAGAAAAACCACTGCCTTTCCCAGAAGGCTTCCTGCTCTCCCTCCCCAGACTAATGCTTTTAAAGCATTCTGTAAACCTTAAATCAATTTAGAATTGTAAATTGTTATTATTTCTACCATACTATACAACCTCCATTCTTAACTATTCTTCGTGGTCAGTTATGGTAGAAAAGCATATCTCAGTGCCACAGTGTGAAATTTATTATCTACAAATGCAATTTCAGATGATTAAATAAAGTCAACATCAAGGTAATAGAAGTTGATGTACCACGTATCCTTATTTAATACAAATTAAATATGAATTATTGAGCTGCTTTGTTCACCACAGCATGCTGGAACTGGGAGGGACCGTAGAACATAGACTATCATAGATAGTTGAGACCTTAGAACTCAGAATGTCAGAGCTGGGATGGTCCTTAAAACACAGGATGTCAGAGCTTGGAGGGCCCTTAGAACACAGGATGTAAGAGCTGGGAGGGCCCTTAGAACACAAGATGTCGGAGCTAGGGAGAACTTCAAAAAAAGAACCTTTCTAGCATTGACAGTCTACATTCTAACATTGTGTATTCTAAGGTCCTTTCAAGCTCTGACATCCTATGTTCTAAGTTCCCTACTAGCTCCAACACTGTGTTCTAAGATCCCTTCTATTCTGACATTCCATGTTCTAAAATTCTATGTTCTACAATCTCTCCAAACCCAGACATTTCATGCCCATTCAAGACCAACAATCCATGGTCTAATCTGCCTTCTAGTTCTGTCTGTGTTCTGAAATTCTAGACCCTAAGTTTCCTTCTTGCTTGGATACTCAGTGTTCTGTGGATTCTTATAAGCCTGACAGTAGATGTTTTTAACATTCTGTGTTCTAAGGTTCCTTACAGCTTAAACATTGACTATAAGACTCTGACCCCAGGACAACAACAGACACTATCAGGATGTCTGCCCTTATCAGAGCATTCCAAGTCTCTGAAAATTTAACTAAAAAAAGACAGTAAAATGGGGCGGTGGCCCATAAAGAAATCACACGGATGTTTAAGGGTAACCAAAAACCTAGGGCAAGGAACGGGATGAGATGCAGTTTACAAAGAAGAGAAAGGGAAATGGAAAACAAGTCTTTAAATAGCCTGTGCACCTGAAGAGGAAATTAATTGATGATGAATGAGGCTTGGAATAGTTTATATGAGCTACATACAGCCTTAAGTAGAAAAAAAGATGAGCCATAATCTGAAAATCAGAACAGATGCACATGTTCCCCAATCCCTTCTCCCTCCCTTCCCTTTTCTCCCCTCCAAATGGGAGAATGCTTGTGCAGAATGGAAAGCTAAAGGCCTCCCGTGCCTAAAGCTTCCCAGGCCTAAAGTTTGGGGAATGAGGGAATAACATCTATAGAGCTACCATGTGTCAGGCATCATGCCATGCTTTTTTAAATATTATCTCAGTCCTCATGATAGGTGAGGTAGGTGCTATTATTATCCCGGTTTTACAGTTGAGGAAACTGAGGCAATCAGAGATTGAGTTGTCTAGCTAGTAAATGTCTGAGGCCACATTTGAACCAGGGTCTTCCTGACCCCAGGCCATGTTCTATCCACAGTTCAGCCATCTTCCTCCTTTGACAGAAGAAGTCCAAAGTGCAGAAGGAATTATGGCACCTACAAAAGGCTTGATTCAGCTCTAGTTTGGGGGAAGGGGCCTCACTTATAGGGAATAAACTTTTCCAACTGAGGGAGAGGTAAAGGATGCTGTTATGGATTAACAGGGGGTCTGCCCTTTTCAGAGCATTCCACATCTTTGAAAATTTAATTGACAAAATGCAGTAAAATGAGGTAGTAGCCTAGCCAGGTTACCAAGGAGGAGTAATGGATGTTCAGGGACAAGAACTAAAAATGATGAATTACAAGTAAGGACACCTGTATCTTCAGGGCTTGGCTCTGCCCCTTAATCACCTGTGACCTTGGGAGGTCATTTCCCTCCATTGGGCTGCACTTTCGTCATCTCTAAAAATCAAGGGGTTGGATTAGACTCTAATAAACACAACAAGACTACTTTAAAATGCAAAAACCAGTCTTAGCTCATGGGCTGTACCAAAACAGGTCGTGGGCCAGACTTGGCCCGGAGGCCAAATCACACAATCTCTAAAGTCCTGGTCCTATTCTGACCTTCTATATTCTAAGCTCATTTCTAGCTCTGAAAGTCATTGTTTAAAGGGACCTCCCTTTTCTGACATTGTGGTCTAAGGTCCACTCTACCCTAATGTTCTTCATCCTGAGGTCCAGTCTGACCCCAGCATTCTTTGTCCTGAGGTCCACCTTGGCCCTAGCATTCTGTCAAAGCTCCCTCTTAGCTCTGACATTCTTAACCCTCTTCTAGCTCGAACAGCCCAAGTTTGAAGGCAACTTTCAGCCCTGAAAGCTGCCCAGGGTTTTCTGAGGCAGTATGGTCCAAGATGAATGAAATCTCCCTAACTGGGGATCCCAGCTTCAATTTTCTCTTGTTTTTTCAGAAAATGCCAGTGCCAGCACCAATGAGGCCGAGCGCAAGGCTCAGCAGTATTACCAGGCCTGCATGAACGAGTCCAAGATTGAGGAGTTGAAGGCCAAGCCCCTGATGCAGCTGATTGAGAAGGTAGGGCCCCTGCCCTCCCCTCCTCCATTTCTGTATCACCACTGTATCACCACTCCTGGGCCTCTCATGAACAGTCTGTTTTCTCGGAGGACCACGTTTCTAGTCAGGGAGCTCACACTTCTAGGACCATAGTCTAGACAGGAACACAATGACTGGTATACAGCGGGTGCTTAATAAATGCTAATTGACTGACCAGAAGGGTCCTCTGAGGTGGTTTAGCCCAATCTCTTGTTCTGACAGTTGAGGAAACTGAGGTCCAGGGAGGTGAAATCAGTAGTGATTCACACTGTAGTGATCACACTGCCTCCAATTCTGACCACTCGGATGAATGGTAGCATGTTTTGAACAGGAAATTCTCAATGTCTCTACTTCCTTTTCCTTGAAGGGTGTATGTATGAAAGACAGATGGTCTTGGCCCAGGATTAGAGAGAAACCTTCTCTGTGTGGAGGGAGCCCCCAGTGGCCTCTCCCCTCCCCCTCAGGAAATGTGGGGGGTGGGGTGCCTTTCAGCATTCTTTCTCATCTTCTTCCCCGTGACATCATAGCAAGCTGAGCTGGGGACCTCTGGGCTGCTAACCAAGACGCCAAACACAGGATGGTTGACTTCGTATACAGGCCCTCCCAGCCCTGACAGTCTGTGTTCTAAGACCCTCCCAGCCCTGACAGTCTGTGTTCTAAGACCCTTCCAGCCCTGACAGTCTGTGTTCTAAGACCCTCCTAGCCCTGACAGTCTGTGTTCTAAGACCCTTCCAGCCCTGACAGTCTGTGTTCTAAGACCCTCCTAGCCCTGACAGTCTGTGTTCTAAGACCTTTCCAGCCCTGACAGTCTGTGTTCAAAGACCCTCCCAGCTCTGACAGTCTGTGTTCTAAGACCCTTCCAATCCTGACAGTCTGTGTCCTAAGACGCCTCCCAGCCTTGACAATCTATGTTCTAAGACCCTCCCAGCCTTGACATTCTGTGACCTAAGGAGCCTTAAGGATCTTCCTAACTCTGCCATTCTGGGTTCTAAGACCCTCCCAACCCTGACAGTCTATATGCTAAGACCTTACCAACTCTGACAGTCTGTGTGCTAAGACCCTCCCAGCCCTGACAGTCTGTGTTCTAAGGCCCCTTCCAGCCCTGATATTCTCTGTTCTAAGGCCCCACCAGCCTTGACATTCTCTGTTCTAAGGGACCTCCTAGCCCTGACAGTTTGTATCCTAAGGCACCTCCCAGCCTTGACATTCTGTGACCTAAGGGGCCTTAAGGACCTTCCTAACTCTGACATTCTGGGTTCTTAAGGCCCCTCCCAGTCCTGACATTCTCTGTTCTAAGGCCCCACCAAAACATGCCATTCTGAGTTCTAAGACTCCTCCTAGCTCTAACCTTCTGTGTTTTAAGGGCCCTCCCAGCTCTGACATTCTGTGTATATCCCTTAAAAGAAAAATATAACCATCACTTTTTATTTCTTTGAACCATGACTTGTGACCACTGCATAAAAGTGACCATCACACATGTTTATCCTAGTGCCCACTCCCCTCCTTCTTTTTTTAAATTTTTTTTCTTTTTGGAGGGCAGTTGGGGTTAAGCGACTTGCCCAAGGTCACACGGCTAGTTTTTGTGTTAAGTGTCTGAAGCCGGATTTGAACTCAGGTCCTCCTGACTCCAGGGCCAGTGCTTTATTCACTGTGCCACCTAGCCGCCCCTACTCCCCTCCTTCTTACTGGATCTTATTGCCTCTCTTATTCCTTTCTAACTTGAGGGGGGCTTGAGTCTTGCAATAAGGAGACCTTTGAATTTGAATTCTGGCTTTGACACTCACTAGCTTTGTGTCCCTGGGTAAGTTTCCTTCCCTCTCTGGGCCTCAGGTTCCATATCTGTAAAATGAGAATCCTAAGGCTGTAACTCAGAGGGCTGTAGCAATATGGATCATTATTGTTATTGTCCCAGTGTGATTAAGCAGGGGCTTTCACCAGGTCCTCAAGAATCTCACCTCTATTCTCTCTCATTTCCCATAGCTTGGTGGCTGGAATATCACTGGCCCATGGGACAAGGACAACTTCCAGGAGACCCTGCAGGTGGTCACTGCTCACTATCGTGCTTCCCCTTTCTTCTCTGTCTATGTCAGTGCCGACTCAAAGAACTCCAACAGCAATGTGATTCAGGTGAGTTCCACCCTGAGCCATTTAGGGCCCCAACCTCTAAATTGTATAAAACATCTAGCCCTTGAGCAGGCCTGCCTGGGCTGAAAACCTCTGGGCAGTTGGCATGCTACCTGCCCAGGACATTTGTGCCCGCCCCCCTCTCCCAACCTGGGCTTGTCTTTCCTTTCCCAGATTAGAAAGGTGAGATTCAAAGAGAAGGTCCTCACTTGAAATCCATATCCAGGTTCATCCCCCCAACATCATGATTCAATTGGGCAATGACTTTCACATATGGGTTTTTTTTAATTATATTATTTATTTTCACATTCATTTAAAATTTTGAGTTCTCAGTTCTCTCCCTCCCTCCAGCCTCTCCTCCACCCATTGAAAAGGAAAGCAATAAGATATCAGTTATACATGTGAAATCATGGAAAACATTTTCATATTGGCCATGTTGCAAATAACAACAACCAAAAAAAGCAAGAAAAATTAAGTAAGTGAAAAAAGTATGATTCAGTCTGCACTCAGAGTTCATCATTTCTCTCCCAAGAGGTGATTTCTCCCTTTAAGTCCTTTGGAATTGTCTTGAATCATTGTATTGATTAGAATAGCTAAATCTCGGGGCACCTAGGTGGTGCAGTGAGTAGAGCACTGACTCTGGAGTCAGGAGGATCTGAGTTCAAATCCAGCCTCAGACACTTAACACAAAACTAGCCTTGTGACCTTGGGCAACTCCAAGGTTAACTTGGAGTTAACCCCAATTGCCCTACCTTCCCCTCTCCAAAATGGAAAAAAAAAGCTAAATCTTTAACAATTGATCATCATGTAGTATTGCTGTTGCTGGGTATACTGTTCTCCTAGCTCTGCTCACTTCACTTTGCAACAGTTCATATAAGTCTTCCCAGGTTTTTCTGAAACCATCCCACTTGTAATTTCTTATTGTACATTCCAATAGTATTCTATCATAATCATATACTACAGTTTGTTTGGCCATTCCCAATTGATGAGCATCCCCTCGATTTCTAATTCTTTACCACCACAAAAAAAGCTGCTATAAATATTTTTCTATATATAGGTCCTTTTCCCTTGTCTTTGATATTCTTAGGATATAGACTAGCAATACCACTATATTGCTAGGTCAAAGGTTATGCACAGTTTGATTGCCATTTGGATATAGCTCCAAATTGTTGTCCAGAATGGTTGGACCAGTTCACAACTCCACCAACAGTGCATTGTTGTCCCTATTTTTTCCACATCCCAACCAGCATTTGTCATTTTCCTTTTCTGTCATGTTAGCCCATCTGATGGGCAGTATGTCAGAGTTGTTTTAATTTTCATTTCTCTAATCAATGGTGATTTAGAGAAATTTTTCTTGTAATTATTGAGAGTTTTGATTTCTTCTTCTGAAAACTGTTCATATTCTTTTCCATTTTTTAATTGGAAAATAACTCTTATTTTTTTTTTATAAATATGGCTCAATTCCCTCTATATTTGAGAAATGAGATACATATGGGTCATTTCTTGATGATCACCAATATCTCTTTTGTTTTCTTCTAGGTGGACCAGTCTGGCTTAGGCTTACCTTCAAGAGATTATTATCTGAATAAGACTGAAAATGAGAAGGTGAGTATCTCTGATCAGAGTTCCTACTAGTTCCTCATGGTCCCAGGTCACTTTCTCCAGGTGCAAAGACCTCATCTTTCCTCTCCCCTCCCCTCCCCTCATACTCCTCTTTCTTTCCCTCCTCCCCTCCAGAAGGCCCTTTTTCTGAGCCCATCCCCACCAGAGAGTGTTGAAAGCTAGCAAAGAGCAAAGGTGCCGTTTGACTGATGGGAAATTAGCAGTAAACCCCTTGGGCCAAGAAAGAGTCTTCCCTGAACAAGTCAGATGAGGTCCAGAGCTGGAGACAAATGAGCTTCCTCTCTGTTTCAATGGGAATTGCCCTTGGGCAGAGTTTCACCAAGCTTGCCTGCCTAGTATGGGAAAGAAAAATAAATGATTATTAAATGAATGAATGTCTGAGTGTTGAAATTCATCCTATAAATGTAACTAGTCTTAAAACAAGTATAACTTATCTCATCAAGGCTTAATGTTAAATGATTAAATTTATACTAAAACATCCTTTTTCTTTTTTTAAAGGCCTGTGGGATTTGGGGGGATTTGCAAGGTCAGCAAGGTGATTTGCCAAAAAAGCCATCTTTGGCTGCATTTAGAGACGTCATGGCCAGACCTGATCTGGGAGGTGAATGTCTCGTTGTCCTCCCCCTTGGTCAGACTGAGATAACGTTGTCTGGAGCATTGTCTCCTCTCTAGGCCCCCCATGTTTTAGGAAGGACTTAGATAGGTCAGAGTATCCAAAGGAGGGCAGGCAGTATCCAGAATCATGAAGGGCCTAGAGACCAGGTTGTAGGAGGAACATTGAAAGAACAGGTTCTTCATTTTTAAAATACGTATTTTTTATTACTGTATTTTAATATCATTGATTTCCTTTGTAATTCTGTTCATTTTATGTTCTTCATCTAAAAACATTATTCTGAGCAGGAGCGCTTGGGCTTCCCCAGACTGCCCAAGGTGTCCATGACACAAAAGACATTTAGGGTATGGTTGTTGTTGAGTCATTTTCCAACTCTTGGTCACCCCATTTGGGGTTTTCTTGGCAAAGATACTGAAGTGGTTTGCAATTTCTTTCTCTAGCTTATTTTACAGATGAGGCAAATAAAGTAACACAGCTAATAAGTGTCTGAGGCTAGCTTTGAACTCAAGTCTTCATGCTTCCAGACCTGGCACTCTATCCACTGTGCCACCAAGCTGCCCCACAAAAGGTTAAAGAGCCAAAAGAAATTAAGAACTCCTGGTTTAAAAGAATTTGCTGTTAGACTGGATGTTTGCCCTGGAGAAGAGGAGGCTGGGCGGTGGGGGGGGGGGGGGGGGCGGGCGGGACGGGGTGGGCGTGGAAGTGGCAAGGGGAGATCCATCTTTGGACTGTCAAGGGATAAGCCCTTAGCTTTTCTTCTGCTTGGCCCCAGAAGGTAGAACCAGGGGGCCTGTGTGCCAGTTGCAGAGAGGCAGATTTAGACTTGAGGTCAGGAAAAACTTTCCCAGAAGTCCTCATTTTGAGCAAAGGCAAAGGTGGGCATGATCCCCTCTCTGGTGTGCTGTCCTCCCATTTGCTTTCCTGCCCTGATGTTCTGGGATTCTGTGAAGGAACCCAGTCAAGCAAGGTTCCTTTCCCCAGCCCTGGAAGGCCACATCTTTCTTCCATCCAATGTTCAACAAACATGTATTGAGTGCCTACTGTGTGCATTTCACTGTTCATGACACTGGGGTGAAGGTAGATACCAGGATGTGAAACACATTTTAGAGGGAGAAATAAGCCATGTACACAAATAAAATGTAAAATAGACTAGAATATGGGACATTTATAAGAAGAGTACAAGACAACATATGATTAGAAAAATAAGCAATCATTTCCAGTTATGGGAACCAGGGAAGACTTCATAGGCAAAATGTGGAAAGGGATCCCAGTATCAGGGGGTCAAATGAAAATATATATTGGGGCATCTAGGTGGTGCAGTGAATAGAGCACCAGCCCTAGAGTCAAGAGGACCTGAGTTCAAATCTGGCCTCAGACATTTACCACTTACTAGCCATGTGACCTTGGGCAAGTCACTTAACCCCAATTGCCCTGCCTTCCCCCCTCCAAAAAAAAGAGACATATATTTTGGGACATGACCCATTCAGGAATTTACTTTTTTTTTTACCATAAATATTTTTTTTTTTTTTTTTTTTTTTTTTTTAAGCAATTGGGGTTAAGTAACTTGCTCAAGGTTACACGGCTAGTCATTATTTATGCGTGGGTGCTCATTTTCTGAGGCCGGATCTGATCTCGGGTCATCCAAACTCCGAGGCCGGCGCTCTTACTCACTGCGCCACCTAGCCGCCCCTTTAGGGCAATTGGGGTTAAGTAACTTGCCCAAGGTTACACGGCTAGGTTTTTGTTTGTGTGGATTAAGTGTCGGAGGCCGGCTCCGAACTCAGGTCCTTCTGATTCCAGGGCCGACGCTCTATTCACTGCGCCACCTAGCCGCCCCCTACCATAAATATTTTTTACAAGAGTTTTATGTTTCTTTTTCCAATGGCATGGGAAATGGGAGAGAGATAAAAGATTTTTATTCATTAGATAAAGAAAATTTAATTTAAAAAATAGAATGAGAATCTTAATCTAGAGCTGGAGAGGACCCCAGAGGTCATCTGGCCTGAGGCCCTCATTTTACAGACAAGAAGATGGGTCCAAAGAGGGGACTTGCCCAACCTCCCACAAAGAGTTAGTGGCCAAGGCGGGACTAGAACCCAGGTCCTCAGGCTCCCCATCCACTGCCCCTTGACTACGTCACCTTGGCTCTTCCAGGTCCTGACAGGCTACCTGAACTACATGGTGCAGCTGGGCAAGCTCCTAGGAGGGGGAGATGAGGAATCCATTCGTTACCAGATGCAGCAGATCTTAAACTTTGAGACAGCCCTGGCCAACATCACCATTCCCCAGGAGAAGCGTCGAGACGAGGAGGTCATCTACCACAAAGTGTCCGCCGGAGACCTGCAGGTAACCAGATTGTCTCTCCTGGCAGAGGGCCGCAGCCCTGTGTTTGGCTCAGACCCTGCTGGGCTTCTTTTGGGGTCCGCACTCAAATGGGTTTTTTTCTCCTCTTCTCTCCTCTAAGTTTTCTTTCCTTAAAAAACTCAACGTTGAATTGTCACTATTGTGTTGTTGGGTCAGTGCCGTTTGAGGATTGGTTGAAGGGAACAGGAACAGTTTGCCTAAAAAAAAGCTTACTGTGTGACCTTGGGCAAGTCACTTAATCCCAAATGCCCTACCTTCCCCCCTCCAAAAAAGAAGAAGAAGAAGAGGCCCAGAGGGAAGCCAGTAGATGGCTTGACAAGTTTGATGAATTGTCCTGTGGAAAAGTGATTAGTCTTGTTCTTAGCCCCCAAGGACAAAACTAGGAACAACAGGGGCAAGTTAGAGAGAGGATGATTTAGGCTGACAATGACTCCGTGTTCTGAACTTCTGTGATTCCAGTCCTGAAATTCTATAATTCAGGTTCTAAGATTTTGTGATTCTGGTTCTGAGATTCTCTAATTCCAACTCTGTACTTCTGTGATTCCAGTTCTGAAATTCTGTACAGTGATTTTGTGATTTTAGTTTTGTAATTCTAGGGGCGGCTAGGTGGCACAGTGAATAGAGTACCAGCCCTGGAGTCAGGAGGACCTGGGTTCAGATCTGGCCTCAGACACTTAACACAAAAACTAGCCATGTGACCTTGGGCAAGTCACTTAACCCCAACTGCCCTCCAAAAAGAAAAAAAAAAGTTTTGTGATTCTATGATTTTAGTTCTGAGCTTCTGTGATTGCACTTCTGAAATTCTGTAGTTACAATGATTTTGTGATTTTAGTTCTGAGACTCTATGATCCTAGTTCAGAGCTTCAGTGATTCCAGTTCTGAGATCCCATGATTCCATTGCTAAGATTTCATGATTCTAGTTATGAGATTCTGTGATTTCAGCTGAGTCCATGGCTAGCTTCACAGTGACTTAAGGTTGCCACCTAGTGGTTTCCCACTGGTCTTTGTGAAGGCAATTGGACAACATGAACAATCTTGAATATCTTATTTCATGCATTAACAGTTTGCCAACTGTAAATTTATAACAGCTTTTTGAGCTCTTGGCTAGCTGCATAATCATAGGTTAACCCCTTCCCCTGTGTGAGCCTCAGTTTCTTCTTTTGCAAGATAGGAACAGTAATCTTTGCACAACCACTCCCCACTTTGGGGGAGGAAATATTAAAACAAAATGAGGAAATTAGACGAGATCAGAAGTTCTTAACCTTTTTGTGTGTCATGGTCCCCTTGAGTAGCATCTTCTCAGAATAAGGCTTTTAAATGCATAAAGTTAAATATGCAGGATTGTAAGAGAAATCACTTGCATAGAAACATGGTTACCAGACTTAAAAAAGCACTCAAGCTTGCAGACCTCCTAAAATCTGGGTCTGTGGACCTCAGGTGATGATCATTTGGCCTCGAGGCTCCCCAAGGTTCCTTCCAGTCCTGTGGATCAGGCTTATCAAACAGCATTCACAGGATGCCTGCTCTGTTCACTGCTACCTGCGAAGCACTGAGGGCCTGTGCAGCTCTAAATTCTCTGGTCCTAGACAGCTCGTACAGGTAGCATCAGGTCCATTTTATAGATGATGAAGCTGAGGCTCAGAGAATTACTGGCACTTCTCATCCATCCTGCACTTTAAGGTTATTTTGTCATTCCTTACTACAACCCTCCAAGATTATTATCACCATCTTACAGATGGGGAAATTGAGACTCAGAAAACTTATGAGCTTATCTCCCTATAGGGCATGAAGACTTGTAAGGGGCTTTGCAGATACTCTCCTTCAGTCCTCATAACTGCCTTCTCTCAGGTATCTCTTGTGAGTCTTGTTATCCCCATTTTACAGATGGGGAAACAGGAATTCAGAGAAGGAGCAATGATTTGTCCAAAGACACACAGCTTATAAGTATACATCAGACAAGTATACGTCAAGTGCCTGACTTGAAATTTCGCCCTGTTATGTAATAGGGTGTGTGTGTGTGTGTGTGTGTGTGTGTGTGTGTGTGTGTGTGTGTGTGTTGGGGGGTATGTGTTTGTGTCTGTGTATCTGTCTGTGTGTGTGTCTGTGTCTCTGTGTATTGGGGGAGAGGGGAGAGTGCATGCCTACTGGGAGACCAGTCAGGAACTCTGGTTATTAATTAGCTCCTTGCTGACCCTTCTACCAAATCCCCCATCCTTTACTCTGTTTTTGTTCCTCCACTTGAAAGAAAACTTTCCTCTTCCCTCCATCCTCTCCTTCCCATCTCCTTCCAGCCAAATCTCCTCAGCCTTCAAGGCCCAGCTCAAATCCAGCCTCCTTCAGGCTTGCCCTCCTCTGGCCAGAAATGACTTCTCCCTGCTTTGCTCCTCTGGCACAATGTCTGGTCCCACTCACCCATCACTGAGCATGGGATGCCTTCTGTCATTTCCCAGAGCTCCACATACTGTCAGAGCCTGACAGGACTCCAGAGGGTCCCCGGCTACATCATCAGCTGAGTGAGAATCAAATGATGATTTTTTGTAACTCTCTAATCTCACTAGGATCAGGACCAGATTCCCTCTGAGGTTCATATTGAGATCCTGGGATCCAGTTGAATGAATGAATGAATGAATGAATGAATGAATGAATGAATGCACTGCAGTTCCCTTGACAAATGGTTACCGCATCTATCCAAACTTCCAGTGAGAGAGCTCTTTGTCTCCCAAGGGAGCCCATTCCACTTTGGGAGCAACTCTGATGGTTAGGAGCTTATATTGCACTAAATCTGCCTTCCTAGTCCATCCACCCAGTATCCTTATTTTCTGGGGCCAAGCAGAATAGGAGTGACTTACTTGTAGACAACACATCAGATATATATGTTTGTGCATCTCAGCTTGCCACCATGCCTGGATGACCCCTTGCTGCCAGGGACCGTGTCTTTTACATGCTGTTCCAAAAGTCTCATTGCATGGGGGGTGGCTAGGTGGCGCAGTGAGTAGAGTGCTGGCCCTGGAGTCAGAAGGACCTGAGTTTGGATCCAGTCTCAGGCACTTAACACACACAAACAAAAACCTAGCCGTGTGACCTTGGGCAAGTTACTTAACCCCAATTGCCCTCCAAAAAGAAAAAAAAAAAGTCTTATTGCAGCTTTAACCTTTAAATGCTTAATTTAGACCAGGAAAGACAGATCACTGCCCTCTGGCTCTAAATCCAGGCCTTTTCCCACTTCCCCACCTCCCCTTTGTAGAGTCAATAGCCTCCTACATGGAGATCACAGGGGCGTTTTACACCTCTTACCTTAGGAACCAAAATGTCCAAGAACACTCTGAATCTGTAAACGTTGGGAGGTGGCAGGTGATGCCAGGCGGTGGAGGCGGAAGCTGTTGACAGAGGGTGGTGGGAGGGAGATCTGTGGCCCCTGTTGCCAGGGGAGACATCTGGCACTGTTTTCATTCTGCAGCATTAGAAGGTCAAGATGTTTGTGTCCTGCTGATTAGGGCAGTTCCAGCTGTGAGGCTCCCAGCACCCCAGGTGGCTGAGGCAGGGGTGGGGCTGGCAGCTTCCTCTCTAAGCCGCCCCTCCCAGAAGCAGAGGATGGTGCCCGCTGTCCCTGCAAATTTGCCTCCGTCGCCTGGTGCCCCATGGCTCCAGGCTTTGGTACAGCTTTTGTTTGGCACTTCCTAACAGTTCCATCCAGAACACATTTCTGGGTACTGGGAGTGGGCGGTGACCTCAAATTTAACTAAGCATCCTAGGGCCTCAAGAAGCTTACTATCTAGTAAGGAGATAAAAAAGCATGCTTAGTGGAAAGACCACAGTTAGTGGAAAAAAGCATTGAACTTGGAGCCAGCAGACCCAGATTCAAATCCAGCTCTATTTCTTACTGTGACTTTGGGCAAGTCTGTCCAATGAAGGGATTGAACTCGGGTCACCTCTGAAGGAAATCCTTTCTAGATCTAGAGCTAAAATTCTAGGACCCTCCAGATGTGGGTGGGTAGAGAACCTCCTGGGACTAGACAGGATAAATAGGAAATAATGAAGAGAGGGGAGGCCCTGGAATGAAGGGGTCTTGGGATATGCATTAGTAGAAGGGGTTCCCTGCTCTGACAGCATCACAGATCCTCTTCCTTCCTTTAGCCCCACCCCCAGGGTGGGGCTCCCTATCTTGTCTTTTGGTATTTGAACCAGTGTTCAGATTTCTAAGGAAGTGGGATTTGGAGTCATTGAGGCCCTGCCATTTAAGGAAACTTGAAAACCATCCCATTCCCTTTTAGTAACCTGTGAATTTTAGCATCCACAATGACCAGTACATAGTAGGTGCTTAATAAATGCTAATCGATTGATCACTGCTCATCTAAAAAGACCATTTTTGTCAATTTCCTGATTTTTCTCACTAAAATGGCTCACAGACATTCTGATAGTTCACATTTCTCTGGTCCTTTGAGGCATTTACCCAGCGCTTGTCCCCTGATAACACCAAAGAGTAGGCAAGACAAAGATTAATGGCCCCACTTTACAGATGAGAAAACAGAGAGCTATAAGACTGGGCCAAGGCCACACAACTAGTGAGTGTCAGGGTTAAGATCTGAACCCAGATCTACCTGCCCCAAATCCTGTGCTCCTTCTGCCTTGCCACCCTTTTAGACTTTCTTATTTCCCCAAGTAAAACTATTCCTTCCTTATTTTTCTGACACCATCTCCCTCCCTTGTTTCCCAAACTGAAACCAAATGCCAAACATCACACTGATTTTTTCACAGTCACTTCAAGTGATTTTTAAATCTTAACTTGTGATGGCTTTGGAATTCAATACTGATTTTTTTTTCTTCTTTAAAAAAATAAAAGTTGTGTTAACACATCCCCATTTACCCTGTATATATCTTATATGTACATAGTTGGAACTCAGGTCCTCCTGACTCCAGGGCCAGTGCTCTATTCACTGTACCATCTAGCTGCCCCACCCTGTATTTCTTTTAATTCCTCAAATATGTTTCTTACGGTTCAATAGTAATCTGGCACACATTCACACGTCACAGTGAGTTCATTTCCCAGGTGATGGATGCCCAGTGTAGGACACCCACCAATGTTTACAGGCTATGCCGTGGGTGAAGTCAGCCTAACCAAGTACATTCTGTCTGGAAGGTTCATAGCCAATAAGAGCTGGTATTTTTATAAAGCACCTTATAAAGCTATAAAGGGCTTTATCCATCTGCTCATATTTCATCCTCACAACCTTTATTGTCTCCATTTTACAGGAAATGAAATGGAATCTTGGAGAGATGGAATCATTTGTCCATGGTCAATCACAGGAATTAGTGGCTGGCAGAGCCAGGGGAATCAGGTCCAAAGCCCAGGGTTCTTTCCTCATCCACACGCTGCCTCTCCAAAGAGATATCAGAGTTGGCTTGTGTCTTTTTTTTTTAATAGTCACCTAACACTAATGGAAAGGACCCTCTTCTCCAGGAATGGGCAGGAGCCTTAGAGTTCATGCTTATGGGAAATGGCTGAAAGAACAAAGGCTGTTTAACCCATGGAAGAGAAGGCCTGTCACGTGGAGGGAAGATTGGCCTTGCTCTGTTCAGTCCCAGAAGGCAGAACCTCTACAATGGGGATATTGCAGAAAGGCCAGTTTTGGCCAGATGTCAGGAAATCCTCTATAATAATTAGAATAGTCCCAAAATGGGGGCAGCTAGGTGACACAGTGGATAGAATGCCAGACCTGGAGTCAGAAAGACTCATCTCCCTGAGTTCAAATCAAGCCTCAGACACTTACCAGCTGGACAGGTCACTTAACCCTGTTTGCCTCAGTTTCCTCATCTGTAAAATAAACTGGAGAAGGGAATGGCAAACCACTGCAGTATCTTTGCCAAAAAAACCCAAGATGGGGTCACAAAGAGTCAGACCCCACTGAAATGACTGAACTGCCACCACAAAGTGGGATAGCATTGGAGAAAAGTAGCGGGTTCTGCCACCTTGGAAGTCTTGGCAGGTGTGTTGTAGTGAGGCATTCTTTTTGTGTATATGCCAACAGACACCAAACCCATGGATGAGGTGGAGGGCGGGGGCCATGTCTACCCTAAGCATGTGAAGGCTTTTCCCCTGTGGAATAAGAGGATGAAAACCATTTGTTCCAATGGCCATAAAGGCAGCTG
Organism: Gymnobelideus leadbeateri; assembly: GCA_011680675.1. Classification (NCBI taxonomy): domain Eukaryota; kingdom Metazoa; phylum Chordata; class Mammalia; order Diprotodontia; family Petauridae; genus Gymnobelideus; species Gymnobelideus leadbeateri. The sequence continues at coordinate 397,775 of WOXC01010389.1, read as the reverse complement.
AAGTGGGGGCTGTGGAGCACTTAGAGCTTGATCAGACATGGAGGATGCCAGGGTCACTCACTTTATCCCAGCTCTTGGCCATCTTGACTTTTGTCTTGCCACTAGACAAGAGAGAGTGAGCCACTCTGCCTCACTTAAATCCAGTCCACCTGCAAGTCAAGACATCACCCATGATGCCATTGGTTCTCTTTAAAAACAAAGGACAGATGACAACAGCATTAGACTAGATGACGACTTCCAACTCTCAAATTCTTTGATTCTTTATCGGAATCCCCATCTTACAGGAATGAAACTGAGGCCCACAAAATTAAAGCAACAACTTCTTAGCGTCATCATCATCATCGTAGCATTAGAGCTGGCAAAGACCTTCAAGGTCCTCTATTCCAGTCCCCTCACTGGCAGACACTAAGACTCAGAGGGCAGTTACCTTGCCCAAAGTCATAGAGATAGTAGGTGACCAGTTAGAATTTGAACCCAAGACCTTTTACTCCAAATCCAACATTCTTCCCATTGGCCCATTGGCCGATGGTCACACAGCTGATGAGAGACAGAGGATTCCAACTGAAGTCTCTCCTGACCACAGCCTTAGAACCCTCTCTCCTCTATCACACTGCCTCCTGTCCCCCATCATTTTAAAGGGGAGCAAACACCAAGAGAAGGCTTGTCCAGGTCATGCAGCCAGGCAGGGGCAGAGCCAGAAGTGAGAATTTTAAAACAGGATAATGACAAAATGGCAGACACAAAACTTAGAAAGACAGAAGAGCTCTGATTGATACAGTGACCAACTAGGGCTCCATAGGACCAGTGAGGAGGTGTGCTAACCACCCCCTGACAGAATACAAAGTGAGACATACATTTTTTTTGGAGGGGGGAAGGCAAGGCAATTGGGGTTAAGTGACTTGTCCAAGGTCACACAGCTAATACATGTGATCAAGTGTCTGAGGTTGGATTTGAACTCAGGTCCTCCTGACTCCAGGGGCCAGTGTCTATTCACTGCACCACCTAGCCACCCCGAGACATACATTCAGACATGATCATCATGGGAATTTGTTTTGCATTACTATGTGTATCTGTTCCAAGGGTTTTGTTTTTCTTTTCTAATGGGGTGGGGAGAGTGGGAAGGAGAAAATAGATTGTTTTTTTAGTTGAAAAACAAATTTTTAAAAAAGATTTTAAAGTAGAGAAATAAATTTCTCAGAGCTTTTTATATTCTGCCCTCCTTCCACCTTGCCTTGTGGATCCATTGTGAGAATTTCCCTCCCCAAAACACTTGTTTTCCCTAGAGGAGGAGGGCAGCGGAAGGCGGTGGCAAGATAGAAGTACACCATCTAGGACCTTAGACCAGAGAGTTTTCATCACTTCAGTTTGCTTGACATTCCTGACCCCGTGTGGGAGGGCAGTGTGAGGTGAGCAAACAGCGGCTTTCTTGCAGACTTATCCATTTTCCCAAAGCAGTTTTAGCAGCTCCGACCGTCTGGCTGCTGTAACCTACTGGTCCTTGTTTCAAGAGATCCAATAAGCAAAGAGTCTGAGAGTTACTGTCATGGGAATGCAAAGCCGAAGTCACTTGGGTAGAGCTCCTACAGGTGCTTCTGAGGGTGCCCAGGAATTAGATCGTTGCCCTTAGGAACAGCATCCTGGGGCTGAGGAGAGAGGAGCAAGATGGGCGGCTGGACAATAGTACTCCTTGGGGGAAGCTCATTTTAAATGTTCCTGAAGTCTTAATTCCTTTCTACTAATCAGGAATAAGAAGGAAGGAGACCTGGGTTCTAGCCCTGATTCTGGTACTAACTACCTCAGGCTAGTCAGGAAAGAAAGGAAGGGAGGGAGGGAGGGAGGGAGAAAGAGAAAGGAAGGAAGGAAGGGAGGGAGAAAGAGAGGAAGGAAGGAAGGGAGGGAGGAAGGAAGGGAGGAAGGGAGAGAGAGAAAAAGGAAGGAAGGAAGAAGGGAGGGAGGGCAGGGAGGGAAGGAAAGATAATTATTATTTAAAATTCAGATTAAAACTTTAAATTTCAAAATTATGTTTTAAAATGCTTACTAAAGCTAAATACTGGGAATACATATACAGACAAAAAGGAAGGCCCTGTCCTAAAGGAGCTACATTCTGATGGGTCTGTTTCCTTCTATAAATCCTTTTCCTCCACTGAAATGAGGCAGTTAGACCTCCTAAAGTCTCATCTATTTCTTCTAGCATTCTGTGTCCTGTCTCTTTCAGTTAATCAATAAGGGTGTATTAAGGGCCTACTATATACCAGATAGTGTTCTAGGCATTGGAGAGACAAAGACAAAAAACCCCAAGGAAGGGTTTTGCCCTCATGTTTGCCTGGGGCTCCAGAATTAGTAGTTATGGCTCTGGGAGGTGATGCTGTCAGGGATGAAATTGTGAGTTGATCAGAGCATCCATATATCTCCTATCTATGGCACAGAACGATTGGGATAGTCATTAGTTTCATTTAACAAATACTAAGTACCTACTATGCTGAGAAAATTGTGCTTTACTACAGATGGATAAATGAATGAGAATTTATTAAGTGCTTACTATGTGCCAGACACTGTGTTTAGTCCTAAAGGTAAAAATATAAGCAAACAAGGCAGTCTCTGCCCTTAAGGAGTCTACATTCTGCTAGAGGAGGACAGTGCATGAAGGGGAAGTAGAGGGTAACAGGGACCTCCCAGAGTAGTGGCAGCATGGTCTGGAAATGGCCAAGAAGTGCCATTGCAGTGTAGTGATGTGGTCTCGTATTGATAATAACAAGAATGTGTTAGGGGTGGCTAGGTGGCGCAGTGAGTAAGAGTGCCGGCCCCCTGAGTCAGGAGGACCCGGGATCGGTTCTGGCCTCAGATACTTAACACCCACACAAAAAAAACTGGCCTTGTAACCTTGGGCAAGTTACTTAACCCCAATTACTTTAAAAAAAAAAAAAGAATGTGTCATGGTACTTAGGGGCAAAGTCTGCATCCCAATGGCAGGAGGAGGAGAGTCAGAGTCCAGATGGCATGGCTCCAACCTGTTTCTTCATCTTAACTCCAAAGAAATCCTTATTCTCTTTTAATATGGAAATTGTGCCTCGGTTTTCTCATCTGTGAAAAGGGAGAGTAAGACTTGATGGCCTTGGTGGTTTGGGACCCCTTCCCATGGAGAGCTCTTCCAAGGCGGGGAGGGAGGATGCTTGGGTAAGGAGGAGGGCCAGGGCAATGCCCTTGATACTGGACAGATGGGGCAAGCTGTTTCATTCCCTCCCTCTGGCCCTCCCCTCCCCCCAGGGTCTTTGTCCTGCCTGTCCTTCCCAGAGCTCCCCATCCTCCTCCTTCCACCTGGATTCACCTCTACCAGACTTCACACTTTCAATGGGGATTCATAGGGGAGCCAGGGGCGCACTGGAAGTGTTCTGAGAACTCCTTGGAGTTGGAGAGAGTGCCAATGACCCTGAAGCGAGAGGGGCTGTGGGGATCTGTGATGAGGCCTTCATGGGAGCTCTCAGGGGGTACGGACTGAGCACCAGACCTGCATTGGGGGAACAAGCGAGAGAGGTCAAGGTGACTGGAGATGTGGAGAATCAGGACAGCATGTGTTCTTTTCCTACTCTGGAGTTTCAGGAGGAGAAGCAGTATGATATAGTGGAGTATCTTATGGGTTCTGGGTTCAAATCCCATGATTGGCAAGCAATTATTGCACACTTACTATGCACTGTGCACAAGGATTGGCTGAAGTAGCTGAGGATGTTTAGCCTGGGGGGATGACGACTGAAGGGGGATGTCAGGGCAGTCTTCAAGGATCTCAAGGACAAGAGGGATGTGGCTTGTCCTGCTTGGTCCCCAAGAGCAGAACGAGGACCGATAAGATGGAAGCTCCAGGGAGGCAGGTTTCCTCTGGATGACAGGGAAAGCTTCCCGCTGGTAAGAGATGGCCCAGAGGAGAGTGGGTCTGCTGAGACTCCCAGGGACAGTGTGCTTCTGTAGGGACAGTCGAGATTCTGTGACCCTGAAGGGGGTGGAAGGAGTCTGTTGCCAAAGCTTAGGGGGACGGTGATGGGGAAATGGAACATGGTGAATAGACTATGGAGTGGGATATGGGGTGACTGGAGGAGATGCCGGGGCCAGACATGTGGATGACTTAGAATTGATGGATCTTGACAACTTGAAGACAAGAAAGTCAAAGGTTTTGCTCCTAGGGGATATTAGCTCGTCACTGGTATAGTGGAAAGAGCTCTGGATTTGGAATAAAGACCCAGGTTCTAATCCTGTCTCTGGCCCTTAATCTTGTTGTTCAGTTGTATCCAATTCTCTGTGACCCCACTGGGAGTTTATTGGAGTGGTTTGCTATTTCCTTCTCCAGCTCATTTTACAGATGGGGAAACTGAGGCAAGCAGGGTTAAGTGACTTGCCTAGGGTCACACAGCTAGTAAGTGTCTAAGGCTAGATTTGAACTCAGGAAGATGAGTCTTCCTGACTCCAGGCCCAGAACTCTAGGCACTGTGGCGCCCCCTAGTTGACCTAACTTAACCTTGAGCAAGTTACTCTTATCACTCGGGTTCTTAATTTCCCCATCTGCAAAACGAGAGGGTTGGGTTAAGTGGTTTCTAAGGTCCTTTATCACAGGGTCATAGAATTAGAGACACCTACCTGCCACCTGAAAATTCATCTATTAAGAAATTGAGACAAAGATAGGTGAGATGCCTTAACCATGATCCTGCAGGTAGTGAATAGCGGAGTGGAGATTGGAGCTCAAGCCCTCTGAGTACAACCTCAGTGTTCTTTCTGGTGCCACTACTCCTAAGGACTGTGGTCCCATGACCCCCATGCTTGACTGTCTTCTAACTCCAGAACCAAGGAGCTAGTCCAGAGAGACTAGAGCAGGGATTCTGAATCTAGGATCCATCTATTTGGTTTGGGTTTTGATTGTTAATGTTTAGATAACTCAATATAATTGGTTTACTTTGTAGTCCAATGGGTTTTATTTTGTGTATTTAAAAGCATTATTCTAAGAAGTAGTCCATGAGGCTTCGTCAGTCTGCCAAAAGTATTTGACACAGAAAGGTTAAGGTTAGAAATCATTGGAGCATAGAATGTCAGAGCTGGGAGGAACCTTGGAACATAGAATGTCAGAGCTGGGAGGGCCCTTAGAACACAGGATGTCAGAGCTGGGAGGGTCCTTAGAACAGAAAATGTCAGAGCTGAGAGGGACCTTAGAACACATAATGTCAAAGGTGGAGGGGGCCTTATAATAGGCAATGTCAACATGACTATTATGGAAGTGTTTTGCATGACTATAACATATCAAATTGCTTGCCTTCTACTCGGTGGGTGGGGTAGGGAGGAAAGAAGGGAAAGAATTTGGAACTAAAAGTTTTAAAAGTAAATGTTAAAAACTGTTTTTACGTGGAAGTGGGAGAAAATAAAATAGCAAAAAAAAAAAAAAGAATAGATGTCAGATCTAAGTGGGAGCTTAGAAAAGGGAAAGTCAGACCTAGGAGGGCCCAGGAAGTACAGAATGTCAAGACTGGGAAGGCCCTTAGAACACAGAATATCAAAGCTGGAAATGTCTTGGCATGACTAGGTGGCATGGTGAATAGAGCACTGGCCCTGGAGTCAGGAGGACCTGAGTTCAAATCTGGCCTCAGACACATAACACTAGCCCTGTGATCTTGGGCAAGTCACTTAATCCCATCTGCCCTGCCCTCCCCCCTCCAAAAAAAACCAAACAAACCTGAAAATGTCCTTAGAAAATAGAATGCAGATCTAAGAGAACCCTAAGAACACAGTGTCGAGGCTGGAAGAGATCTCAGGCAGGGTTTCTTAACCTGGGGGCCACAAACTTTTAAAAAAACATTTTGATAACTTTATTTCATTTTCCTTTGTAACTGTGTTTTCTTGTGTACATTTCATAGCTCTAGAGTTGGGTTCTGGAATAGTCTGACACCTTTCCTCAGCTTGGGGCAGGATAGGTAGCTAACAATAAGAATAATACCATCAGCATTATCAGTCACAAAGAGCCCTGGAATGAAACCATTTTTCAGCTGAGCCATTGAGGTGTGGGGCCCGGCACATTATCCCTGGTCCTGCCTGCCTCCTGTATCCTCTGCCCCTTGGCTCCAGCTCTGGTTAGGTGAGTCTGCCAAGTCCTGATGGTGCCAGGTGTTACTGAGACTACAGAAAGGTCTGCCAAACAGAAATCTCATTGGCAAGGCTTGGGAGGCCACAGTCAAAATTACGGGTCAGGAAAATTTCCTGTAAGCATTCATTGAATGACGGTTTGCACCCATGTGGGGTGTGACGGTTGACTGGCCTGACAGTTTCACATCCTTGGTTTCTCTTCCAGGTTTTGGCACCTGCCATCGACTGGATGCCCTTCCTTACGACCGTGTTCTACCCTGTGGAGATCAATGAAACAGAGCCTGTGGTGGTCTATGCCAAGGAATACTTGGAACAAGTCTCCAACCTTATCAACAACACAGACAAATGGTAAGGTGATCCTCCTGTCTGGGGATGCCAGGAAGCAGGCGACTCCTGTCTGGCTGTCTTGTCCATCTCAGTCTTGGCTGGGCAGGAATGAATACATCCTGTAAATCTCACAGGACCATGACTGAATTATTGTTACTGTAGCAAGGTGAAAGAGAAAGAGGTCTTAGACACAAGAACTGGGTGCAAGTCTCCCTTCTGTCAGATGGAAGACCTTGGGCAAATTCCTTCTCCCTCTTGGTGATTGATTTTCCCCTCTGTACAATGAAGGGTTAGATTAGGAAATCTCTAAGGTCATCAAATCTTATAGGTTCATAAAAGTAGGGCCAGAAGAGCCAGCCCCCTCATTGTACAGATCATGAAACAGAGCATTTGTCCAGGGCCACAGAACTAGGGGATAAAAGAGCAGTAAGCCTGTCTCTGGCCTTATGACTCCACACCTAGTACTTCTTCCACAAGCCCCTGGAAGGACGTTAGAGCCCACCTAGCCAGTATCCAAATAGAAATCTCCTCCATGATTCCCCATGAAATGGTTATTTGACTTTGCTTGAAGGGGAGCCTCCTGCTCCCCAAGGAATCCCATTTCATTCCAATTGTCAGGAAGTCTTTCCTGATGTCAGGCTAAGATCTGCCTCTTTGTAGCTTCCACATGTTTCCTCTTCCCATCTTTGACATTCTGTGATTCTCTGCCATCAGAACGATGTGTGAGTGGCCCTCGAAATGAGGGCTTAGATTATCTTTTAGCTGAAGTGCTAACAGCTGCAGACACAGGGCCCAGGGTGGGCCAGGGAAGATCATGGAGTAGCTAGATGGTCAGAATTTCCTCCTAATACCCTTTCCTTCGTCTCTCTTCCCCTATCCCTACCCATCCACTTTGGTATTGTAGAGTAGCCATCATCTTCCCTTCTCCTGCCCCTCTACTCAGGAGGGGGACTGAGCCAAGAATCCAGGTTAGTACATTGTAGTTATCAGACGATTTGGATCAACCCCTTCAGCATTCATGAAGTACTAACCAAGGGGCTAGGCCCCAAGGATACAAAGACAAAAGCCAAATGGTCCCTGCCTTCATGGAGCTTACATTCTACTAAGGAGAAACATCATGTACATGAATGAATAAATTCAGGCTATGTCTAAAGCAAATTCATCTCCTCTTGCTTGGACTATTGAGTAGCTCCCTAACTGGACTCCCTCCCCACACCAGTCCCTCCTCCATGTGACTGCCCAAGGGATTTTCCTAAAGCATGGGTGTAACTACATCATGACCCCATTCAAGAAACTCCAGTGGCTCCCTATTACCTTCGGGATCAACTATAAACTCCTCTTTTTGTAAATTGAAGCTCCTCAAAACCTGACACCTTCCTACCTTTCCAGTCTTCTCAGACTTCACACCCTTCTGCCCATTCTACTACCTGGCCACACTGGCATCCTTGCTGTCCCTCACACACTATACTCCATTTCCCTCGTGTGTGCCTTTGCACGGAATACTCTTCCTTTTCCACCTAGCTTCTTTGACTTCCTTCAAGACTCTGCCCAAATTCAAGGCAGCTAGGGGATGCAGTGGTTAGAGCACCAGACCTGGAGTCAGGAGTACCTGAGTTCAAATCTAGCCTCAGATGTTGGGCAAGTCACTTAACCCCCATTGCCTTAAAAAAAAAGTCTCTTCCCATATTCCACCTAATGCAGGCACCCTCTATCTCTTTCCACTACTACCAGCACCTGCCCTCCAAGGCTACCTTCCATTTACACTGTCTTGTGTCTTATATTTGCCTAGTTACTTGTATGGATGCCGTCTTCCCCATTAGACAGTGAGCTCCTTGAGGACAGGAACTCTGTTTTTGCATCACTTTGTATCTTCAGTGCTTAGCATAGTGCCTGAAGACACATAGTGTAATTGATTAATAAATGTTTGCTGATTGATTGACTGGGTGAGGTCCAAGAGGACAAGGGGGATGAACAGGGGATTCAAGTACATTAGTTCTATAGAGCAGTTAGGTGGTGCCATAATACATAGAGTTCAGGGCCTAGAGTCAGGTAGACTCATCTTCCTGAGTTTAAATCTGGCCTCAGACACTTACTTAACTGTGTGACCCTAGGCAAGTCACTTAACCCTGTTTGCCTCAGTTTCCTCATCTGTAAAACAAGCTGAAGATGAAAATGGAAAACCAGTCTAATATCTTTGCCAAGGAAACCCCAATTGGGGTCAGAAAGAGTTGGACACAACTGAAAAATAATACCTAACAGGTATTAAGGACCAACTACATGCCAGGTACAGTGCTAGGTATACAATGACAAAAATGAAATCATCCCAGACCCCAAGTTGCTGCTTATAGCCCTCTCTTTGGAGAGAATCTAGGTCCTAGACACAGATATGCAACTACAAAGTAGCTGGGGGAATGGGCAGGGCACCTAAAACATTCTAGAAGAACCCTTGAGTAGGTAGCATCTGAGCTGAGCCTTGAAGGTAGCTCAGAGTTCCCAGTAAACCACTCAATTGGCAGACATGCCAAGGCACTGAAGATACAAGGACAAAAATCGAGACAGTCCCTACCCTCAAGGCTCTTGCATTCTAATGCCCCACTCACATTCAGAATGAATAACAAGGCTTCATGGAGGAGGGAGCATCCAAGGGCCCTTCTGACTCTCCATGTTCCCTCCTCTTTCCAACAGCCTCCTGAACAACTACATGATCTGGAACCTGGTGAAAAAAACGAGTTCTTTCCTGGATCAGCGCTTCCAGGATGCTGAAGAGAAATTCATGGAAGTGATGTATGGAACCAAAAAGGTGAGAGCTGGGGAAGTCTTTAGTCCTCCAGGCCCAGCTCAGGCTCCAACTGATCCTGCCTCAGCCATCCTGAGGCTGATGATGGAGGAAAGCACCTAGAGCTTCCAGTCAGATTTGGGGTTGAATCTTAGCTCTGCTGGTTACTGTGTAAGCCTCAGTTCCCTCTTTCACTCCAATCTAGGAAGCTAAGTATCCTTCATGTGCAAAACAAGGGTCAGCCTTCTGTAGGGCATGGAGTCACGAATGCCTGAGGTCAAGTGCTTTCTCTGACACATGCTAGCTGCCCAGAAAACTAGGACTAAATCTTACTCATCTAGGTGGCTCAGTGGATAGAGCACTGGACATGGAGTCAGGAAGACCTAAGTTCAAATCCGGCCTCAGACAATCCCTAGTTGTGTGACTCTGGACAAGACACCCAATCTCTGCCTCAGTTTCCTCATCTGTTAAATGGGGATAATAATAGCACCTCCTTTCCCAGGGTTGTTATGAAGATAAAATGAGATAATATTTGTAAAAAGCTTTGTAAACTTTATGACAATTTATAAATGTTAGCTATAATTTTCACAATTTATGCTAGCTATTATTTTTACAAGCTTTTATTATCTCTTCCTCCCTCTCTCCTCCTATCCCCCTGCCTAGTGGAACAATAAAAAATAAAATATCTTCATAACAAACATGTATAATCTAGGGAAAAACTAATCTCCATACCAGCCATGTCCAAAAGTAGATATCTCATTCTGCGTTTTAAGTTCATCCCTTTTTCTGGCAGAAAGTAGGTGGCATATTTTGTCTTTAGTCCTCAGGATTCAGGGCTTAAATTAACATTACTCAAGAGTTCTAACATCTTTCAAAGTTGTTTTTCTCTGTATCATTGTTGTCTTTGCACAAATGGTTCTCCTAGTTCTGCTCACTTCCCTCCGCATCAGTTCATAGAGCTCTTCCCAGTTTTCTCTGTAACTCTTCATTTGTCATGATGCAATGATATTCTTTTATATTCATATTACCACAGTTTGTTTAGCTATTCCTCAGTAGGTGGAAATCCCCTTTGTTTCTGGTTTGGGCTGATACAAAAATGGCTACTATAAATTTTTTGTGCATTTAGGTTCCTTTCTCCTTTCTTGCATCTCTTTGGGGAATAGACCTAGGAGTGTCTTTGATGGACCAAAGGGTATGCAGACTTCAATCTTTTTGGGTATATTCCTAAATTCCAAGCACTACACGTTCCATGAAACTTTTCCTGATCCTCCCATCTGCCTGAGCCCTGCCTCCCAGACTACCTTGTACTAAATTACTTTGTCTATATTTGTATACATTCTCTTCATATTTATTCTGACTATTCTGGTACGTGTACTTGCTGCCTTCCATCAGAAGTAGTCTCCTTGAGATTAGGGATTGTGTCATTCCTCGGAACCCCAACACCCAGCATAGTGCCAGGACATAATAGGTGCCTAATAAGTGTTTGTGGAATGATTGAATTGTTGGAGAGTTGCTATGGTATGCTGAATAGAGTAAACAACTTGGAGTCAGGAGACCCCAGTTCAAATCCCACTTCAGACACTTACTACTTCTGTGTGATCATGGACAAGTCATTTTAACCTCTCAGAGACTCAGTCTTCTCGTCTGTAAAATGGACATAACACTTGGAGTAAGATGCTCTGTCGAGCATTTTGTGGAAAGCATTTTGGAAAGCATTTTGTAAGCCTTCCACCACCGCTCGGTGAGTGTGACTTTCTGTCATTATTTTTTCTTGTTCAGGGAACACTCTGCTGCTCTTGTCTCTGAGTTTTTCTTCTCCAGCCTGAGGCTGAACCTGTCTCTTGAGACAACACAGGCTTGGATAAGAGCAGGCACTGAATGGCCGGAAGGGGGTCTTTCAGAGCCAGGCCCTCAAGGGCGGAAAACTTTCCTCTTCTTCCTCTGATCTAATTGTCTAGCCATCTCTTGACAGGAAAGGATAATCAAAACAAATAAAATGGCTTCCTAGGTTTCCTGGAGTACTTCTAACAGTCCTGTTGTGTAGCATTTGGGGCCATAAGGAATGATTAATTAGGGGCCACAGCGGGTAGAGCTGGCCTGGGAGTCCCGAGGAAAGACTTGGATTAAATCCTACCTGTGATGTGGACTGACTGTGCGACCCTGGACCTATGCCTGCCTAAGTTCCTCATCAGGAACATGGGGATGACCTCTATTATAAGGCTTAAGTGACATAAGATTTGTAAAGTGCTTTGTGAACCTGAAAGTGCTATGTTAATGGGAACTATTGTTATCATTGCTATGATTATTTCTGTAGCCTCACAGAAGGTTTTTATGAAACGCTTTCCATTCTCATAGATTATCTCACTGGGACTTCTCTGTAGGCCTGTGATTTAGGCAGTGCAAATATTGAGATCCCCATTTTACAAATGAATATCTTTGCTCTTCCCCAGCTGGCCCACTGACTAATCTCTGGGTACATCATTTCATCTTCTGCTTCTGTCCTGAATGCCTGGAATGCTCTCTGTCTCTCTCTCTCTCCCCCCTTTTCACTGCTCCCTGGGTCCATTTGTTGTAGTGTTGTCCAGTCGTGTCCAACTCTCCATGACACCATTTGAGGTTTTCTTGGCAAAAATACTGGAGTGGTTTACCATTTCCTTCTCCAGCTTGTTTTACAGATGAGGAAACTGAGGCAAGCAGGATTAAATGACTTGTCCAGGGTCATACTGCTAGTAAGTGTCTGAGGCTAGATTTTAACTAAGGCCTTCCTGACTCCAGGCCCAACATACTACCTAGCTGCCACCTCCTTAAAGAAGATTTTCCTGGTTCCCCCAATTGTTAGGGCTTCCCCACCCAGCAAAAAAAAAATGATCACTGTGCATTTATTTTGCATGTATTCTATATATAGTTATCTGCTATCCTATATCACTGAAGTAAAATATAAGCTCCTTGAGGGGAAATGCTATCTCACTTTTGCATTTTTATTCCCAGTGCCTGGCACATCATAGGTATTTAATAAATGATTGTCAAATGGTTAGTAGAAGGAATTTATAGTTTAAGAAATGTATTTTCCAATAAGGGCACAAGTAAATGTAGGATTTTCTGAACTTTCCCCAAATCCAAGAAAAGGTGACTATTGACCTGTTGTAGGGAGAGAGAACAAGTGGCACAAATTCAAGTTAGGAAAAATCTATTCGTGTGAGTTCATTAGAAGAAAGATCTGGACGTCATAGTGGATATGAAACTTATCATGCCATTGGCACATAGTTCCACAACTGTAGCCACAGGCATGCACAGAACACAAAATTAAGGAACCTATTGTATTAATCGTGGACCAGACCCACCATAGTATGATTTGTCTGCTTCTGAAGTACTCAGGTAAGGATGGATAGTCAGAAATCCATGAAGGTGAAGGAAGGGTTAGGAAAGGTTAAAGAGACTGGGAGGATGCAACAGAGAGTAGAAGCAGCCTTCAGGTATAAAAGAAGTCGTACTAAAAGGACTAAAAATGTAAAGATGAGTTTAAGAACATAAAGAGGAGAAATGTGACTTAGATTAAAAGAAGAATCACTTGACTGAAATTTTGGGACCATCAACATTGGGACAACTGAGAAAGAACAAAAGAGTTGAGGCAGCTAGGGGGTGCAGACAATTTGGAGTCTCTTCAGAAACACTTTTTCTTTCTCTCTTTCTCCCTTCCTTCCTTCCTTCCTTCCCTCCTTCCTTCCTTCCTTTTTGCAGAGGCAGTCAGGTAGATTTGAATTCACACCCTCCTAACCCTGGGACCTGTGTCCTGTGCACTATGGCGCCACCTAGCTTCCTCCTGAAACACCTTGAACGATATCAGTTATCTATCTGGATTGTTGTCCGTAATCCTGAATGAAATGACCTTGAAGTTTCTAATTTAGAGTAGGTAGGAATCTTAGGACCCACTAGTTCATTCGACTTATTTCATAAACTGAGACCCAGAGAAGGGACGCATTTTGTGAAACCAGCCTTCCCACCTCTTTCTACTGTATCACATTGGTTCAAGGTCCTTTTCCTCTCAAGGATTCTGTAATCACCTATTTCAGATGTCCAAAATGCCCCTTATTGATTCCAAAAGTGTTTTTTTATGTTCTATCAGAACACGTGGGATAGCTAGGTGCTCCATAGTGCACAGAGTACCAAGCCTGAAGTCAGGAAAACTCATCTTCCTGAGTTCAAATCCAGTCTCAGACACTTCCCTGATGTGTGACCCTGGGCAAGTCACTTCACCCTGTTTGCCTCAGTTTCCTTATCTGTAAAATGAGCTGGAGAAGGAAATGCAAACTATTCCAGTATCTTCTCCAAATGGGCTCACAAAGAGTCAGGCACAACTGAAAACGACTGAACAGCACCAAAGAACACATGAGAAATACATATCCATCCTGTTCAGAGCAGTTTACATTGGGAAGGAGGACTGGACTGAAGAGAAGACCAATATGGCCTCACTGTGTCAGAGCCAAGTCCAGAGAGTATGGTTAAAGTCAAACCAGATAAGCACAGGTTCATGGATTGAAAACTTTCAGGGATCCGGAGGTTGCCTTGCCCAATCTCCCCATTTTACGGGTGAGGAACCTTGAGGTCACCCAGGCAGGTAAGCAAATGGTGGAGGTGGGGTTTGAACGCAGGTTCTCTGACTCTGTCCAGGGCTCTTTCCACATCAGCACACCTCTTCTAGACTGGAGTTACTTACCTCCCTCATTTTTCATTCACAGACGTGCCTTCCACGATGGAAGTTTTGTGTGAGCGACACAGACAACAACCTGGGCTTTGCCCTGGGCGCCATGTTTGTGAAAGCCACCTTTGCTGAGGACAGCAAGAACATAGTAAGTCCTGCCCTGGGGAGAGCTCCCCCTTGTCACCCATGCAAAGTTCCTCTCCTATAGACTTGAAGCTTCTTGCTCACCTAGTCTGCCCTCATTCTCCTCCTCTCCAGGCTCTTTGACACCAGTCTGGTCCCTTCTGTGCAGCCACCGAAATGCTATTTTCCTAAACCTCAAATCAATTGTGTTGTTTTTCTCTGGAGTCCTTGGCCTTGCATTCCCATCTCCATATGGCTTCCTCTTTTTGCAGAGGGGCAAACTGAGTCTCGAAGAATGATTTGCCCAAGGTCCTAGCCTTCTGGAGGCAGAACCTCATTGCAAAGGTTGAGACTATGCCCAGAGGTTAACCTCCCTGCTCATAGAGTGTCCTTCCTCCCATGGTGCTGGCTCTGCAGGCCCCCACTAATGCCTGTCTGTATTCCGCAGGCCAGTGAAATGATCTTGGAGATCAAGAGAGCATTCGAAGAGAGCCTGACCACCCTACAGTGGATGGATGAGGACACACGGAAATCAGCCAAGGAAAAGGTAATTCATGCCACAAAAGTCATCTCTAACCTATAGACATCTAGGTGCTGAGTGGATTAAATACCAAAGATGAGAGTTCAAATCCTGCCTCAGACACTTACCAGCTGGATGACTCTGGACAAGTCAATTAACATTTGTTTGCCTCAGTTTCCCCATCTGTAAAATGGGAATAATAATAGCACCTGTTCCCCAGGGTTGCTGTGAAGATAAAATGATATCATATTTATAAAGCACTTTTGTACATCTTAAAGCCCTATATAAGTGCTGGTAATAGCAGTAGCAGTACTAGTAGTACAGCTAGAAGGAACCCTTGTTGTTCAGTTGTGTCTGACTCTTTGTGACCCCATTTGGGATTTTCTTGGCAAAGATACTGGAGTGTTTTTGCTGTTTCCTTCTCCAGCTCATTTCGCAGATGAGAAAACTGAGGCAAGCACAGTTGCTTGACTTGTCCAAGGTCACACAGCTAGTAAGTGTCTGAGGCTGGATTTAAACTCAAGAAGATGAGTCTTCCTAACTCCAGACCTTAGAGGTTATTAAACTCAAACCCTTAATTTTATATGTTTTGGGGGTATATTGATAACTTTTATTTTCATGTTTTGCTTTTTAAGACTCTTTAAAGAAAAAAATTGTCATTCATTTTCTCTAATACATAAGTAGTCTGCACCAGCTAACTCTCTAGTCACCTAATCTTTCTGCTACAGGGCTGCAAATGCACACATTTGCTTCATTAGTATTCTTTTAATCCCTGACAAATCAGCCATATCAGTCACTGGCTTTCAGTGAGGTTTCATTCCTGGCAAGTTCTTAAGATATGTCTCATTAGCTGAAATGCTTGCTTGATCTAAATACTGTCATACAGTTCTGAGAACAGCTGAAAATTCTTGGGCTAGATGTTGTTATCCTAATGAATGGTCTTTATTTTTTAAAAAAAGAACATTTGATTTTAAAACTTTGAATTCCAGATTCTTTCCCTTCCTCCCTCATCACCCACCCTTACTGGGAAGATAAGCAATTCAGTATAGGTTGTGAATGTAGTTATACAAAATATTTCCATAGTGGATATACTGTGAAAGACTGGCTATCTTTCCTTCATCCTATCCCACTCTCCACTTGTTCTATTCTCTACTTTGACCCTGTCCCTTTTCAAAAGTGTGTACTTCTAAGTACCCTCTCCCCCAACCTGCCTTCCCCTCTATTATCCCCCCTCTCATCCCCTTCTCCCCTACTCTTCTTTAGGGCAAGATACCCAATTTTGTGTGTATGTCATTCCCTCCCTAAGCCAAATTCAATGAGAATAAGGTTGACCCATTCCCTTTTGCCTTCCTGTTCTTCCCCTCCATTGTGACAGTTCCTTGCCTCTTCTATATGAGATAATTTACCTCATTCTGTCTCTCCCTGTCTCCTCCCCTCTCATCTCTCACCTCTCAATTTCACCTTTTAAATATCATCCCTTCCTATTCAATTGATCCTGTGTCCTCTGTCTATGTATACCTGTAGACATATATACATACACTCACATATGTCTTCATATACATATACCCTCCTAGATATATATATTTCTATTCCCTTCAACTGTCCTCATACTGAGAAAAGTTTCATCAGTTACAATGATCCTTTTTCCATGTAGGAGTGTAAATAGTTCAACTTTGATAAGTTCCTTATGATTTCTTTTCCCTGTTTACCTTCTCATGCTTCTCTTGCTTCTTGCATCTGGATGTCAAATTTTCTATTCAACTCTATTGTTTTTTCATCAAGAATGCTTGAACGTCCTCTATTCCACTGAATGACCATATTTTCCCCTAAAACATGATACTCAGTTTTGCTGGGTAGGTGATTCTTGGTTTTAATCCCAGTTCCTTTGAC
Source organism: Gymnobelideus leadbeateri (assembly GCA_011680675.1). Classification (NCBI taxonomy): domain Eukaryota; kingdom Metazoa; phylum Chordata; class Mammalia; order Diprotodontia; family Petauridae; genus Gymnobelideus; species Gymnobelideus leadbeateri. The sequence continues at coordinate 381,326 of WOXC01010389.1, read as the reverse complement.
CTCTGGAATATCATATTCCAGGCCCTTTGATCCCTTAGTATAGAAGCTGCCAAGTCCTGTGTTATCCTGATTGTGTTTCCACAATATTCGAATTTTCTTCTTGGCTGCTTATTATATTTTCTCCTTGATCTGGGAACTCTGGAACCTGGCTATAATATTCCTGGGAGTTTTCTTTTGGGGATCTTTTCTAGAGGTGATTAGTGAATTCTTTCAATTTCTATATTGCCCTTTGCTTCTAAAACATCAGGGCAATTTTCCTTAAGAATTTCTTGAAGGGTGATTTCTAGGTTCTTTTTTTGATCATGGCTTTCAGGTAGTCCAATAATTTTTAAATTATCTCTCCTGGATCTCTTTTCCAGGTCAGTGGTTTTTTCAATGAGATATTTCACATTGCCTTCTATTTTTTTATTTGTTGGAATCTGTTTAGTAGTATCTTGATTTCTTATAAAGTCATTAGCTTCCATTTGCTCCAATCTAATTCTGAAGGAATTATTCTCTTCAGTGAGCTTTTGAGATTCTTTTTCCATCTGGCACATTTGGCTTTTTAAGGCATTCTTCTCCTCATTGGCTTTTTGGGCCTCTTTTGCCATTTGAGTTCATCTATTTTTTAAGGTGTTATTTTCTTCAGTCAGGTTGTTGACTCTCTTTTCATGATTTTCTTGTATCATTCTCATTTCTCTTTCCAGTTTTTCCCCCTACTTCTCTTACTTGATTTTCATAATCCTTCTTGAGCTCCTCTATGGCCTGTAACCAATTCATATTTTTCTTGGAAGCTTTTGCTGCAGGAGTTCTGACTTCGATGTCTTCCTCCAGCTCCACACCTTAATCCTTTTTGTCCCCAAAAAAGGATTCTATTGTCTGTTTGTACTTCCATTGCTTGCTCATATTGGAAGCCAATTACTTGACTTTTGAGCTCTTTGCCACAGTAGAACTCTGCTTCCAGAGGAGAGAGCTTTGTCCCAAATCACTGAGGTTTTCATAGCTGCCAGAGCTATTAGGAGGGTGCCATCTCTACAGCCCTCACAAGCTGGCTCACTGGTCACACACCTCAGGACCACCACCCAGGACCGCAATGCAGATCCAGATAGGTTAAAACAAGAGTGATTACCCTCTGAATGGTTCGCTTGGCCCCCCCTACTATCTGCAGGCCGGGAGCAATGAAACAGCTACGTGGAGGTGGCTGCAAGGCTGCCAGGCCTCCACCACTTCTCGCTCTGGGGGATGGAACCAGACCCAGTCCTCCATCACCCCCAGTTCCAACTGAGTTCTACACTGACCTTCTGCTTTTTCTTTGGCATTTATGGGTTCATACTTCTCAAAACCGCCACAACTGCTGGTGATCCACTCTCCCGAAGTCCCTCAAGCCGAGGCTGTCAGGCTGCCCTGGGGCTAAAACCATGGGCTCATACGGGGCTGGACACTGCTCCCAGTGCACTGTGATGGACCCTTCCTGCCAGCCTACTGGGCTGCCTTCATCGGGAGATTTGTTTCTTTCTGTCACTTTGTGGGCTCTACAGCTCTAAAGTTTGTTTAGACTCATATTTTACAGGTATTTGAGGTGCTTATGGGGGAGGGGAAGCTCACGAGTTTTCCTGCTTCTATGTCACCATCTTAACCCTTCATTTTATAGATGAGGAAACTGAGGCCTAGTGAGCAATGTGACTTGCAGGAACATACAGGTAGTAAGTGGCAGAACCAGGATTTGAACTCAGGTCCTCTATCCCCAGATCCTTGGTTTTTACCACTGTCTCCTAGTGGGTGTAGTTGTTTTTCCAGTACTGGAGGTCATTGTGCTGGGCTGTCCATACTCTGTGATGTGGCCGAGAGTGAGGGATGGAGCATGTGACTGAGTATAAAGTAGCATTTTCTCTGGACGGAGCCAGTTGGCCAGTTTGGGAAGCACCTTGTTCTTGACCTTGTCCTTGTTCTCACCACATTCTTAGACACCCTTGGAACCTAGTGAATGCTCAGTAAACTAACTCATGTTTTCAAAGAACCTTGTCTAGTTCCTCTATTAGGCCTTGGAACTATTTCTCTCATCTTAGACCCCCTGAAGGCAAAAGCTCTTAGAAACCTTCCCCTCCCCTCTTTTTAACAATTATTACGAACTTTAAAAATACAAACATTTCCATATCGAAAACAAAAAAAAAATTGGAAAAAGAGGATTGCATATGAAATTCTAGTCTCTGTTGGAATCAGCTTTTTTTAAAAAATACATATTAAATTAAACGTGGTTTAAAAGCAGTTCTGTTTGTCTGTGGTCCCTTCTGAACTCCCTTCTGCTTTCTTCTATGTATTTTTAAATGTTTCACAGGCACTCTTCTTTTTTCATTTTTTGAATCTCTATCACCACCCCTTCTACCTCATCCACAACCATCTCCCCCATCAAAAAAAAAGGTTGTCCCTTGTAAGAAAAAAAAATGCAACATTGAGCAAAACTAATTCCCAAACTGCTCATATCTGCAAACGAATGTCTCCTTCTTTGTGCTGTCTCTGTCAGGAGGGGGGGCTAGCTTGTATCATCATCAGTCCTCTGGATTGGTGATTGGTCATCACATTGATCAGAATTCTTAAGTCTGAGTTGTTTTCCTTTATGACATTCTAGTCATTGTATAAATTGTTGTCCTGGTGCTGCTTGATTTTCTTTGCACCAGTTCATATGAGTCTTCCCAAGCTTTTCTGAATCTGTTCCTTTTGACATTTCTTGTGGCACAATAACATTCCATTACATTCACATATAATAACTTGTTCAGCTCTTCAGCACCAGGACCACAATTTGGACCCACTTTCTCTCATCCCAGCCCCATTGTTCTATATACTAAAACAGTAATTTTCAAACTTTTTAGTCTCAAGGCCCCTTTCCATTCTTCAAAATTATTGAGGATTATTCCACGAAGAGCTTTTTGTTTATGTTTATCAGTAGTTACCAAAGAGTCATTATGAAAATAGTTTTGACTTGGCAGACCCTCTGATGAGTTCCCTGAACCACATTTTGAGAACAGCTGCCCTCCATCAAGACATCTGCTGCTGAACACTGTCAGTGCTGAACATGTCCTGTTGTTTACCTCCCAAACCAGGCAGATGCAATCTACAATATGATCGGTTACCCCAACTTCATCATGGATCCCAAGGAGTTGGACAAGGTCTTCAATGATGTGAGTTGGCTTCATGGTTCTTCACTGTGTTGGAAACTTGCTTTCGCATTGTAGAATCCCTTTTGAAGCTACTTCTACCAGGGTAGAGTAAGGATTGTACCCAAAGGCTTTACTTTGTGAAGTAGCTGTTCAAATTTGGGGCCATACAATTCAACATCCCTTTATTAAGAACCTACTGTGTATAGAATATTGTGCCAGGCACGAGAGGAGACATTGTCCCTGCCTTCATGGAGCCCACATTACATTAGCAGAGGCAGCTCTCATATATAGCATTACTCATGTGGGTTATATTTATATATAAATGTGATATGCAATACATACATATATAAATGAGATTGCAAGCCTCGAAGAACACAGTGTTCTATGAGGTCCAAAGTGGAAGATCCACTGGGGTCTCAGAGAAGGCTTCCTGGGTAAGGTGACATTTGAGTTGTTCTCTAAAGGATGAGGAGGAACTTGATAAGTGAAGAGGGTCCTGGTGGAGAGGGCTCTGCATTCTAGGCTGAGGCATAGCCATTTCTAGAAAAATCAACCTGCTTTGGTATTTAAGGACTGAATAGGCACAAGGGCCATTCAGAGGCGGCAGCCTATTAATAGACATCTCCGTGTGGAGTCTGGATGCCTTGGTAGGGATATTGCAGAGGGCATTACTGTTCAGGTACCCAATGGATGAGATGACCTCTGAGACTCCTTCTGATTCAGCATGTCAATCCTCACCTTCTCCAATTCACTCAAATGCCTCCCTAGAACCATAAGCCTCCTCTAGAGGAGTTGAGCAGGTTGAATGAATTCCTCCAGACTTTATTGTAAGCAATCAGAATTCCTCAAAAGTTTGGGGTGTTTGGAGAAGTAGAGACTCAACTCAGTCTCCAAAGGGCATTATTGGAATAGCAAGAACTTGATCCCAAAGATGCCCAGGACAGAATCATCCCTTTGGTTCCTAGAAACATCTCCCCTCCTAGCCTCTTAGAATTTGAAATTGAGACTTGAACTTAAAATTTTAAAGGAACAGATCAAATTAGGTCCAACTTCTAAACCCCAGCGTCCTTTTAATTTGAGGAACCAGGAGCTATCAATATGGGTTCTATGTTGATCACAAACTATAATTCAGAATCTCTCCTTAAAACTCAACCTTAAACTGAAATATTTCCCTAGAAGAAATATTTAAATTTCCTCTATACTTTAAAACCTGTGATGAGTTAACGTAGCCTGTAATTGGTTTGATTTTGTAATCATACTTCCTAAAAACATTGTGCCATTTTTAATTTATGCCAAATGCCTTACCAACACCCAAGTTTATTATATTGTCCACAATATCTCCTTACTTTTCTTGTCTCAGAACCCAATCAAAAATGGAAAATAAGCTTGGTCTGGCATGACTTATTCTTAGTGAACCTAAGCTTGTTCCTAGTGATCATTCCATTCTTTTTTAAGTGCTCACAAACTATCCCTTTATTATAACTCATTCTGTCATTTGAGCATAATTTAGAAACTTTTTCCTTTAGAATATTTTAAGACAACCTGGGATGTGGCCTACAAGACCTGGGAATACCTGCCTTAAGTTGTCTCTGACTCCTGATGTGTCCTCCTTCCTCATCTCCACTTCTCTGCTTTCTTTGAAACCCAGCTCAAATCTTATCCTCCGCAAAAGACCCTTCCTGGTCTCTGGCACTGTTAGCCACTCCTCTCTTACGTATTTATTTTTTGTTTATTTGTTTACCTTCCATTTACTCTGTAAAGATCTTGAACATGCTGTCTCTCCTATACGAATGTGAGTTCCCTCAGGGTGGAAGCTATCTTTGCCCTTTTTTGTATCCCCGACTTAGCATGGTGCCTGATGTATTAATAGGTGCTTGAGAAATACTTGGTGACTGACTGAAAAGGACCGTGCCCAGTGAAATGGGAGACTGTACTCTTACTTGCTGAGTGTGCCCCAGAAATTTTCCCTCTCTTTTCCAGTATAACACCATACCAGATCAGTACTTTGAGAATGCCATGCGGTTTTTCAACTTCTCGTCCAGAGTCACTGCAGACCAGCTCAGAAAAGCTCCCAACAGGGATCAGTGAGTTCTGTGGACCCCCTTTATTGTCATGGGCTCCTAGGGGAGGCATAAGAACTGTGACCACAAGACCCCATCAGGAAAGGAAAGTACTTAAAGTGTAATCATTGATCTGCCACTTAGTTCCTCTGCAACCAAGGGGAAATCTCTTAGCCTCTCCAGGCCTCAGTTTCCCTAACTGTAAAATGAAAGCTTTGGAATAGATGATTTCCAAGGTCCCTCCAGCTCTAAAACCTGCAATCACACAAAACCCAAGTGTTTTCTCCCTACCCTGTTTTCCACCTGAGTGCATGTTGTGGTACCCAGTAAAATGTAACCTCAGTGAGGATAGATGGTTTTGTTTTTGCCTTTGTATCTCCAGTCCTTCATATAGACTCAGTGCTTAATAAATGCTCATTGAACACAGCAGTGCATCTGATAAGCACAGCATGGAGATCATAGGTAGTATGTGAAGCCATAAGGTAAAAGGGAATTAACACTGAACCTGGAGTCAGAAAACCAGGGTTTAACCCAGCTTTACCACTGTAAAAGCTGTGTGACCCTAGGCAAGGCATTTGCCCAAGCCTCAGTTTCCTCATCTGTAAAAGAAGCAAGGACTAAATTTGGAGGCCAAAGGCCCAAGTTCAAATTCTGGCTCTGAAACTTACCTACCTGTGTCACTCTGGACAAGCAAATTCTTTTCTCTTGATCTCATTTTCAGGTGAAATAAGAAAAATAGCCTGGAGATTTCTAAGGGCCATTACAGCTATAAATTCTGTGTTCTTACATAGATGAGGCTATTTCTGTTCATTCTATCTACGTTGCACAGTTAGTGTCCAAAAAAGTAGTACTAAATAATAAGCAACGATAACAGCATTTACATAGTACTTTAAGGTTTGCGATGCACTTTCATATATCAATCAATAAGCATTTATTAAGTGCCTACTGTGTGTCAGACTCTAGGCTATGCACTGGGGATACAAAAAAGGCAAAATATAGTTCCTGCCCTCAAGGAACTTACAATCTAATGGGGGAGACCAAAAAAAAAATAAACAAATCCTAAATATATACAAACAAGTCATATATAGGATAAGTGGGAAATAATTAACAGAGGAAGGACACTAGGATTAAGGACTAAGATTAAGGTGGGAAACGTTTCTTGCAGAAGCTGGGATTTTTATTGGACCTTGAAGGAAGCCAGGGAGGTCAGTAGTTAGAGCTGAGAAAGAAAACATTCCAGGGATGGGGACAGACAGAGAAAATGACAAGAGGAAGAGATGGAGTGTTTTATCTGGGGACCAGGAAGTCTGGTATAAGAAGACTAGAAAGGTGAGAGGGCTTTGAATGCCCAACAGAACATTTTGCATTTGTTTCTGGAGGTGACAGAAAGCCACTGGATTTTATTGAGTTGGGGCAAGGGTGGTTGACATGAACTGAGCTATTGGAAAAATCATTTTATTGGCCAAATGAAGGATGGATTGGAGTGGGGGAGATTTGAGGCAAGCAGACTCACCAGCAGGTTATTGGACAGGCATGAGGTGATGAGAGTCTACATCAGAGTGCTAGCATTGTCAGGGGAGAGAAGGGGAGTATAAAAGGAATGCTGCAAAAGTGAGATTGACAGGCCTTAGTAATATATTGGATATAGGGGGTGAGAGATAGAGAGACATCTAGGTTGTGAGCCTGAGGGACTTGGAGGATGGTGGTGCCCCACTACAGTAATAGGGAAAGGTAGGAGGAGGGGAGGGTTTGGGAGAAGGATACTGAGAGGGTGAGTAGTGAAGACCTAAACAATGCATCAAAACAATGGGGTAATCTTGGCTTCCCCGACCCCCCACCAATGACCTCTGCCACTTTAATTCTTGTGTTTCATGCAGGTGGAGCATGACTCCTCCCACAGTAAACGCCTACTACTCACCCACCAAGAATGAAATTGTGTTTCCAGCTGGAATCCTGCAAGCTCCATTCTACACCCGTACATCACCCAAGTATGAGGCTTCCAGACTCTCCTGTTGTTTATTTTAGCCTTTCCCATATATTACTTCCCTTCAGTCAATCAGTCAAAAAGCATTTCTTTCACTTGGGCACTGGGCTAAACTAAATAATACAGATACAAAAGAAAAAAAAAGTACTGCCTTCAAGGAGCTTACATTCTGATGAGAGTGGGAATGAGTAGAGATAACATGTATCTAATAGTAACCTGTAAGTTACTTACAGAACAGATACAAAGTAAAGTTAGCAGGGTGGGTTCTAGTAGTTTGGGGCTCTGGGGAAGGCTTCCAGCAGAGAGGTTGGATCTCTTGAAGGGAAACTGAGAGTCAGGGGTGACGATGGAGAGCCTTCCATGACTGAGTTATGACCTTGTCCTCAGAGGGAACAACTCTAGGTAAAAACAGATTCTTGACCCAGTCTTTTACCATGACTGGAAATTCTACAAAGTTGAATCCACTCAGGCAGAAACAGCCTTGAGCCTACAACAGAATGCAGGGGGCATAGATACTTAGTATTTCCATTTAGTACCAAGAGTTGAGTTTGAATCCTAAACCCTAGTCAATCACTTTCTCTCTCTGGGCCTCAGTTTCCTCATCTTTAAAATGGAGACAATGGCACCTACCTCACAGGGCTATTGTGAAGAACTGGTTTTGTAAACACTAGAGAAATGGGAGCTGTTACTATCAGGTGTTATCACTGGGGTTTCTCTAGGGAGCTTCAATCACAGAGTCACAGATTCAGAGCTGAAAGGGTCCGAAGTGGCTGACAGGTCCATTCCTCTCATTTTTACAGAGGAAGAAACAAAACTCCAGGGAAGTTAAAATTGACTTGGTCAAGGTCAGATAGCTAGTAAAGTATCTGAGGTAGGATTTGAATCCAGGTTTTCCTAAATTTAAATCTATCTATCTTTCAAGTTCTTAAGAGACTCCTCAATCCCTACCCATCCCCCAGATTTTGATGAAATCTGGGGCTTCCCCACAGAGTGGAATCTAGGACATTCCTAGAGGGATATAGGGGATCTGATGAGTTTCGCTTCCAGAGAGGTCAGGCCAAGGCAGGATCAGTGACCCCATATATGAAAAATGCCCATCCAGCCTCGCAAAATGATACATTACATGTAAAGTGCTTTACAAACCTTAAAAGCACTATGTAAATGCTAGCTATTGATAATAATCCTAGTAATAATAATTAGTAATAATAATTTCTCTCTGAGAGATGATAGACTCAGGGAGGGGACATTGTCCAAGGAATTAAATCTACTCTTTACAGCAAGAAGGACAAGAGGTGTGGCAGATAGAGGCTTGATGCTCACTGCCTCCTTCCTCTTCTGAGTCATGTTCAGACCAGGTAAAGTTCTTGATAGGAAGTACATGGTCCCACCTGGATGTCAGGAGCCTGGCTTTGCCATTGACTAGTGGCTCAGGCTAGAGTCCTCTGTGGAACTACATGTAAGCAGGCTGTGATCCTTCTACATTGAATGAATAAGGGAGCTGCAGGACATTTGAAAGAACCCTAAAACTAGAGGTGGATGACCAGAGTTTCTTTATTATCTGTGTGACCATGGGCAAGGCTCTCTCCCTCTCTGGGCATCAGTTTCCTCCTCTAAAATGAGGGGGTTCAACTGAATGACCTCTACGATCATAAAGTAAGCCATCTGAGGGCAGGGGGATGTTTCTGTAAGTAGCACAGCGAGATGGAATTGTGAACTTGGAGTAAGGAAAGCTTGAATTAGAATCCTGCCTCAGACACTTAGGAGTTGTGTGACCCTAGGCAGGACCCTTCACCTCAATTTCCTTATCTGTAAAGTGGGTATAGTAGCATCTACCTCACAGGATTGTTGCAAAGATCAAATGAGATAATATTTTTTTAAGTGCTTTGCAAACCTTAAATTACAAAATAAATGCCAGCTACTACTAGCCCAATGCCTGGCATACAGTAAGTGTTTAATAAATGCTTGTTGACTTATCAGAGGAACTTAAATTCAGAGTGAAAAGAGAACCTCGAGACCACCTAGTTTCCTTAAGGTGCTAAATCCCATGATCCTATGACTTGAGGGTCATAAGATTAGGAAATTGATAAGTGAAGAAGCATTTATTAATTTTTACTTGACTTGCCTATTGACTAATCTGGTGCTGCATACACAGCTACAAAAGAAAAACATTTCCTCAACATCTAATAGAAGGAGATAACACATGTAGGGTAGTGGTGGCCAGGAAAGGGAGTTTTGGTCTAAGTACAGATTGTGAATATGGCCATGGGAAGCAATGGATTGCATCTAAGAGCAAGTATTGATTTTATTATTAAAGAAAATATTGATTCAATTATTGTTCCCAAAGCAAGAGTATGTGGGGAAGAGGGATGTACAGATGCTAAAATGGCAGGGGAGAAGGGCTAGAGAGAGCGTGAGGCATAGTCCAGTGGTCTGGAGCTGGCTTAAAATAGTGGGTGGGCCACCTAAGTTTTTATTCACTCAGGAAAAAACTAAAACTCCTTAATGTCCTTCTAACCTATCCTTCACATCTACTAAATAATACCTCTTTCCTCACTCTGCAGGTCACTGAATTTCGGCGGAATTGGGGTTGTTGTGGGCCATGAACTGACTCATGCCTTTGATGATCAAGGTGGGTTAGTCCCAGGAGCCTTCTACTGTCTGAGTCCCCTCATCTTCCTTGCCTGTTTCTGTTCTAAAGTTTCCAAGACCCAGTATGCCTGGCCTTGGATGCAAGGAAGGAATAAGGTTTGGTTTTCAGCAAGTCCTAATTCCCAGAGACCAGTCTTGGTGTCTGAGTCTGCTGTTGCTCAGACATAAGGGGCCCAGAATCAGAGACACTTTAACCAAGCCTTGAAAATAAGCCCCCAAACTTCCCAGTCCACCATATACTTTTCTCAGCCTATGTAAAGTGGCACTCAGGTAGTAAAATACATAATACCACTGATACAACACAAAGAAACCGGGAAAACGCGGTTCAAATCCTGCCTCTAATATTAATTACGTGACCCTAAGACAAGTGGCATTCCTTCTCTGGGAATCAGTTTCCTCATCTGTAAAATGTGCTCACTAGTAATAATCACACACAGGCATAGTAGGGCTTGCCTATGCTCCCTGCTGCTGAAGGGATTGAGGCTGGTGGATCTCTTGAGCTCAGGAGTTCTGAGCTTACAGCCAATCAGCAGTCCTCACTAAGCCCAGGACCAGTATGGTAAACCCCCAGGGAGCAGGAACCACCACATCACCTAAAGAGAGCCGAGGTCACAGGACTCATGCTGATCAACAGTGGGATTGGGTCAGTGATTGACCCCTGCACTTCCAGCCTAGGTGAAATAAGGATACCCAATATTAAAATAAAGATCAAAACTATTATTATGGTTAAGCTGATAATAATCAGTATTTTTTCTATAATAATTTTAATAAATCTAATAATTATTATAATAAATAACTATATTGTAAAGTATAATTTATGATAATTCTATAGTGGATTATATCCATTATAAATTATAATAATATAATCAATGATTAAAATATAACAAAATTAACTACAATAATTATTTTTATATTGCTTCAACAAGTTACTTATTAAACACTTTCCATGTCCAAAGCCCTGTGGTAAGCAAAGACAGTTCAGATAAGGCACAGATGCAGAATTGTAGACCCTCAAAGTAAGAAGGGACCTCAGAGGATGTCTAGTTCAACCCATACCTGATGATGAATCCTTTATAGAAGATGCTTGGCTCATGGTCATCCAGCTTTTGCTTAAAACTTAGGGGAATGGAAGTGGCTAGGTGGCACTGTGAATAGAGCACTGGCCCTGGAGTCAGGAGGACCTGAATTCAAATCTGACCTCAGACACTTAACACTTACTAGCCGTGTGACCTTGGGCAAGTCACTTAATCCCAATTGCCCTGCCTTCCCCCCTCCAAAAAGCAAAACAAACAAACAAAAAAAAATTAAGGGAATGAAAGGAAACCCAAGGCCTCCAGAGACAGCCTCTCATGCTTTTAGGCATCTTTAATTGCTTATATCAGGTCTAAATCTGCCTCTCTGCAGTTCTCATCCATTGTTCCTGGTGGAGCCAAGACAAGTCTCCTCCTTCCATTCTTTAGCCCTTTAAATGGCCCTTGAGGCCAGCTGTATCATGTTCCTACTAAATCTTCTATTCTCCAGGCCAAACATAACCCATTCCTTCATTTGTCTCCATGCCTCATTTCTTCAGTTTACTCAAGATCCATCATCATCTTACTTATCCTCTTCTGGACCTTCTCTAGCCTACCAGTCTCATTTCTAAATTATGGCACCCAGAATTGGCTGCAGTACTCCAGATGAGATCTGACCAGGGCAGAGTACAGGGGGATTATCACCTCCTTGGTTCTGGACACTCTCTTTCTCTCAAACTGACCTGAGATCATATTAACCTTCTTAGCTCCTACACTCCACAGCTGACTCAAATTCAAAGTAAACTTGTAGCTCTCCCCTGCCCAACTCAGCCTCCAACATTTTCATTTTTATTATGAACTTGACAAACATTAGTATTTCCCTGTGTGTATTTAAGCTGTGAAAGCTTGAAACTGCACTAAAACTTTATACAAATAAGACTGGAAATATTTGTATTTCAAAATCCAAACTTATATTATATACAGAGGGTTTTTTAAGTGTATGTTAAATTTAGCACAGTAGTAACAAAACTGCCCACCAGATCATTGCTTTTTTTTTGGAGGGAGGAAGGCAGGGTAATTAGGGTTAAGTGACTTGCCCAAGGTCACACAACTAGTGTGTCCAGTATCTGAGGCTGGATTTGAACTTAGGTCCTCTTGACTCCAGGGCCAGTGCTCTATTCACTCAGAACATTTTTTAAAACTACTCCTCAGTCACATCTCTCCCATCTTGTATTAGCGGAGTTGATTTTTTGAACCTAAGTATAAGGCTTAACATTTATCTGTATTAAGTTCCCTCTATTCAGGCCTCTCTCTTAACCTATAACAAAATAATTTTAAATCCTGACCTCACCATCCCACAACTCTTTCCCAGTTTTGTGTTGGCCATAAATGGGATAAACCTGTCATTTTTCCCTTTATCCAGATCACGTATAAAAATCTCAAGCAGCTATGACGGGGCCAAAGGCAAATTCCTAAGTCACTGCACTGGAGGCCTCTTCCCAAGTTGGCACTGAAGCATTCTCTTTGGTTCTGTGTGGGATAAATACCCCAAAGACCTTTACCCAGATAAAACTCAGAGGTTTCTCCAGGTAGAAACAGAAACTATTTATTACTAAACAAGCCTTGTGAGAGTTGGGCATCATCTACCAAGAACATACACCAGTGTAGGGAGGCAAAGTACAAAATCAAGTAAGCAGTTATATACCCTCATACAAACAATTCTAGGACCACCCAAAACCCCCCAAATCACCACCCCAGTAACCAGACCTTTATTCCCATTGGTGGGAAAGTGTGTCTTTACAATTCTTTTACCCAATACAAAAGTATTTGTCAGAAGTAAAGCTTATCACAGATTATATATTACTTTTTCTTGTTTACCGAAAAACAGATAATTTACAGAAATACCTGGCATACATATTATTTGTTGCAAAAAGTGGGCAATTTATAGATCACTTGTTGCTTTTCTTGTTTACCAAAGATAGACACCTGGCCGACACATTATAGAAAAATAAAATTTGGGCCCATCAAGACTAAAACCTAGCTTGGTGACTGTCTCCTTTACTTTATGAGAATGTTTTCACTTGTCTCACTCAATCCCTCCTCTTTCTTTGATACTTGAAAATTTCTCACACCAAGATTGGTAAGTTTCTTCAGCTTTCCTATTAATTTCTTCTATTCCTCCATCAGGACCCAACTTTTCTTCTTTTTGATCAAACAATTCCCATTTTTGTCCTTTTAAAATCATTAGGAGGACAGACCCATTGGAACCCTCAAATCTAATCAGTTTGGGGAGGGTCTTCTGTATAGTGTTTGTAATTAATTGCATTATACAAGGGAGGCATTCAGGGAGCAACAGAATTCCATTTGCTGCTATTAGCAAGAACCATAATGCTTGCTTCCACCAGGTTCCTTCAAACCAGGACCACCACGGTGGATTAAGTGGAGAGGATCAAGTTTGCACTGGAACATGGGCAAGTTTTCTAATTTCTTGGTTAATATCTCTTGAGAATTTCTTGAAGGATGATTTCTAGGTTCTTTTTTGATCATGGCTTTCAGGTAGTCCAATAATTTTTAAATTATCTCTCCTGGATCTATTTTCTAGGTCAGTAGTTTTTCCAATGAGATATTTCACATTGCTTTCTATTTTTTCATTTGTTTGGATCTGTTTAATAGTATCTTGATTTCTCATAAAGTCATTAGCTTCCATTTGCTCCAATCTAATTCTAAAGGAATTATTCTCTTCAGTGAGCTTTTGAGATTCTTTTTCCATCTGGCATATTTGGCTTTTTAAGGCATTCTCCTCATTGGCTTTTTGGGCCTCTTTTGCCATTTGAGTTCATCTATTTTTTAAGGTGTTATTTATTTCAGTCAGGTTGTTGACTCTCTTTTCATGATTTTCTTTTATCATTCTCATTTCTCTTCCCAGTTTTTCCTCCACTTCTCTTACTTGATTTTCAAAATCCTTTTTGAGCTCCTCCATGGCCTGTATGGTGTTCATATTTTTCTTGGAAGCTTTTGGTACAGAGGTTCTGACTTCGTTGTCTTCCTCCCATTCCATGTTTTGATCCTTTTTGTCCCCAAAAAAGGAATGTAAACTTGGATTGTTGTGTTTGCTTTGCTTCCTTCGCTTGCTTATGTTGCCACTCAATTACTTGACTTTTGAGCTCTTTGCCACAGTAGAACTCTGCTTCCAGAGGGGAGAGCTTTGTCCCAAATCACTAGGGTTTTCACAGCTGCTAGAGCTATTAGAAGGGTGCTGTCTCTGCAGCCCCCAAAAACTCAGCCTCACTGGTCACACACCCCAGGACCACCACCCAAGACCACAATCAAGATCCAGGCAGGTTAAAGCAAGAGTAATTACCCTCTGAATGGTTGGCTTGGCCCTCCCTACTATCTGCAGGCCAGGAGCTTTGAAGCAACCATGTGGAGGCAGCTGTAGGGCTGCCACTCTTCTGCCACTTCTAGCTCTGGGGGGAGGGCCTGGACCTGCCCCTCCATCCCCCCTCCAGTTTCTTTGGCATTTATGGGTTGATAATTCTGGGAACAACCTCTGCTGCTGGTGATCCACTCTCCCAAAGTCTGCTGCAGCCGCTGGTCAGGGCCACCCTGGGACTAAACCCTCAGGCTCACAAGGCTGGGCTTTGCTCTCAGCACACTGAAATGAACCCTTCCTGTCTGCCTTCTGGGCTGCCTTCAGTGGGAGATTTGTTTCTCTGTCACTTTGTTGGTTCTGTAGCTCTAAAATTTGTTTAGAGTCATATTTTGTAGGTATTTGATGTGGTTATGGGGGGAGCTCATGGAGTTTTCCTGCTTCTATGCCACCATCTTGGCTCCAGTTAATATCTCTAACAGTTTGTCCTACGTCATTTATCTTCATGCAGCAAGTAGATAGGTTGAGTTTACCACAGACTCCTCCCTCCTCTGCTGGGAGATAATCTAATACTAGCCTATGTTGTAAAATAGCCTCTCGACTTTGGTCTGCAAATCTGGATAGTAAATCAGTAGTTTGAGTGGTTTGGTTAGCAATGATTTCAACAACTGCTTGGAGTCTAATGATTCAATTTAGCATATAAACTGGGGTCTGGTAGCCCGAGCTTCCATCTTGTGCCCATGTTGCAGGCCCATATTCCTTCACAATTCTTTTAGGTGGCCAAATGTCTCCCCAACCATTTGCATCCCCTGTACTAGCAATACAAACATCAATGACTCGCTTTTCCTGCTCTAAATCATCATATTTTTTTGTTCCCAAGTGTTTACTTTCCTCTCCTGGGAAAAAGAAAAATTTGGGTCTTACTAGTCCAATATAGCAACTTTAATCCAGTCAGGGGAAAGATGTGTATAGGCAGTGAGGCCACACACCCAGTAGTGTCCTTCTACCCCTTACTCTGTGGGAAGATTGCAGATACATTGCCATGGACAATGGGGTAATACTGTAAGTCCTCAAATCCTAGAGGCCCTCCCCAAAAGATGGTATCAAGTTTTTTTTATATCGGCACCTCCATGGCTGAAAATCTGCTCTCCACTGACGCCACTCAACCTTGCTTCTAAAGGGCCTGGGGACTCTGGGATCTGTTTTGTCATCCTGACTCCAAAACTCTTGAAAGTATCCAAAGTGGGGATTATTATCCCGTCCCCAATGTCGATGGGGAATAGTAATGACTCCCTGATTCTGACTAAGGTCTTGACATTTAAACATAGTGGTTAGAGTATGAGGTTCAGATTTATTCCTGGTGTTTACCTGGAGGGGAGTATGGCAAGAATGAAAAATGCAATTCACCCAAACACCAGTGTAAAGTTGGATATGCGTGGAATTCTAGCTCTGCTTTATAGCAGAACAGTTATAGGTTATTACCTCTCTTCTCCCTTTAAGAGTCTACTTGCATTGACTCCAACCTAAATCCTTCCCTTGATCATCCTGGCTAAGGCAATATTCCCCTGTCCTAGTCTCAGTAAGGGGCCAGGCATGTTCCTCTGACTTATCCCAAAACCCAATCCCATCGTGGACAGAGGACCTATTACTAAGAAGCCATTCAGGTCTAAGAGCAACGGGGACCCAAGGCCAGGATTCTAACTGCTGAGGTCCCCCACAAATCCAACAATTAGTGAGGTTAAAGGCATTAGCTATGGTTTGAATTAAAACTCGAAAACTCTCTTGGGGCGGCTAGGTGGCACAGTGAGTAGAGTGCCGGCCCTGGAGTCAAAAGGACTTGAGTTCGGATCCGGCCTCAGACACTTAACGCACACAAAAACCTAGCCGTGTGACCTTGGGCAAGTTACTTAACCCCAATTGCCCTCCAAAAAGCCAAAAAAAAAAAAAAAACTCGAAAACTCTCATCCTGAGGTAACCAAGGGACTGGGGTGGGCTGTACCAGGAATACTGTAAGAAGGGTCAGGGGTAACATGATTAGTACAATGAAAATAATTATAGGCAGGACAGAGAAAGAAATTACTCAGAAGGAAATGGAAAACAACTACAGTAAGGCTAATACATAGAAGGAAAAAGGTTCACCTCCTCTCATCAGTATACAATAAGGATTTTGGTTACAGAAATGAAGGGAGAGAGGGCAGTGTGCTTTGAGGCGATTGAGGTTCTCACACAGGAGGCAGTCCAGTCTCAGCATCTCAAACATCTGGGTCAGGATCACGTCAAAGGCAGTTTCAAATTTTCAGGTTCAGTGGAGTTGATGGTCCAGGTGACAGGAAGTTCAACAGGTCCCTTTAAATGAGTGTGATAAGTCCAATCCCTCTCCTTTGTCCTGACCACAGTATCTGAGACCAGCAGAATTTGAAAAGGACTTCCCAAATTGGGGTTAGCTTTTCTTCCCTCGAAGCCCTGATTAGAACCCAATCCCCTGATTGGTATTTGTGAATGGTGAATCCCAAAGGTAGGGTTTGAGCAATTATCCCCTTAGCTTATAGAGAATGCAAATGTTTTGTTAGGGAAGGTGTATATTCTCCTAAAAACTTATCCTGCCAAAAAAAAAAACTTACCCTGCTGATCAAATAGTGGGTCCAAATTCCTTCCACCTCTATCAGGGTAGGAGTGCCCAAAAAGGAGCTCGTAAGGGGGGAGAGTCTTATGTCCCTTCAAGGCTTGGTCTGAATTCTGAGTAGAGCCATGGGTAGACATTTAGTCCAGGGCAATTGAGTTTCTAAAGCCAATCTGGTGATCTGTTTTTTTAAATTTCCTGATTCATCCTTTCTACTTTGCCTGATGAGGGAGGGTGCCTGGGAGTATGAAGCTGCCAGGTAATATCCAAGGCCTGGACTAGGGACTGCAGAATCCATGCAGTAAAATGAGTTCCCTGGTCCAAGTCAATCCATTCCACCATCCCATACCTTGGAATAATTTACTCTAACAAAATTTTACTGACAGCTGGGGCAGTTGCACAGGGTAAAGGAAAGTCTTCCACCCAGGAGGTTAAGTGGTCCACTATGACCAACAAGTATTTGAGGTGTCCTACAAGGGGCAGTTCCATAAAGTCCACCTGTACGCTCTGAAAAGGCCTAAGGCCCAGAGGCGGACCTCCAGTTGGAGCTCAACGCAATGCTGTCTTATTTGTCCTTCAACTTACAAGACACCCATTCACCAATCGCCGTGCTGAGGTATAGAGGCCAGGTGTTACCGAGTTAAGATGGCATTGCACAGGTTCTGGGCATCCCAATGACTACCTTGGTATAGATATTGAAGGACTTGCCTCATACTTGCCTCAGTCAGTACCTCCCTTCTGTCTAGGAGGAGCCACCTTCCATCCTGTTCCTGTGCTCCCAGAGCCAGTGTCTTTTGCTTTTCTGTTTTGGTAAGGGAGGGAGAAAGGAGACACAGAGGGAAGGAGGGGATTAAAACCAACAACTAGCTTGACTCAGATTCTGCTGACCCTGCCCTCTTTGCCTCCTCATCCACAAAGCGATTACCCCTAGCCCCAAAGGACTGCCCAGCCTGATGGCCACCTATATGTACTGTGGCTATAGCCTCAGGAAAAACTATATTCTCTAAGATTCGGGTGATCAGGGTAGTATGTGTCAGCTCTTTCCCTCTGCTATTAACCATCCCTCTTTCTTCATGGGAGAACAAAACTTTCAAGATGGACATCAATTCATTCCAAGTGTAAATACTTGGACCCAAGAATTGATCTAGTTGCTCTGAGAGGCCACTTGGGTCCTCCATCAAAATTTTCACTTCCTTTTTAAAATTTATAACCTTGGAAGTGCTCAAAGGAACATTCACAAATCCCAGGATTCCCTGTGCCAAAGGGACTTCCCTTAGGGGGAACATAGTGGGTCCTGGGGCACAAGTAGGTGTGGCAGGGGAAATATCCTGTGTTGTAATGTGGGAGCTTGTAGCCAAAGGAGGGAATACAGTGGATGGTTTTGGCTCCAAAGGGAGGTTTTGCTGATCCTTTAAGAGCTGTCTCAATTCCCTCAGTAGAGGACAGTGGGGAGGGGGCTCTTGTAAATTAACAAGGTCTCTCCCTGGGTCATGTCCAGAGGGGATTGGCATAGGATCAGGGTCTGGAACAGTGGGGAGGTGGGGGCTGCCACTGTGGCCAGTGGATGGGGGAGCCTAAGGTGGGGACAAAGAGAAGAGGGTCCCAAGGATGAGACTTAACCTCCTTCTCTTCCTTCTTTACCACCATCTGTCATGTCCCCAACACCCAGAGTACTGCATAGGTGCTCTCCTCTAGACCAAAAGGTTCCTTATCATTTATATATAAATTTAGCTTTTGACATATCCAATCTTCGGAGGAACCAAATTTCAGCCAGATAGTACCACCTATGTCTTTCCCACCCCAAACAAAACAATATTTGATCATCTTTTTCCTGTCTTTCCCTTTACAATTTGGTAGTCCGTTCCAATTTTGTAATCAATTGCCTAAAGGTCTATCTACAGATAACCTCACATTTGCACTCTGACCGAGCAGGCTTAAATTGTACTCTTCCCATCTCTGAGGGGTTTCCGGGAGTTGTCACCGAATTCCCCAAGTCAATTACAGACTCAGCCGAATTATCTGAGGAAAGTCACCCTACCTTCTCAGTCATCTGAGAAGATTACTCAGTGGCATCCTTTCCTTGAGGTATCAGGTTTTTTTTAGTCTATGGATTTCACTAAAATCCGCCCTGACGCCAATTACCTCTAGACCCCTGAGCATTTACCTTCGGGTTGCACATGCACAACTTTCATGACTGCTCTCATCTGCTGGCCTCAGTTTACCTTTTCCAGTGTCGGAGCCCTAACAAAGGATCTGTTTCTCCCTAGTCCCTCTCCCAGTTTATCTCAATAACAGGTGGTGACCCCTTCCTCAATTAAAGAGAATCCCATCTGAGCCCCCCAAAACTGTGTGGAATAAAGACCCCAAAGACCCTTACCCAAATAAAACTCAGAGGTTTCTCCAGATGGAAACAGAAGCTATTTATTCCTCAACAAGTCTCCAAAGAGTTGGGCATCACCTACCCAGAACATACACCAGTGTAGGGAGGCAAAGTGCAAAATCAAGCAAGTAGTTATATACCCTTGTACAAACAATTCTAGGACCACCCAAAAACCCCCAAACCCCTCCCCCAGTAACCAGACCTTTATTCCCATTGGTGGGAAGGTGTGTCCTTACAGTGCTTTTATCCAATACAAAATACCAAAAAGCAGACAATTTTCAGAAACACCTGGCAGACATATTATTTGTTGCAAAAAGTAGGCAATTTATAGATCACTTGTTGCTTTTCTTGTTTACCAAAGATAGGCACCTGGCAGACACATTATAGAAAAATAAAATTTGGGCCTATCAAGGCTAAAGCCTAGCTCAAGTTTGATGACTGTCTCCTTTACTTTATGAGAATATTTTTCACTTGTCCCACTCAATTCTGGCCATTCAACCAGATGGAACCTACCTACCTGCCTTATTGTTTGGCAAATCAAGCTTTCTGATTGGTCCACACAATCAGCCTGAGAAGCTTTGCCAGAGGGTTCACTAAAATCTAGCTGAACTAGACTGACAGCATTCCCTGGATCTTCTAGTCTAATAACCCTGTCAAAAAAGGAAATAAAGTTAGTCTGGCATGACCTGTTCTTTATGAAGCTGTGCTGGGTCTTTGTAGCATCATCTTCCCTTTTCAGATGTTCACTCACCATCCCTTAAATAGTCCATTCCAGAACTTTGCCGGGAATCAAAGCCATGTTCACTGGCCCACAGGTTATAGAGGCTCCCCTCCTCCCTTTTTGAAAATTCATCTGCCTTTCTCCAGTTCTCCAGCACCTCTCCTGTTCTCCACAGTCTTTGACATGACTGACAGAGGTTAAGCCATCACATCTGCGAGTTCTTTACATGTAAAAACAATTTTAACATTTTTTTATAATTCTTGAGTTTCAGATTCCCTCCATCCCTCCCCTGCTCCCTCCTTGAGAAAGCAAGAACTTTGATGCAGATTATATGTGTGCAGTCATGCAAAACATGTTTCCATATTAACCATGTTGCAAAAGAGAACACAAACAAGAGGGAGGCGGGGTGGGAGGGAGAGACAGAGACAGAGAGAGGAAGGACAGTGATGGGGAGAGAGACAGAGAGAGGGGGAGAGGGAGAGAGAAACAAAAAGAAGTGGGTTTTTTTTTTTAAAGTAGGCTTCCATCTATATTCACTTCTTTCTCTGGATGTGGATAGCATTTTTTCATCATAAGTTCTTCAGAAGTGTCTTGTATCATTGTGTTGCTGAGAAGAGCTAAGTCATTTACACTTGATCATCATACAATAATATCTACAAGTACTTAAAACGTGCCTGAGGATAGGGGCATCCATTATTCTGCCTGGTCCTGGTGACTTGAATTCATTGAGTGTAAGCACTTATCTCCCTACTTATCTTGAGTTTCAGCTCCCACTTCGCCATTTTTGTTCATCGATTCCCATTCCAAAGCTTTCTGTCCTCTGTACATCATTCTCATCCCATGCCCTCCAGAGAGGAAGCTAGGCTGTTCTTTGATCCTGTTCTTTTCACTGATCTAGCTTGTTCACAGTAATAATAGCGATACTGCCGACATTTATATAAGGCTTCAGGTTATGAGACACCCTTTATATACGTTAGCTTAAAAAAAGCAGTCCTTTTTATTGTTCATAGCATTACATGTTTACTGGAGTGTAGGGTATGTTCAGGGAAGATTAGCACCTCTGGGGTTAGGGCTGCCAAGCCCTTTTCAGGGCTGCTTATCCACCTTCAGTGTCCACCTGATTCACCCAACTTGCACTGTGGCTCCAAGAAGTTGTAGCATATGAAGAGGCCACACACTGGTAAACTGTTTCACCAGATGGGTTAAACCAGGTTAAAAGTAACCAAGGGTTCTCAAGCCTGTCAGTGAGTTAGGGAAGCATCTACCCCAAGCAGGTGAAGACTTTCCCCAGCAGGATGGGCAGATGAGAACAATTTTTTCCAACAGCCATGAAGGCAGCAGAAGCACACTGTGGAGTGCTTAGAACTCGGTCAGATATAGAAGATGCCAAGGTCATCTACTGCATCCCAAGCCATCCCCAGTCATCATGACTTTTGTCTTGCCACTGGACTCAGTGACTGGAAAAGAGAATGAATCCAATAACTTTATGCAACTCTGCCTCACTTAAATCCAATTTATATACCAATCAAAAGACATGAGCCACATCATTTTACCATTTTTACCTACCTCAGAGTCCTGTGGGGACAGACAGGTGACAGTAGCAGGTGTGGACACACTGGGAGTGGTCACAGCCCTGCACACAGGTGACCCAGGCCATAGCATCGTCTTCTCACTCAACTGAAGCAGCATTGGGATTCAGCAGCCCCTTCGGTGTCTGAGTCCTTTTTTGAAGGACTGTACTGCTCACCTCCTAGCATGAGGAAGGGGCTAGAAAAGGTGCCCTAAAAATTGTCTGCTTCATCCATCCCTGGCCTGCTTACCATGGCAGGTGGGGATCCCACCTTACAGTCAAAATACAAAAAAATATATAAAAACTTTTGCAAGGATGATTCCACTCACCATCAGTACATGGAATGTGTGCACGCTTATGGACAACATGAAATTCAATAGACCTGAAAGACAAACAGCTCGTGTTGTGAAAGAACTCAGCTGGTGTCTCATTCACATAGCAACCATGAGTGAAACAAGGCTGGCAAATGAAGACCAGTTTACCAAAGTTGAAACTAGATACATGTTTTTCTGGAGTGGCTATAGTGACAAGGAGCACTTTGGAGCTGGCACAGGTTTCAGTCAAAACTAATCTACTCAGCAAACTTGTATGCCTCTCAAAAGGAGTGAATGACAGGTTCATGACCATGTCATCACTGCTTGTAGGAGAGCACCACACCAACATCATCAATGCATCTTCTCCCACCATGAGAAACCCTGATGAGGTCAAAGAAGAATTTTATGAAGACCTGGAGACTCTCATCATCAATGTGTCGAAAGAAGACAAGCTTGTAATTCTGGGTGACTTTAATGGAAGAGTAGGCACAGACTGCCAGACACGTCAGAGTCCTTGAGAGTAATATAGTCCGAAACACCAATAGCAGCAGTCACTTATTACTGAAGTTGTGCATCTTATGACCTTCTCTTCACCAATACTGTCTTCCCTTTACTTAAATGCACCCCACCACAAACATTGACATTTAATAGATTATGTCATTGTAAGGAGAAGAGACAGGTAGCATGTGAGAGTGATGAAGGTGATATGTGGTTTGGAGTGCTGGACTGATCATAGACTTATCTTCTCCATGCTAAGTATTTGCATTCAACAAAAGTGGCTCCAAGGCAAGATGATGACCAAATACCAGAAGACTTAATGTCGAGAGATTACCAAGCAGAAACAGTTCATTGCTAATTTGGAGAGAAAGCTGAGCCATCATATGGTTGGCAACAGTGAAGCAGAAAAGGAGAGGGCAACTTTCAGAGATTTAGTGTACAGCACTGCATTTACTTATTCACAAATATAAGAACTGGTTTGATGAAATGATGGGGAAATTCATAAGCTGCTAAAAGAAAAAACGAGAACTCCACAGATAGCTTGTTCATCTTTAAGAAAGCAGTGCTTAACTCATTACATCAAAAGTAAAGTGCAAATGAAGCTCAGAGAGAGAGGTGGGATTCTTGGCTCAGAAAGAAGGCAGATGAGACTCAGTTTTATGCTGATGGTAATAATCCAAAGCACTACTATTTCCCCTCTGAAGGCTATTTATGGGCTAAAGATCTACACTGCATCTCAACTACTCAGTTCTGATGAAGCCACATTGATTAGTGATGAGGACATGATCCTAGAGAGATCCATAGTGTTCTGAACAGACCATCATCAATCAATGCTGAAGCCATTGACCGTTTACCTTAGGTTAAAGTCAATCCCTGTCTAGCTCAACTTCCAACTGAAGAAGAGGTTTTGAATGCCATTAGGTTTCTCTTGTATGACAAAGTGCCTGGTGCTGATTCTATTCAGCTGAGATTTATAAGGCAAGGATGCTCATACAAAAGTTGACTGAAATTTTCTGGAGTATGAGGCAAGAGGTTAACCCCAGGAGTTTAAGAATACCTTCATTGTCCATTTTTCTAAAGGTAAAGGAAATGGTTTGCCCTGTGACAATGACAAGGTGGGGCAGGGTGTCATCTCAGTCATAAATGCCAAGATTCTTGCCAGAGTCCACCTTAATAGGCTAATCCTTCACCTGGAAGATGGTCATCTACCTGAGAGCCAGTGTGGCTTCAGAAAGGACCAAGGAACAGTCAGTATGGTGTTTGCTGGTGACAATTCCAGGAGAAATGCTAGGAGCAGAACAAAGGTCTGTGCACAATGTTCATCAGTCTGACCAAGGCTTTGATACTGTCATTCGTGAGTGATTATGGAAAATTATGGCAAAATTTGGTTGCTAGAAGTTCAAGAGCATTGTATGTCACTTCCATGAGAGCATGCTTACATGGGTTCTGCTTTGATTTCATTGGGGCATAGGGCTAGTAGTGATGTCATGGGATCAAAGAGTATACATAGTTTAGTGATTTAGGGGGAATAGTTCCAAATTGCTTTTCAGAATGGCTGGACCAGTTCACAGCTCCACCAACAGTGCATTAATATGCCTGCTTTTCCACAGCCCCTCCATCTGTCACTTTCCTTCTTTTTCTTTGCCAAGAAGATGGAGGTGAAATGAAACCACAGAGATATATTAATGTCCATTTATCTAATTATTAGTGATCTGGAGCATGTTTTCATATTATTGTCGATAGATGCAGTTTCTTTCTTTGAGAAGTTATATCCATTGACTATTTATCAGTTGAATATCCTTTATTTTACATTTGATGCAACTGGATGGCATAGGGGATAGAGCATAGGCAATGGAGTCAGGAAGGCATGAGTTCAAATCCCACCTCAGACACTTACTGGCTGTGTGACCCTGGACAAGTCACTTAACTCCTCTCAGCTTCAGTTTCCTCAACTGTTAAATAGGAATACTAATAGTACTTACCTCCCAGGGCCGTTGTGAGGGTCAAATGAGATAATATTTATAAAGCTCTCAACAGTAGGTGCTTAATAAATGCTTGTTTCCTTCTTGTACATATAAGGAAACTGAGGCCTTCTTGTACATATAAGGAAACAACCCAACAGTCAAAGACAAAAAAAAATGTAAGTCATGCATGGAAAAGAAAAAATGGTTATTTCATATTAATTCAAATTAAGTGAGTTGATCATAGGAAGGACCAGAGGTTGCTTCCTCTCTAGGGAGTTTTTGGCAACCCCACTCCCACCCCCTATCTTCCCAATCAGTGTAATGTCAAATTGGATGTAAAGTAAAGAACCTAGATGTGGGTCTTTGGAGGGCCTGGGTCTGTGTGAACATAAGGAAGTCATTTTACTTTAGGCTTTCAAAATGGTTATTTCATATTTATAGCAGCTCTTTTTGTGGTGGCAAAGAGTTGGAAATTAAGGGGATGCCCATCAATTGGGGAATGTATCGGAATACTATTGTGCTATGAGAAATGAGGAGGAGACAGACTTCATATTTACCTGGAGAGGCTTATACGAACTGGTGTTGAATGAGAAGAGCAGAACCAGGAGAGCTTTGAACACAATTACAGACACAAGGTATTTGTGACAACCAACTTTGATAGACTGGGCTCTTCTCAGCAATGCAGGGTTATAAGGCAACTCCAAAAGACTCATGATGGAAGGAGATGTCTACATTCAGAGAAAGAACTACAGAGTTTGAATGCACATTGAAACAAACTACCTGCTGTCTTTCTTTTTCTTGTTTCTATTTTTGTTTCCTCTTTCCCATTGTTCATTCCTTCGGTTATAATCCTTCTTTACAACCTGACTAATGTCTCAAGTGCAAGTATTTTCGGATCCTATATTTGATTGCATGCCGCCATGGTGAGGGAAGGGGGGAGGAGAGGGGGGAGGAGAGGGAGGAGGAGAAAATTTGAAACTCAAGGGATTGTGGAACTGAATCTTGTAAACTAAAAGTAAACAAACAAATTAATAAAGACAGAAAATGTAAGTTATGCATGTAAAAGAAAAAAATTATTTCACACACACACACACACACACACACACACACACACAGGCAGATATATATGACCAGTTGGCCCTCTGTTCTTCAGGAGACATCCCAACCACCCCAGGAAAACCTTTCAGTTACCATCTATCAGTCACCTTTTGTATTCAGAACTTATTAGCAGTGTGACCCTTGGAAAACACTTTAATCTCTTTCTGTCTGACTTTCCTCATTTGAAAAATGGAGGTAACACCCACATCATAGGATTGTTGTGAGGATCAAATAGTATCTGTAATGTACTTTTCAAACCTTAAGTGATATATATGTGTGTGTGTGTGTGTTATGTATATATATATATATTAGTTATTCTTAATATTTTTTAAAGGAGACTTAAAGCTTAGATAGGCCCCATGGGGCTTATAGTCCAGACCATTGTCCTGTGGTATACAGTATCATAGGTGCTGTGGCATAATACCGTAGGTACCATATGGTCTGTTGCTTCAAGCGCCCTTAGATTCTTTCTGCTGACAACAGGGGAGAGGAAGACTCAAGGTCCTGGCCCGTGATGGCTTTCCCCTCTCAAGCCTCCTCTCTCTGACCCTAGGTCGGGAATATGACAAAGATGGCAATCTCCGGCCCTGGTGGAAGAACTCCTCTGTGGAGGCATTCAAGCAGCAGACTGAGTGCATGGTGGAGCAGTACAGCAACTATACAGTCAACGGAGAGCCAGTGAATGGCCGCCACACCCTGGGAGAGAACATCGCTGACAATGGGGGTCTCAAGGCAGCCTATAGGGTAAGAGCTAAGTAGAAGCCCAGCGGCCTCAGTGGTTTGGTTTCTTTCCTTGAAATAAGGACAGACCAGATGTATGTTGCTGGGATGTTGTCCCTCATTGAACACATGGTCATTAAACATGTATTATGGGCTGAGCACTATACCTGGCACTGAAGTAGGTACAAATTTAAATTGGGGGTCAGTGTTGTTTGTTTTTAATTAACAAAAATGTATTTTCTTTCTCTCCCATTCCTCCCCACTATTAGAACAAAACAAAAAAAGGGGGGGGAAGCCTGTACCTCAGGGAGCAGGTTTCTCATTTTCTTTGAACCCCCTTGGGTTGTCTGAGAAAGGCAGAAAAGCTGGGGAGCAGAAGATGGGGGTCCCAATGAGAGCCACCTATTTCACTTCCCCTTCCTGACAAGCTCAGAAGTTGAAGCTAGAGACCCTCAGAGACCTAAAAGATTTCCCTGGGGATTTGAGGCAGGTCTAAGGAATCACTAGGAGAAGAGGCAGCAAAGGAGTGAAGATGTAGGAAGAAAAGAAGGAGAGAGAAAAAAGTGGAAGAAAGAGGAAGGAAAGAAATCTTCTTAAACTACAGGTCTAATGGTTTGGAACCTTCAGGGGCTCCCTGTTGCCTCTAAATATCCAATACAATGAAACATACCTTTTTGGATGAATTTGTTGTGATTGCTTGCACACATTCATTATAAGAGGCAATTTTTTTAATTGGAAAGGGATGAGTTGTTAAGCCTAGTGGTAGTAGTGGCCAAAAAAGAGGGAAAGGAAGAAAAGAATCATTTAAAAAGGCACAGAAGAGGACAGAAGGGAAACACAGAGAAGCAGGACAGCTTTGAAATTAACACGTTGAATATATATCTTGTTAAAAGGAGACAAGCTAGGCATAGAAATAAGTGGTTTCATACACAATCCTCTCTTTCTGTTCTCTTTTGTATACAAAAACCTTCATGTTTATTGGTATTTTGCAAATTCACAATAACAAAGACTAATTTTTTTAAGTCTAAAGCAACAATATCAAACTCAAATAAAAACGGGGGCCACTAATCCATACATAAGGATCCCCATACATAAGGTACACCGCAAATTAGTTTTTAAATGCATTCTTATCTGTGTTTTATTGTACTTATTTAGTAAAATATTTCCCAATTAGATTTTAATCTGGTTCTTCATGGGAGTGTTGTGGGCCACATATGGAACCCACCAGAGGTGTTGATACCTCCCCTAGAAGTCCTGAATTAAAGTGTAAGTAGAAAGAAAGGAATAGGTGTGAGAGATGGTGTGGAAATAACCATTTGAGTATAGGAAACATGAGAGAAAGACAGGAGGCTAGGATGACATTTTTGATGTTTCCCTTGTGCCTATTACATCAAAGGCACTTGGTGCTTATTGAAAGACTAATTAACAGTAGCTTGGAAGCACCTTGTAAGCCGAGATTGTTGGTTTTCCTCTTTGCACATAGTAGGAGCTTATTAAATGTCTAATGAATGCGTGAGTGGATGAGCCTTCTTCACAGGCTGGACTGCAGTCCCCCAACGTCTCTGGGCCCTTGCAGGCCCAGTCACCGATGTCAGCCTCTGAGTGCTGTGCCCTCAGCTCCCTGTTCTCCAGGACCACTAAGATTTCTTCTGTCTCCCACAGGCCTATCAGAACTGGGTACAGAAGAATGGGGAGGAGGAGACGCTGCCAACCCTGGGCCTCACCAACAACCAGCTCTTCTTTCTTGGGTTTGCCCAGGTGGGTTCCCTGGTCTGTCTTCTACAAAACTGTCTTGAACAAGAGTCTGCCAAACACAACCAAGGCAACCCCTGACATCCAGTATAGGGAGAGTGAGCAGAGCAGAGGCCACAGGAAAATGTGGAAGGCATTTACAGGGCTGAACTTGGAGTCAGTTCAGATTCTTCCTCAGACACTCACAAGCTGGGTGACCCTGGATAAGTCACTTAACCTCAGTCAGCCTCGGTTTCCTTATCTATAAAACAGGAACAATAACAGCACCCACCTCCCAGGGTGCTTGTGAGGATCAGAGGAGATCATGTTTGCAAAACTCTGCAAACTTTAATGAAAGTGCTGCATAAATGTTAGCTCTTACAGCTCCAGAGCAGATCCCCAGGTAGACTGGACTGAATCCAGAACATCGTCCCAGTCTGCTTGTGTGACCTTGGGCAGCCTTGTCATGTCCCTGGGCATCAGCTTCCTCATCTGGAATCACAGCTAGCATTTTTATAGTTAAGGTTTGCAAAGTGCTTTATGATCCGTCTCTCATTTGATCCTCTGGGAGGTGGGTGCTGTTCTTAGCCCCATTTTACAGGTGAGGAAACTGAGCCAGGCAGAGGGGTTGGATTCCGAGGTCCCTTCCAGCTCTAAAACTATGAGAATATGAGAGTTGACTATCCTAGACCCCCATGCCTGGTGGAGACCTGGGGATGCATGAGGAAGTCTGAGTGGGTTATATTCCCCCTACTGTCCCAAAGAGGAAAGAGGATATGGACAGGTAGGAACGGCAGACCCCATCCTCCTCCTCTTTTCCTGTGCTCCCTTCTCCCTGGCAGTCTTTTAAGGCTAGAAGGACTGTCCTTGGAAAAGGCAGAATGGCATAATGGATATAGAATTGAACAGGAGGGTGAGAAGATCTGGATTCATATCCTGCTCCAGATACAACCATTAGCTACATGACACTGGGCAAGTTATTTAATTCTGCCAGCCTCAGTTTCCACATCTGTAAAATGAAGTACTAATAGCACCCATCCCACTGGGTTTTTGTAAGGATCAAATGAGATTTTTTAAAGTGCTTTGTAAAACTTTTAGGAGCTATATAAATTATTATTATTGGATCTTAGAGCTAAAAAAAGGACTTTAAAGATCACATTCATTTAACTGCCTCCTTTTTACAGATGAGGAAACTGAGGCTCCAAGAAGTTAAGCAACTTACTTGGCAGACTGGGATTTGAACCCAGGACCCATGATTCAAAATGCTCTGCTATATCATACTGCTTCTCCTCCTGAAACTCCAGAGCAGGAAAAGAACATACGCTGTCCTGACTCTCCACATCTCCAGTCACCTTGACCTCTCTCTCTTGTTTCCCCAATGCAGGTCTGGTGCTCAGTCCGTACCCCCGAGAGCTCCCATGAAGGCCTCATCACAGATCCCCACAGCCCCTCTCGCTTCAGGGTCATCGGCACTGTCTCCAACTCCAAGGAGTTCTCAGAACACTTCCAGTGCGCCCCTGGCTCCCCTATGAACCCCCATCGAAAGTGTGAAGTCTGGTAGAGGTGAATCTAGGTAGAAGGAGGAGGATGGGGAGCTCTGGGAAGGACAGGCAGGACAAAGACCCTGGGGGGAGGGGAGGGCCAGAGGGAGGGAATGAAACAGCTTGCCCCATCTGTCCAGTATCGAGGGCATTACCCTGGCCCTCCTCCTTACCCAAGCACCCTCCCTCCCCGCCTTGAAAGAGCTCTCCATGGGAAGGGGTCCCAAACCATGGGCTTCTGGTGCCAACCAGAGATTGGATCCACTGTGAAAACCCCTATAATTGCAAATCACTTGTGAGTCAATTCTTGCAATGGCCATGACAGGTGTTTGTGTGTCTGTCCGGCTGCTTCGGGACAAGGGCAGGGAATTGGCGTCACTTTCTGTTACTTGTCCCACCTGTGCTGGGTAATGACGGATACACCCACAAACACCACAGTGTTAAGTGCTTTAAAAAAATCTATATTTCGGGGAAATTCATTTTGGAACATTGTGGAATACACTGGAAATATTCAGGGAAAAATGCATTTAAAACACTTTTTTTTTTAAAGAAAGGATTGGTATATTTATTGTTTTTTTAATAACCTGTAGACAAGGGAAGCCCCACAGTGACCACCATTTTCCAGCCCCCTCCACTGGCTGCTGAGCTGAGGTCATGTGTCCCAGCACTCAAGCCTCTGGGGGCCAGAGGGGCAACCTGAGGCTTTCAGAGTAACTGTAGGACTTCCTTCTTGGGTCTTCTCAGGAGTCCCATTAAGTAGAGATGAGGGTAGGAGATGAGTAGGAGAGATTTGGGATGGCAGGTCGGTGTCTGGCACCATCCCTCCTTCCCTTTCCTGAAGTTCCTACCTTGTGCTCAGCCAGTGAGAGCCCTCAGCCGCTGAGCAAGGGTTCTGCTTTTCCAGAAGGGGATGGGAATAGGGAATCCCATCCACCTGTGGTCCATTTTTAAAGGGAATTTCTAGCAGGAGGAGGGGCTGGGGAGTGGGATTACTTAGGTCTCTGCGTCTTGCCAGCAGAAACCACAAACCTCCCTGCCCGTAAAAAGGGATGGCTGTAGCTTCGGAGCCTGGACCTCCTGAGGCTTCGGGGCCCTAATTTTCTTTCCCTTTGTTGTTTCGATGATATGTACCCATTGCTGACTCCCGCCCTCAGCCCCTCCAAGTTCCATCCACCACTCTGGGTCAGCCCCAGGCCAGAGAGTCAGGCCCCACTGCTGTGCTAACAATCCTATTAGAGAAAGAGGGAGTCAGAAAACCCTTCTTGGCCACTATGTCTTAAACTGAAGCAACCGAGTGTCCATCCTCTTTGCCCTTGGCTAACCCCAAGCTATCCCTGGGGCCCATGTGACCTCTTGGGTATGATAGGGTTCTGGGCTCCTCTTCCCCATGCCACTAGGCTTCTGGGGTTGGTGGTTCCTACCTGTAAGGAAGGCTGGATTGGTTCCTCACCCTCACCCTGTACCCACCATGACCTTAGTACCATCTCAGCCCAGGCCTTCAGTCCTCTAGTGCCTTATCTAGGGTTCGGCCCTAAGGAGAACCTCTTTTTTTCCCCACAAAGAATTCTCACCAAGTGTCTGACTGGCTTTCAAGGTCACCTACCCCTATACACACCCACATACATATACCCCTAACATACATACATACACATTCATATTCATTCTCTCTCTCTCTCTCTCTCTCTCTCTCTCTCTCTCTCTCTCTCTCTCTCTCTCTCCCTCCCTCCCTCCCTCCCTCTGTCTCTCTCCCTCTGTCTCTCCCTCTTGTCTCTCCTTCTACCCTGAGCTGAATGGGCTCCTTCTCCTTCCCCTAAAGGTGGTCAGTCTCTTGACCACCTCTCCAACCTGGCCAAAAATCTGTGGTCCCAGGGGAGGGGACTTTCCAGGGACCTGGTCATTTCTACACAAGTTCAGGGTCTGTTAGGGAGGAAGAAAGAAGGCAGGAAGGATTTTTAAGGCAGAAGCCCAAGCTAGCTGATCCAGACCCAGGTCCAACAGTCTCGTCCCTTTCTCCAGTCCCCACCCTCTCCAAGAAAAACCCCAGCAAGCCAACATGACCAACCCAGGCTAGGCCTGGGGCCCAACCACCGGAGCATATGTCTGTCTGTCTTGGAGTGATCATATGTGATGTGTGTCCTATGGTGACTGTTGCCTTCCTCTCTTGTTCTTACCTTCCCCCACTTCTTCTCCCCTTCTTTACTTCCTCTTTTCCCATCTTTCCATAGATTTTCCCCTCTCTCCTCTTTCCTTCCCCCTCCCTCCCCTTTCCTCTTTCCCTTATTCTTTCCTTTCCCCTTCCTCCTGTCCTCCCTCCCCCAGTCTCCCTTCTTCCTCCCCTCCTCCTTCCCTCTTGTCCTCCCTCTCTCTTCATCCATTTGTCTCCATTCTCAGGAGTTTCAGGGTGAAGGGCAACCTGGTATCCCAGCTGGAAGTGATCCGGGCTGGGTAATCCTTCAGAGGAATGTGGAAGGTCCTGATTGTTTCCACATGTTGTGTGGGGCTGGGGGAGGGGGCAAGGCAAAGAAAGAGAAAAGTAGAAGGGAAAGACCAGGAGCGGGGAGGCCGCCCCCTCCCCAGAGCCCCTCAGGGAACACAGCCAGAGGTCAGGGGCTGCTGGGGAGGGAGCCTGTCCCAGGGGCTCAGTCTGGCTTGTCAGCCTGTGTACCAGGTGTGTGGATGGATGTGGGAACTGGGGGAGGGGATTTCATTTTTATTTTTATTTGTTGTGCTACTGTAGTTTTCATTGTGGCACTTTTGTAATTGAAATAAAGGACTTCTACCTGAGGGCTGCATGTGTCTGTGTCTGAGGGCAGCCAAGCACTAAGGGCCTTAGAGTCAGTGGAGGAGGAACAGCAGGGGAACTGGTCACCTGAGGAGGCCTCTGTTTCCACACTGAGAAAATGAGTGTTGGATGAGATGGTCTGTAAGGCTCCTTTCAACTCTGACATTCCATATTCTAAGGGCCCTCTCAACTTTGACATTTTAAATTCTAAGGACTCTCCCACTTATGACTTTCCATGTTCTAAGGACCCTCCCAGTTTTGACATCCCATGTTCTAAGGGCCCTCTCAGCTCTGACATCCCACGTTCTAAGTGTCCTCTAAATTCTGACATTCCATATCCTAAGGGCCCTTCCAGCTCTGACACTCTGTGTTCTAAGGGCCCTTCCAGTTCTGATATCTTGTGTTCTAAGGGCCCTCCCAGCTCTAACATCCTGTGTTCTAAGGGCCCTCCAGCTCTGACATCCTGTGTTCTAAAGACCTCCCCGCTCTGACACCCTGGGTTCTAAGGGCCCTCCCAGCTCTGACATCCCATGTTCTAAGGGCCCTCCCAGCTCCGACATTCCATATTCCAAGGTCTCTTCTAGAGCTCTTTTGTGATTCAGTGAGACTCTGGATTATGATATATTCTGAAGGGCAGACTACATGCGGGCACCT
Organism: Gymnobelideus leadbeateri; assembly: GCA_011680675.1. Classification (NCBI taxonomy): domain Eukaryota; kingdom Metazoa; phylum Chordata; class Mammalia; order Diprotodontia; family Petauridae; genus Gymnobelideus; species Gymnobelideus leadbeateri. The sequence goes on along the minus strand of WOXC01010389.1, from coordinate 348,526 downwards.
GAAGCAGAAGCTGAGGATGGGGAATGGGGTGGGGTGGTGTCAGGTCCATGTTGGTTACCTGGATATCTGGCCTCTTTCCCTCCCTCCCTTTCCCTTCCCCACCAGCTCATCCACAAAATGACACAGTGTGAGCTCCCCCTGCTGGCTACATTGCAGTATTTCCCTGCTATCATCAGGGAATTATTTCTTTATTACTGGGGGGCAGTGGATGACCTAGGTCCCCTGTCAACCTGGAAAAGCTTTGGGTTCAGGCCCTGTGATGAGTTGTGAGCCTGCTGAGGCAGCTAGGGGGTGCAGTGGGCAGAATGCTGGGCCTGGAAGTTAGGAAGATCTGAGTTCACACTAATTAACTGTGTGACCCAGGGCAAGTCACTTAACCGTTGTCTGCCTCAGTTTCCTAAACTGTAAAATGGGAATAATTGTAGGACTTACCTCGCAACTTTGTTGTAGGGATCAAATTATATTATAAAGCATTTAGCATAGTCCCTGGTACATAGTAGGTGCTTAATAAATGTTCCTTCCTTCCCTCTCTTCCCCCACCTCTTTATGCAAGGACCAGCCTAAGTTGTGCAGGCATTCATCACTAGGCCAAAACAATTCATGAAGCTTCTCCAGTAAGGTCCAGGGGTATTGACCCCTGCTTTGGTAAAGGGAGTAGCCACACAGATGAGATCACAGAATCGTAGCTTCTCAACACTACAAGGGACCTCAGAGGGCATCCAGTTCAACCTTCTCCTGAAGTTAGACTCCTCTCCATCATGCCCAAGAAATCCAGTCTCCCTGGAATATATCCTCGGACCCCCCCAAAGCAGTGTCCCTCAGAGAGAGAAGGTCTCAGAAACAAGTGGACAAAACAGGTGGTTCAAATCCACCTTTTCCACTTATTAGCTATGTGACCATGACAAGCCACTGAACCTCCTTGGGGCCTAGAAAATAAATGGATTGGATGAGATGGCCCCTGAGATGCCTGTAGGTCTAACCCTGTTTCTGAGATACTTCTCTCTCCATCAGTCCATTGCCTACCCCTAACCTCAGGGTTTGAGGCATCTTTGTTCAATAGATCTGTACCTAGATTTGAACTGAGAAGGCCTGGGTTCAGATCCCAGCTTCAATACCTGCTGATGCGTGTGGCTGAGAAGGGGCCAGTCACTTGCCCCTTGACCTTATAAAATGTCAAAACTAAAACCAAAACCCTATCTGTAATGGTGACAAATAATTTGAACTCTTTTACCTGGATGACCTATGAAATAGTGGAGAAATGGGAGATCACATTACAGTTATTACATAAAGAAATGGAAATTGGGAAGAAGGATCCTAGCATTTTAGACTGTCCCTTAAAAGGGGTCGTTGTAGCAGGATAGAAATGGGGCCTTGGGGAATTGTCTTTATTTCACAGGGGAGGAAATTCCAATCCCCAGTGGGGAAGTACTTCTACCAAGGTCACACAGCCACTGAGTGCTGGCTCTGGGATTCAAACCCTGGGTTTCTTGACTCGATCCAGAGATCTTTTCATAGCACACCTCGATTTGGGTCAGTTCCACCCTCCCCAATACAACTGCTGCCCTGACCATCTCCTCTTGCTGCTGTCTGTGGCTGGGAGCTAGCTCATCAATCTTTAACAAGACACTGGATGAATCTTCCTTACTTCGTAGCCGTCCTCTCCTGCCCCCAATCCTTTAATAGTTCTCAAATGCCTATCAAATAAAGTCTAAGTCCATTATCCTGAGGCTCCGAGAAACGATGCCACCCAACCTCCCCCCTTTATTTCTTCCTCTTCACCGCTAAATAATCTGTGCACCAGCCAAACTGAATAGTCCATTTCAACAAACATTTAAGCCACCTTTTTGTGTGCTTGGCACTGAAGGAGATACACAGTCACTCTCACAGAGCTTACCATCTAGCAGGCATATAAGACATGCAAACATGATAAGATAATAAATTGCTATGGAAGATCCAGGTGAACCAGGGCATTCTAAGAGGCAGAGTTCGGCCTGTTTAACATTACTCAGTCCTGGCTTGGATTTTCCCATGTCTGTGTCTTTACTCAGCCTGTATCCCAGCCCTGGAGGGCTTCCCTTTCCCCCAATCCTAGAGTGAATTCCAGCCCATCCTTGGACGCACTGAGGAATAGTGGGAAGAGTCCTGGATCAGAGTCAAAGGATTTGGGTTGGAATCACTCCTGAGCTACCTGTGTGATGAAAGAACAGGATTTGACCAGTGATTTCACTGACAGAAACCAATGCAGGTCAGCACCTTTTCTGCTATGGGTGGTTTTAGAGAGTTGCATAGAACGCTGAGATGTTAAAGACTTGACCAGGGTCTCGTAATTAATATGAGTCATGGTCAGGACTAGAACCCAGGTCTTCTTGGCCCTAAGGCCAACTAAGTGGTAAAATCATGCAACCTCTCTAGGGATTCAGTTAATTATATGTAAAACAAGGGCTTGGGCTAGATGACTGAGGTTCCTTCTAACTCTAGACCAATGTCCCCAGTGCCTGGAAAACAGTAGGTCCTTAATGAATTAATGCTTGTTGATTCCAAAGCCCAGTGTGTAAGTCCCTTCCAGGAATTTCCTTCCTTGAATCCTGAGTGGGCCTTTAAGAGTATACTACATACTTTTTTACCCTCAAGACTTAAAAAAAAAAAAAAGACCTATGGTTTTGTGAGCTTCAAGAGTGGCGCAGTGAGTAGAGCGCCAGCCCTGGAGTCAGAAGGACCTGAGTTCAAATCCAGCCTCAGACACTTAACACTGACTAACCGTGTGACGTTGGGCAAGTCATTTAACCCCAATTGTCTTGCCTTCCCCCCTCCAAAAAAAAAGAAGTTACTATGGTCAACATGGCGCCAGCTGGCATTCAAGTCTCTATTGATGAGCCTGAGGATGTTTTTTTTCTGTCTTGGTGCCTTAGCCCCAGCTGGACTGTAAATAGGATGAGGGCAGGGCCTGGGTTTTCTCTAAATTTCTTATTCCCCCCAGCATCCAGTATGTCAGCCTTTCCCTCTGTCTGTGAAAGCTTGCCAAATGTTTGTTGAAATGAGTTGGATTTTAGAGCTATGGCCACTGGCATCCTGCCCCTTCCCTAATGATGAAGTAGGGACCCCATAGGATGCCAGGAGAAGAGAGAATTCTCCCATGTGATCCTGCAATCCTAGCCTTCTTCTGTTTTTTAAGAACTGTTGAAACAGACCCAGAAACAGCTTCAGATCCTAACTCTGCCACTTACCCTGTGTGACCTGGGATAAGTCATTGCTCTTTTCTGGCCCTCAGGTTTTCGTGTGTCTAGAAGGAGGGGGTTGAGCTGACTGACTTCCAAGACCCTTTTTGCTCTAGATTCTGGGCTCACCCCTCCCCCTTCCCTCCTGCCAAGCTTTCCTTAGCCCTGCCCCAAGTCAAGGCACAATGTGGAATGAATTAGTAAATTGGGAAAATGGAATCGTTCTCCCCTGAGGATCGAGCCTTGAGCTCTCTCTGAAGTTACTGGGCCTGTTTTCTTTCCAGCAGGGGCAGCTGGGAGCCCCACCTCTCCTGGGCCAGACAGACTCCTACCAAATAGGCCAAGCCCAAGTCACTCGCCCTCCCCCCACCAAGTCCCCAGAAACTAAGTGACCCAACTAAGATCACACAGGGGCTGTCTCTGCAAGACCTTGTCTGGAAGTGGTCCAGTGCACTATTTGGCAAATCATCTCCATTTCAACAAATTTCCCCTCCCTTCTTCCCCAGGAGGAGACAGGAGACAGCACTGCTCACAAGAAGGCCTTTGTCTCTCTGCAAAGTCGGAATGGCCCTTTGTTAAGGAAACCCAGGAGACAGGAGAAAGACACTCAGCTGGCACTTAGCCCCCTGCTGGGAGCAGAGGTCTCTCTCTGACCCAGAGGTCCACCTGCCCTTTAGCTTTGGTACCTGGTCAGCCTGTGTGGCCATCTCACATGTCAAGTGCAAGACTATCATGGCAGCCCAGAACAGAAAGATGTATGACCTTAAGAGGAACTTTTCACATCCCTAGACCACAGTATCCTCCCCTAAAATATAGGGACTAGGTAAAATTAAGACACTAGGCTGAAGATTCCTCCTCAGTTCTGACATCCTGTGTTCTAAGGAACCTCCCAGTCCCGACCTTCTGTGTTCGAAGGGCCCTCCCAGATTTGACAGTCTGGGTTCTAAGGGCCCTCCCAGCCCTGACATTCTGTGTTCCAGAATGGGGCTCCCAATTCTAACAGTGTTCTAAGGCCCTTTCTAGCTCCGACACTATGTGTTCTAAGGCCCCTCTCAGCTCTAATATTCTGTGTTCTGAGGCCCTTTCTAGCTCTGACATTCTGTGTTCTAAGGGCCCTCCCAACTCTGACATTCTGTATTCTAAGCTCCCCTCCCATCTCTGACATTTCATGTTCTAAGTCCCCTTCTATTTCTGAACCCTGTGATACTATGATCATTTCCTCACTTGAGTCTATTAACCTGTACTCATTCATATTACCTATTATATTTGAATATAATACCTTGTGTTTCTTCACCCATCGCTCTTTATCATTGTGAGCACTGTGTTTTCTTTAATAAATTGATGTTGAATGAATGAATGTTTAATAAAATGAAACTGAATGAGTGAGTGAATGATAATAGCTCACATTTCTATAGCACTTCAAGATTTGCAAAGAATTCTCCTTCCTTCCTTCTCAGATTCAGAAGGCAGTACAAATATTATCATACCCATTTCACCCATGGGGAAACTGAGTTTCAGATAAGTGGACCTATTTTTCCTAGCTAATAAATGGCAGAACTGTGTCTTCACAGAACCCCGAGTCTGCAGGGTTCTTTCTGCAATGACAGACATGAGCTAAAACAAGGCCTTTGTATAGTTGGGGCAAGGATGAAAACACCCTATGTATCCTACTGACCACTGGGAATCTTTGGGCCTCCTCCAATGTAACACATCCAGTATAATAAACTATAGTGGGAGACCAAAAAAAAAAATCCACAAAGGGCAAAATTTCCCAGCATTAAAAGTGCGTGTATTTATAAAAAGCCATATTAAAATTCTTTTTGAGCATGGAATGGACATCCTGTATGTTCCATTGGTATCCTAGTGATCTCGAGAGAAATGGAGAAAAAAAGAAGAGGGGAAAAAACCTGAGGAAGGCCCTCAGCACCGTGAGTGCACCTCCCACAGCAAATGTGTGGGGAAAGGTAGAAAAGCTACTTAAAAGGATGGATCACTGGGGGAGGGGTTGGGTTCTGCATCCTTGGTGGGAATCCCTGCGTCAAGGACAACAAAGATCCATTTGAGTATTTTAAAATTTGCCTTTGTGTGTGTGAAGCTTTTGGCATGTTGTGATTGATTTGCTGGCTCTGGTGAGAGAGATTGATTGGATGGATGGATGAATTGTGAAAGCATGACACTGTTAAACTTAGAAAGCCCAGTTCCAGGGCTTTGTTCTAGGTGAAGCTAACAATGGACTCCAGGCCATACCATTATCCCATCACTGTTGGCTGTTGCCTTCTGGTCCTCTCCTATCTTACTGGTCACTAGAATCTGACTAGAATGGGCCCCCCCAGACAAGCCAGTTTCTTCTCTCCAGCCAAGGCTCTGTAGGCATCATTGCTTATTTGATTCCTCCTTCCTAGAAGGAGAACTCGTGATTTTGTATCATACTCTGCCAGGCCCTTTGCACCCAACACCTCTGTGAAGTAGGTAGTACAAGCATTACCCCCCCCCCCATTTTATTGGAGGCACCTAAGGATCAGAGACAGGAAGTATGAGCTTTTACCCCATCCCTTCTCTACTTACTGTCTGTGTGAAAGGGATGAGAGGATCAGATATATCTAAGCCATCTACTCCAGTTATGTGTTTTAAGGGTGAGGAAACTAAGATTCTGGGAGATTAAATGACTTGTCTTGGGTGGTGAAGTAGTGCAGTGTAGATCACCAGCCCTGGAGTCAGGAGGACCTGAGCTCAGATCTGGCCTCAGACACTGTCACTTAACCCCAATTGCCCTGCCTTCCCCCCTCCAAAAAAGCAGAAAAAAAAAAAGTAAACGATTTGCCTTACTAATCATTGGAAGCAGGATTTGAACCCAGAGCTCTCTCTACCATAGCACATACTCACTGACTCTTAGCATTTTATATTATTTATTAGGTGTATCCTCTGTGTAAGCCTCCTTTGTTCAACTACCTTTTTTGGAGACAGGGTTCATATCTTAGATGTCTTATAGCCCCCAGAGGACCTAGCATATAGCCTGGTACTTGGTAGGCATGTAATATTTGATAGGTAAGTGAATGTATGATTCATTTGTTCATGTGCCTTTGTCTCACCCCACCCCCTTCCCAACATATACATACATCTCTAGCTGTTGAAATTCTTCCTTTTCTTAAGGCCCAGTTTGGGTGCCATCTCTTCCTTGAAGCCTTCCCTAATTACCCCAATGTAAATTGTTTATTTCCCACCTCAAACCATGCAGTTCAGAGCTTTCCCGTGCATTATCATATCTTGCAATCTGTATTCTTGTTATTATGTATTCCCTTTATTTCCCCTTCCATTTGTAAGCTCCTTGACTGTGTCTTGTCTTATTTTTTGTGTCCCCACAGAATTGTACATGGTAGGTGTCTAATAAACATTTATTGAGCCCTCCTTGATTTCTCATTGTTTTCCTTTATCTGTTCATATTTTGCCTTGTAGCATACCAGTTTATAGAGCAGTCTCCTCCTGCCCCCTCCCCTTAGACTTGCCAGTAACATCATGGGCGATGTCTTGACTTAGTTCTGAGTCAGAGCTGCACAAAATCATCAACCTCTCCCTCTTCCACAGTCACCAGAGTCCAGTGGTAAGACAAAAGTCAAGATGACTGGTGATGGCCCACCTTGGCCTTCTTGGATGACTTTGGCATCTTCTGTGTCTGCCCAAGCTGTAAGCACACCTCAGCACCTGCTTCTGCCACCTTCATGGGCAGCAGAACAAACTTCTTATCTCCCCATCCTACCTGGGGAAGTCTTCACATACCTAGGGTAGACATCCCAACTCACCAATGGGCTTGAGACCCCTTAATTACCCTCAACCTGGTGTAGCACATCTACCAAAATGGTTTACTGGGGTGTGACCACTGGGCTTGCTACAGCTTCTTGGAGCCACAGATGAGAGCTGAGTAAAAGATGGACCCTGAGGGTAGATGGAGGATCCGTAAAAAGGGCTCAGCAAACACCACAGGTGCTAGTCGTCCCTGCACACTCCATACACCCCACCACCCTGTAGACTACAAGCTCTTTGAAGTCAGGGGTTATATCAGCTTAAGCTATGTTGAATTGGGGGCGGCTAGGTGGCACAGTGAATAGAGCACCGGCCCTGGAGTCAGGAGGATCTGAGTTCAAATGTGGCCTCAGACACTTAACACTAGCTATGTGACCCTGGGCAAGTCACAACCCCAATTGCCCTGCCTTCCCCCCTCCAGAAAACAACAATAACAAAAAAAAGAAATGTTGAATTGAAGTCTTGTTTCCCCAATTAGATTGTAAGCTCATTGAGGGCAGAGATCATTTCTTTTTTTGTCTTTGTATCTCCAACTCCTCAAACAGTTCCTGACACATGGTATTCCTTTAATAAACACTTATTGAATAGATGATCATAAAAACGACTGAACTCTGTACTTAGCAAGGGAAGCTATCCAATGGCCTGTATTGTTCCCCAGATGACTGTGCTGGAGGTGAGCTGCTCCCAGTCTCAGCCCCTTCTTACTCCTGTGTCCAGGGGTCTTTGATCGATCCCCTCCCCCATGCACATACACAGGGGTGGTGTCCTGGGATGCTCCCCTATCCCAAGTTCAACAGAATTAACATGAGAGTATTTGGCACCACTTACTCACATACAAGATTCAAGTTATAGCCCTATCTGGGCTCATGCTTCCCAAGCCCTGTGGATGAGCAGGAATGAATGGTGTGGCCCGGATGCCCATAAACACTAAACCTTTATGGCCAAGGGCAGGAAGCCCAAGATTCTCATTCCCAGAGGCAGAGGCTGGAAAATGGCATTGGCCTTGAGAAGGGGAGAGAAGGCCCAGAGAAATTCTGCAAATCCAGGAAGCGGGAGACCTTTCCAGCTGGCTGAGCAGATTGAGCTCAGCTGTTGGAGGGCAGCCAAAGGGGTCCTGGTGAGGGGGCTAAAAAGCTGGTGGCAGCTTCCCAGCTCTACTCCAAACGAGGTAGGGGTTGGGTGGGGGTGAGGGTGAGAGCAGGCCTTTCATTCATAACTGGTGAGTGTTGGCCCGTGGTTGCTTGCCAGAGAAGTCTGGCATTGGCAGCTCAGCTGGGCATGCAGAGAAGCTTCTCACTTTGAGCCGGGGTGGGAAGGGTGACTGCCCATCTGAGCAGCTAAGCAGCACCAGCTTCTCACCAACCCCTCTGTCTCCTGAGGGCTGAGCGTGTCCTCCTCTGCTCTCTCTCCCTTCCTGAACCCCAGCTCTCCTCCGCCCCTCTCCTTAAGGGCTGAGTGTACCCTGCTCCCTCCTGCCTTCCCAGGCCCAACTGCCCTCCTCCCCCTCCATGAGGGCTGAGTGTGTCCTGCTCTGCTCCCTCCCCCTTCCTGGGCCCCAGCTCCCCTCCTCTCCCTCCATGAGGGCTGAGTATGTCCTCCTCTGCTCTCTCTCCCTTCCTGAACCCCAGCTCTCCTCCGCCCCTCTCCTTAAGGGCTGAGTGTACCCTGCTCCCTCCTGCCTTCCCAGGCCCAACTGCCCTCCTCCCCCTCCATGAGGGCTGAGTTGGAGCAAAATGCCTGGAGTAGGCAAGATTTCGGGGGTGCAAAGTCCTGTATTCAGTTGCTTGAGGGGCTGTCACATGAAAGAGGGACTAGATTTGTTCAACTTGGCCTGAGAAGGAAGAACTAGGAGCTAGGGTCGAAGTTACAAAGAGGTAAATTGAGGCTTGGTGAAAAGAAATTCTATTTAATGGATGTCTGAAAGAGAGAGAGAGAGAGAGAGTGTGTGTTTGTGTGTTTATGTGTGTGTGTGTGTGTGTGTTTGTGTGTGTGTGTTGGTTGTGATTATATAGCACTTTAAGATTGGCCAAGCTCATTTCTATTTCCCTACACCCCTGTGAGATGGGTACTATAGGTATCCTTATCTTGGAATTGGTAAACCAGAGGCTCAGAGAAGTTAGGTGAATGGCCCAGAAGTGTCAGAAGCAGGATACAAACCCACCTCTTACTAACCGAAGGATCTATATGCCATGGGCTGAACCACAATAGTTCTGTTGCAAAGGGTCATAGTAGAGACTCCCTTCTTCAGCTGCCCTCAGACATCCCTTCTAAATCTGAGGGGTTCTATGAAAGGATCCTGTGGAAGGATCCATGGAAGGATTCTATGGAAAGATCCTCTAAATCAAACACTCCACTTATTTTGTAGGGAAGGACACTGAGGCCCAGAGAGAAGATGTAACTCACCCAAGATTCCACAGCCAGGAATTGACAGTTAGACTTGAAACCCAGATGACTGGTTACATAGGTCATAGACCTGAAAACTAGAAGACACCCAAAGAAATTATCTAGTCCAAAAACCTCAGTCTTACAGATGAGGAAACCAAGGCCCAGAGGGATAAAATCAATCAAAATTCTCAAATGCTTAAAATAAGACAAGCAAGAAAAAAACAGCCAATATTTGAACCCAAAGTGTTTTGACTCCAAATCCCTCTTTCCATTTGCTTTTTTGCAGCCTGTCTGGTCAATTAATGCTTCCTTCCTTAACTCCCCTCGCTCTGATCCATCCCACTCAGACACATCCCATCAGCAATTATTTTCTAATTTGTACACTATCATTTCACACCACTGAAACCAACAAATACTAAATAAAAGGCTTCTGTGTGCAGAGTCCCATCCTAGACAAGGTAAGTAGGAGATAGGCCCTTCCCTCAGGAAGTTTGCAGTCTATCAGGGGAAAGGAACAAATAAGGTAACACCCCCCCACCCCCCCACCCCCCCGCCAAGAACTCTAATATAAGAATAATTCATTTCAGGTTTATATTACCAAACAAAAATCCTGCCAGGGAGGGAGCATGTTGTAATGTTAATGGAATATAAGATCTTTCCCGTCCATTAATAGGCCTCATGTGGAGCCCACTGGGGAAGCTTCCTTAGGGAAGGCTTGCTTGTAGGAAGGCTTTCACACCTGTTCATTTCTAATTGGGCTCTGAGTCACAAGGGTTGTATTGCCCCCTGACTCTAAAAAGGGTATATATACTCTAAGGTTAGCATTTTTGCTTTAGGGCTCACTTCTTGGAAGAGTGTTCCTGTGACTTGGTCAGATGACACTCTGGGCAGCCATTAAGGAGCCCCTCTGGCTTTGAAAAATCCAGATGTTGGTGCTTCTCCCTCTGGTACTTATTGCCTTGGTCAGACAGTTGGATCTGCCTATTGATGTGTGCTAATTTCTCAGACAGTTAGAAGCCCTCTCTGCTGGTCTTTGTTTCTCTTTTTGTGTTTTCTCTGAAGTTCAAGGTGCTGAATTTTCCCCTGAACTAGTGAATATAATTTTAAAAGATTGTTGACCCTTTAAACAGCTGTCTTTCCTAGTAAAGCAGATCTAAGAACCTGTGCTAGCAGCCATCCAGGGTATGCCAGTGTAGTTGCTGCTACACATGTGTATTATGATTCCCATTTCACAGAGGAGAATACTGAAGCCCAGAATGAGGTGATATGTCAGAGGTTATAGCTACTTATCGTCTGAGCTAAGACTCAATGTCCATTGTGCCCTTTGTCTCCTTTACTACTAAGTGGCCTTGCTTATGTATTCATAGAGTATGATAGCGAGAAGGGACCTTCAATCCAAACTCATTTTACAGAGAAAATCAAGCCCCAGAAAGAAGCCACTTGCCCAAGTTCATGACCACAGATAAAGTCAACAAGGGAGCTGAAAAGAACTCAGCTCTCCCAAGGACTTCCCATCCAAGACTCTTTCCCAGGTGGTATTCCATCACCAACAGCTACATCATTAGACCCTTCCAAGAATCAAATAATTTGCTGCTTTGTGAGAAACCTTGTCCTGTACATGGGGTAGAGATGTTAGCAGAGGATGGGGTCTGTGCTCTCAGCTTAGAGCCCATGTGTGGAGACAGAAACACACGTATCCACAACACAACTTTGGAAGAACTGGTTGCTGGATTGGATTCATTGGATTAATTGCTACATTTTTTTTCTTTTTGGAGGGCAATTGGGGTTAAGTAACTTTGCCCAAGGTCACGCGGCTAGGTTTTTGTTTGTGTGTATTAAGTGTCTGAGGCCGGATCCAATTGCTACATATTTTAATGGATCCATGATCATAGGACCTCCATGGGATCAGACTTTTCCTGGAATAAGAGTTCTTAGCTTTATTTATTTATTGGTATCTTGACCCTCTTTGGCAGTCTGGGGAAATCTATGAACCTCTTCTCAGAATAATGTTTTTAAATGCATAAAATACTTAAAAATTACAGAGGGCACCAATTATATGGAAATACAATCATCAAAATATTTTTTAAAAGAAGTTCAGGAACCCCAGGTGAAGGATCCTTGTCATAGCAAATCCTCATAGATCATCTGCCAAATGCCCTGAATTCTTTCCTGCTGGTCTGTTAATACTTTGTAGCTACCCAGGCACTCACACTGACCAGCTATTGTTCTCTTCACAATTTAAGTTTTCGGTTATTTTTGTCCTGTCTAATTCTCTGTGACCCCATTTGCACCTTCTTGGCAAAGGTCCTGGAGTGGTTTGCAATTTTCTTTTCCAACTTATTTTACAGATGAAGAAATTGAGGTAAACAGGGTAAAGTGACTTGTCCAGGGTCACACAGCTAGTAAGTGTCTAAGGCTGGATTTGAGTCTTCCTGATACCAGGCCCACTCTATCCACTGTACCACCTAGCTGCCCATTCTCTTCACACCGACCTTGTTTATTTCTATTGTTTTTGTCCCAACCTGTGGCATTATGGGTATAGGAAGCTCTCTCCATGGACTTTCTTTGGCAACTCACCTAGAACTAAATCTTACGACAGTTGCCTTAGGTACCAAAAAGGGAAGTAACTTTCCCAGAGTCACATAGTGTGTGTCAGAGGCAAGATTTGGACTCAGGTCTTCCTGATTCCAAGCTGGACTTTCTATCCATTACAGAAGCAGAATGGGATAGTGGAGAAAGCACTGGCCTGTCCAAGAGGAAGACGCTGCCTCGCTGGCCCAAGGGATAAAGTCTTGGACCTTGAGTCTGGAAGACCCGAGTTCAGATTTGGAATCAGACACTTACCGTGTGACCCCAACAGTGCTCTCAGTCCTAGTTTCCTGGTCTGTAAAATGGAACTATGATGATACCTGCCCTCCAGGGTTGTTGGGAAGACCAAATGAGGTAATATTCATAACGCCTTTTACAAACCTTAAAGTGCTTTATAAGTATTAGCTATTATTACTTATCTTTTCTGGTTATATGGGCTATTTTTAAAAATTATTTTTATTGGGATGGCTAGGTGGCACAATGAATAGAGCACCAGCCCTGGAGTCAGGAGGACCTGAGTTCAAATCCGGCCTCAGACACTTAACACAAAAACTAGCCACATGACCCTGGGCAAGTCACTTAACCCCAATTACCCTCCAAAAAAAAAAGCAAAAAAAAATTTTTATTTTTAGTTCCAAATTTTCTCCCTCCCTCTGTCCCCTCCCCACTCAATTGAGGCAAAAAAATATGATGCCCAGTATTCATACGGAGTCATACAAAATACATTTCCACACTAGCCATGATGTGGGGGGAGGGGTGGTTAGCAGGAAAAATAAAGAGGGAAAAAAAAACATGCACTCTGCTTCCATCAGTTCTCCCTCTCTGGAGGTGGAGAGCATCTTTCACCATCATCATTTGGAGTTGTCCTATATCACTGTGTTGCTGGTCAGAGTTGCTGACTCTTTTGCAGTTTATAATTATGACGATATTACTGTTCCTGTGTGTGTTGCTTTTCTGAACATAGATGCTATTAACTATGTATTTTATTGCTATTTATGACCTTGGAACTATGTTAAAATGTGATTACACCCACCATGTCCATCTCCTGTCCTTTGGGTCCCCACAATTTTGAGTCTTTGGAGATCGTGTTACTACGTGACTCGTAGTCATGTAGCATCACTGAGAGAATGGACAAGACCAGTGATTTCAGAGGGGGAGGGGACATTCTAGGATTCCCTATCATGACACCAGGGTTTTGATCCAAGGTGATAAGGGAGTGGTAAAAACTCTTGATGATATTTAAGAAGGCTGAAAGATAAGAGAGTTTGAGGGGAAAGATCATGAGTTAAGTTTTGGACATGTTAATTTTAAGATGTCTATGGAATATTCAGTTCAAGATGCCCAATAGGCAGTTGGAGATATGAGACTGGAGGTCAAGAGAGAAACTAGAGCTGGATAAAGAGATCTGGGAATCATCCATCCCCCATAAAGCTGCCAAAGTGATTCCCCTAAAGTGCAAGTCTGACTGGGTCACTCTCCTGTAAGATAATCTCCAATGATTCCTTATTGCTTCCAGGATCATTATAACTTCCTAGATTTCACTTGTAAAGCCCCTCACAGCCCAATCCCAACTTCCCTTTCCAGCTTTATTCCATATTATTCCTTTTATCTCACTTTATGGTTCAACCAAATTGGCCTTCTTGCTGGTTCTCACACAAAACACTTCATCTTGGGGCGGCTAGGTGGCACAGTGAATAGAGCACTGACCCTGGATTCAGGAGAACCTGAGTTCAAATCTGGCCTCAGACACTTAACACTTGCCAGCTGTGTGACCTTGGGCAAGTCACTTAACCCCAAATGCCCTGCTTTCTCCCCTCAAAAAAGAAAACACTTCATCTTTCTTTTCTCCACTGTTGCATTATCTGTCTCTTGTATCTGGAATTCACTTCCACCTTGCCTCTACTTCACAGAAGCCCTTATTGCCTTCAGAACTCTGCTCAGATGTCACCTTCTAAATGAAGCCTTACCTGATCCTTCCCCCACCATCAGCTAATACCCTTCTCCCCCCCCAACAATTACCCTCTTTATGTATTTTGTATACACTTATTTACACACATATTGTCTTCCCCAGTAGAATGTGAGCTCTTCAAGGGCAAGGACTTTTTCATTTCTATCTTCATTTCCCTTTCACCTAGCAAGGTGCCTGGTACACAGTAGTGCTTAATAAATGCTTATTGGTTGGTTGAGTGAATGCCAATGGATTTTATTTAGGAGGCTCTGTAGGAATCCGGGGCTGAACGCATCAATACAATATCATCAGAAAGTGGGAGCCTCTGTCGGACCTCACTTTCTCTAGGGAATCCCTCTTTCATACTCTGCATAGAGTGTCCTCCATGACAATACAAGAGTATTGTCAGTAAAATCATACAATTGACTAAAAAGTATAGAAAATCTCAAAATCTGCCGAGTTTGTTGGTTAAAAAACAAAACAAAAAAAACCTCTTCAGCAGAGCAAAAGTAATCATAAAGCAATTGGTCTTCAACAAACTGCTCCCTGTGTTCATGTTAAGATCACTCAAGATTCCTTCATAGATAAAAGCACTGAGATAACTTTGTTGTATGGATGCCCATTGATTGGGGAATGGCCAAATAAATTGTGGTAATGTGAATGTAATGGAATATTACTGTAACTTAAGAAACAATGGATTCCATTATTGTGCTGTAAGAAATGATGAAGGGGATGATTTCTGAGAAACCTAGGAAGACTTGAATGAGCAAATGCAAAGTGGAGTGAATGGAACCAGGAGAACAATTAATAAAGCAACAACAGCATTGTAAATACAAACAGCTTCCAAAGACTCAGACACTATGATGAACACAGTGACCCACCACAGTTCCAAAGGATTCATGATGAAACATGTTTCCCACCCCCAGACAGAGAACTGTGCAGATTATACAGAATGAAACATCCCTCTCCTTCTCCCTCTCCATTGAGACCTCCCACTGGCTTGCCTGGACACCACCTGCACTAAGCTGAGCCCCTCTTTTACCTGAGGAAGACAGACCTTTCTAAGTTGTTTTAGGCTGGAAAATTGTTTCACCCTTCCTCTTGTGGGTTCTGCCACTGCAGAATGTGTTTTCAGGCATTATTTTAAGTTGTTTAAAGGGCAATTTGAGAGAGCCCAGGCAAGCTCCTGCCTTTTCTCCACCATCTTGACCCTGCATCCAAGAATAAAGAGATGGCTTCATTTAATGATCTGTCAATGTCACGGTGGTGACCTGTGATTACCATTCACATACAAAATAATCTAGGAGATAACATCCTGGGATTAGATTATATCTAAGAGATTGTGGAGTAATAGGACCCTAGATTTAGAACTGGATGGACCTTAGAGGCCATCGAATCCAACATCTTCCTGTTCCAGATGAGGAAACAACCCCAGAGAAGTTAAGTGACTTGCTCAGGGTCACACAGATAATAAGCGTCAGAGGCAGGATTTGATCCCAGGTCTCCCTGATTCCTCTCTGGATCCACACTGCTTCTCCAAACTACCAAATTTTGGAGATGAGTTTAAAGTAAGAGAAAAGCAGCATCATGTAGTAGAGACGACACTGAGCACCCTAGAAACTGCAATTATTGCTCATCAGAGCAGGGATTTAACCCGGGTCTTTTGACTCCAAATCCAATCTTCTTTCAGCCATACTAGAGGGAAAACCCATAGGGCTGAAAACTGGTAAGGGAGTGCCTGGGAGGGACTGAAATCAGAGAGCAGCATCTTATTAATTGGAGAACTGCCTTGTCCAGCCAAGCCACAACTAGTAAATGTCCTGCCGGGGACAAATTCACTGAGGCGGTAAAGGACTGGGGGGGCGCGGAGCAGAGACAGTGCAATTGTGGGTGCAATTTCAGTGGATAAAGAAGAGGGCTGCCTCCTGGGGAGTCTGACACAGGACCTCTAGGGTTTGGGCCAAAGCAGGCCTCTGGGGTAGAGAGGCACCATGGTGCTGTGGGCTAGCTGAGGACCACAAGATGAGGCAGCTGTCATCGATAGAAAACACATTCCGTCCCTTGGGGGGAGGAAGGCATCGTCCCTATGTTGGCACCCTGGGGCACCAAGCCCAGTTGCCCTGTGTTAGTTACTGCTTCGTTGTCCAGGTACCAAGGAAGATTTCCCCTTCCCCCAAGCCCAAGTGATTTTCCAAAGCATGACGTGAAACCTTCCTCCTCCTTCCCTTTTTCCCCTGGCTACCATGTTTATTTCTCAAGAGACTTGTCAGGCAATTTACTCTCTAACCCCTCCACTCAATTTATTCATTCATTCAAAGAGTGTTTTAGAGCCTATCCTCACTATACGTTTACTGAAGTTTCACCATATGCAGAAAAGACTACAAAGCTGACCTAGATCTGCATGCTCGCCAGGGGTTTGCAGTCTAGTTAGGGAAACAAGACCAAATGAAGCAGCCAAATTCCATTGCAAGAAATCTGTTGATTCATCCAACCATCCACCCATCCACCCATCTATCAATCCACTCACCCATCCACCTATCCATCCATCCACTCACCCACACCCATCCACTCATCCATCCACTCACCCAACCACCCACCCATCCACCCATCCATCCATCCATCCACCCATCTATCAATCCACCCACCCACCTATCCATCCATCCACTCACCCACCCATCCACCCACCCACACCCACCCACTCATCCATCCACCCAACCACCCATCCACTCACCCACATCCACCCACCCACCCATCCACCCACCCACCCATCCATCCATCCATCCACCCATCTATCAATCCACCCACCCACCTATCCATCCATCCACTCACTCACCCACCCATCCACCCACCCACACCCACCCACTCATCCATCCACCCACCCATCCACCCACCCATCCACCCACCCACTTATCCATCTACCCACCCACCCATCCACTCACCCACACCCACCCACTCATCCATCCACCCACCCACCCATCCATCCATCCATCCACCCATCTATCAATCCACCCACCCACCTATCCATCCATCCACTCACCCACACCCATCCACTCATCCATCCACTCACCCAACCACCCACCCATCCACCCATCCATCCATCCATCCACCCATCTATCAATCCACCCACCCACCTATCCATCCATCCACTCACCCACCCATCCACCCACCCACACCCACCCACTCATCCATCCACCCAACCACCCATCCACTCACCCACATCCACCCACCCACCCATCCACCCACCCACCCATCCATCCATCCATCCACCCATCTATCAATCCACCCACCCACCTATCCATCCATCCACTCACTCACCCACCCATCCACCCACCCACACCCACCCACATCCATCCACCCACCCATCCACCCACCCATCCACCCACCCACTTATCCATCTACCCACCCACCCATCCACTCACCCACACCCACCCACTCATCCATCCACCCACCCACCCATCCATCCATCCATCCACCCATCTATCAATCCACCCACCCACCTATCCATCCATCCACTCACCACCCACCCATCCACCCACCCACACCCACCCATTCATCCATCCACCCACCCAACCACCCACCCAGCCACCCACCCACCCATCCATCCATCCACTCACCCACCCATCCACCCACCCACACCCATCCACTTATCCATCCACCCATCCACCCACCCACCCATCCATCCATCCATATTCATTCAACAAACATTTCCTGAGCAGCTACTGGGTTTAACCCTCCATACATGGTGCTGTTGGGCATCTGGATCCCTCTTAAAGAGGTCATAGTACAGCAGAGGAGATAAGACACCAACATATGAAACTGTTAAGTCACAGTGCAAAGCCCTCCTCTGTACTGAATTTGAGACCCTGCAAAGGATGCAAACCTGAATGAGAAACCTGAATAAGCCTCCAAGGAGCTTAGACTGTGGGCCTGTTGGGGACAGGGACTGTCTTTTATCTTTTTATCTCTAGAACTTAGTGTTGTGCCTGGCATACCATAGGTGCTTAATAATTGCTGATTGACCAACTGACTTGTACATCAATTCCTGAATTTCCCCTGCGTGGACCCTGCCTGGGACCTCACATAACACTTAATAATTCTCTAATGAACTTAACCTGTAATTTGTATATTACCTCTGTTAGTACCTTAACCCTTTCCTTGGCTTTGAGCTCCATGAGAGTTCAATGGGTCTTATCTAAACTTGGAGCACAGTGCTTGGCATGTAGTAACTACTTAATGTATGCTGAAATAACTATAGTGTAGATTAAAATGTAAGAAAAAAAAGATTTGGATACAGAGGCCCTGAATTTAAATATTAACTCTTCTGGTAACTAGTGTGGGGTCCAAAATTGTCCAGTCTGCAATAAAAGAAGCTGAGGAGAGTTCCAAGCCATGGCCCCCTCCCATGAAGCCCATCTCAGGTCTTCCTCATGATCTAAGCTGTCCTTTGTCTCCGGAGACTCTTATAAGGCTCCTTATAAGAGTCCTTGATACCTAGATAGTACAGAAGGGGCACAGTAAAACAGTTCATGGGTTGATAGACCTCCATCTTGACCTTCCAAGAGGGTCTATATGAAATAGGGAATCCCATTGGTTGACAAACTTAGATCTTGACCTTCCAGGGGGTCCTACTGAGCTGACCTTGACAAACCTATCTTGACCTTTCAGAAGGTCTTGCCAAACAGGATGAGCTGACTCATGAACTGGCTTGATAAACAGATATCAAAACATCCACATGGGCCAATGCCAAAGACTGGCAAACAGAGTCACTTTTGGCCGAGTGCTCACAGCCATCTCTCCATGTTGAGCGATAGAGGGATGACGGGATGGAGGGGCAACAAAAATGGCTGGGGGACTTTCCACCTCTGAGTCATCCCTGCCACAATGGGCTTGGTCCCCTACTCAGCAGGAAGAAAAGGTGGGAGTCCTCTTGTTAGCTTCCTATAGTTGGGCAAGTGAACTACCCAACAAGCCCGCAAACTTGTAATCTTGTAGTTCAAAGTTTGGGGCCTATTATGAGAAAGGCTAGACTGACTAACCGTATACCAATAGGCAAGACCAGAACCCCTATGGAATCACACTGAGCTGATTAATACTGTCGGAATAGCAGAGAGGTGCAATACATCATTCTTCTCATTCCTAAAGCATTACCCTCACTGGCTATACAAACTGGAGTCCAGGGACCTCTCCTGTCCTCACTTTTCTCATCTGTGAAATGTGGGGTTTAGACAAGATAATCTCCAGCCCCTGTGCAAATCTGTTATTCTAGAATGTGGAAACATGGGAAATTTAGAGAGGTCACTTCTAGCTAGGAGGTAGGAGGGGGACGAAGGACCCTCTCACACAGGACGTGGCTCCTGAACTGAACCTTGAAGAGAGAGGATTTCTTGATGATGATGATGGTAACATAAACCTCAGAGTTTGTAAAGTACCTGCCTCACTCAGGTTGGTAATACAGGGTTTGTTTGGTTTTTTACCCATTTTACTGGTGAAGAAATTGACACAGAGATTAAGTCACTTGCCCAAGGTCACACAGCTGGTGTCAGAGACAGAGTTTAAAATAGGTGTTTTCTTGACTTCAAGTCTAGTGCTAGAAATGAAAATGAACAGACGTAGGGGAGAAGAGAGAGCCGTAGTGCGGGGGTATCGTAGCAAATAGAGAACTGCACCAAGAGCCAGGACAACCTGAATTCAGATCCTTCCTTCCTAACTGGGTGTGCATGGGCAAGTCAGCTTCCTCATCTGTAAAATGGGGATGACGATACCTCCAGTAGCTAAGTCACCCGGCCCAAACAAGATGATGTAGATAAGGTATCTGGGCATCCCCTCCAGTGTCTGGTGTGGTTCTGATTCATGCCCTCCCCCGCATAAGTTCCCCTATGAGTTGGCCAGCTAGATGGTACCATAGTGCATAGAGTGCTAGGCTTAGAAGCAAAAACACCCCTCTTCATGAGTCCAAATCTGGTCTTAGAACTTAATAGCTGTGTGACCCTGGGCAAGTCACTTAACCCTGTTTGCCTCAGTTTCTCCATATGTAAAATGAACTGGAGAAGGAAATGTCAAATCACTCTGGTATCTTTGCCAAGAACCCCCCTCCCCAAATGGAGTCAAAAGAGTCAGACACAACTGAAAATGACTGAAAAGCAACAGATAAGTTCCCCACAAAGAGTGCTATATAAATGTCAGTTATTATTATATGGCCTTGGGCAAGATCGTCTCTCTGGTCCTTAGTTTCTTCATCTTTAAAATAAGGGGGTTGCACTACACTAGTGGGGTCCACTCAAATAGAAATGGGGGCCACTAATCCATACATTAGGATCTCTGTTGGCCACGTAGTGATTTAATTTGAAAATGTAATATTATTTATGTTTTATTGTATTTTTTAGGTTTATTTTGTTAATTTAAAAATAAATTTTTATTAATTTGTTAATTATTATAATTATATTTTTATACTTTGTGTAATTATATATACTAAATTAATTAAAATTTAATAATTAGGGCTATTTTGTTAAATAATTTTAAAATATATTTATTTTGTTAAATAAGTTATGTAAATAAAGACAATTAAAATAAATAACGGTTTTTGTTAAATATTTCCCAATTACATCTTAATCTGGTTCAGTCCAGATTCACAGCTCTGAAGTATTTTATCTCTAAAGGACCCTTCCAGCCCCAAATCCTATGATCGTACTCTATAGGACCTTTTAAAGCAAAGTTTGTTTGTTTTTTAACTAATATCTTTCATTTTTAAACAGCCTTCAGCTTCAAATATATGCCCCCTCTCTTCCACAGAGTGTTATCCCTATTTATAAAGAAAAAAGTAAAGAGAAAAATCTAGCAACAAGCCATCTTATCAACCAAGTCTAATAGTATATGTATTATTCCACAACCATAGCCCTCCACCACTTCACCGCAGGGAAGGAGGTGCATTTTCTCATATCCTTTTCACGTCCAGGCTTAGAATAATTGGAATTGTTTCATTGTTTTTTGAGTAATCTTTCCACACACATTGCTGTAGTTATTGTATATCTAGGCAGCTAGGTAGTACGGTAGATAGAGCTCAGAGCCGGGACTCAGAAAGACTTGAGTTCAGATTCCGTCTCCTAGCTGTGTGACTTTGTTCAAGTCATTTTACTGCTGCCTGTCTCAATTTCCTCAAATGTAAAATGGGGTTAATAACAGCACCTACCTCACAGGGATGCAAGGATCAGATCAAAAGAGTTATTTGATAATATTTGTAAAGCACTCAGCACAGTGCCTGGAATGTAGTGGGCTCTTAGTAGACATTTGCTCCCCCTTCTCTGACTGCCTCTTTCACTGTGTATCGGTTCTTAAGTGTCCTCGTTCCTTTCTGAATTCTTCGTACTCATAGATTATTACAGCATAATAATATTCATGTACCCATGCACCATCTCCCCTGAGCTCCTAATGAAGACAGTCCAGCACCACTCCCCTAACCACCAGACCTGCCCCAGGCCAGCTGCCACACCTATTATAGATGGGAGAAATTATGGAAAGGGGATCTGCCTCCCTCATCACCACCAACTTCCCACAATAGACAGGGAGACACAAGAACCCTGGGATTGTCAGCATCTCCCAGGCCCCTGGTCCTACCTTTATCCCAGTCCTTGCATCCCCCACACTGCAGCCTAAGAACTTCTCCTAAAGGTGCTACAGCCACATTTTTTTGGAGGCAATCAGAGTTAAGTGATTTGCCCCAAGTCACACAGCTAATAAGTGTCTGAGACTGGATTTGAACTCATTTCCTCCTGACTCCATGACTCTATCCAAGCCACATTTACTGAAGACTGAGAAAAGAAAGTTCTTGACACCAAAGTCCTTGGAATTGTCAAATGGTTCAACTTCGGCCAATCCAATCGGTGTGTAATCTCCCCAATTAGAATGGAAACCCCTTGAAAGCAGGGACTGACCCGCTTTTCTATGTGTATCCCCAGAGCTTAGCACAGTGCTTTGCATACAGTAAGACCTTAATAAATGCTTTATGCTGTCATTCAAAGAGTAAGAACATTTTAGACATAAAGTGAGATTTTAAAAGGATTATTGGGGGGTCACGCAAGTAGTCAGCATGAGAACCAGTATTTAAATCCAGACTACAAGCATCATGTTGAAAGTGGAGAGGTAGGGGTGGTGGTGCTTCTGGAAGATCACAGAACCCACTTAAAAGGCTTCATTTTATAGATGAGGAAACAGAGGCTGAATTACTAAAATAGCAACTGAACGTAGCTGGAATTTGGACCTGGGTGTGGCTGTACCTGGGCCTCTGGGGCACTGCTCCAGCATCTTTCAATATACTAGTGTAGCTGAACCCACCCACCCCACCCCCAGCCCTTACCCCGTGACAGCTACTTTGCAAACATATCAGAATTACCACCTTCTAAGTGCTAAGAACTGCCTTCTCTGAGTGCCGGGGAAGAAAATCAGAGCTACAGAGGCCCAGTGCATTGTGGATTTGTGGTTGGCACCTCCCTAAAATCAGGAATCACTCGCTTAGGGCCACAGTTTTTCTTCACTCGGTTCCCACAGGACACCACTAGAGGGCGAGAGAAGAAAGAAGACTGAGCCCCATTTCCCCACCCTTAGATGGATGATTTCCATTCTCAGTTTCAGGCTGAGACCCAGGGGCTGAGAGAGGCCCACAGTTCTACCCTCAAAGCCTTTCATTTTAGTTATCTATTGGATTTTACTAGTATTTGTGATGGGAGGTTCCTAGGCACCTGACTCCAGGCACCCACTAACTCTGGACCTGGATTCTCCTGGCAAGGAGACCCCATGGTCTTGGCCTCAGACTGACTCCCACCCAGGAGGAGGATCATATCAGGTCCTGAGTGGGCACTCTATGCCTCTACTAACTTGGTACCTTGACCATCCTGGGCTAATAACCACTCCGTTCCTCCTATAAAATGGGAAGACACAAGGCTGGGATCTTTAAAGATGCCTCTTAATTTCAGTTTTTACCAACTGAAATTTCCCAGCCTGGCTACATAGATGCTAGAATCAAGGTTTTGCATCTGGATGGGATGTTAAAGGTCATGCAGTCCAAACCCAGCTTTAAAGATAAGGAGGTCCAGAGAAAGAGAAACGTTTTGCCCAAGGAGTCCCACAAATAATGAACAGAATTGCTGTGGTTTGAATCTAGTTTCTCTAAGTTTTGTTACAGTGGGAGGAAAAAGATATGGAGTATGTATGAGGACCTGAATTCCAATACCACGACTGCCATTTGTGTGACTGGGCATTTACTCTTCATTTTACAGATAAGGAAATGGAGGCTTGCTCATGGTCATATTGGTAAGCATTGGAGTCGGGATCCTTCTGC
Source organism: Gymnobelideus leadbeateri (assembly GCA_011680675.1). NCBI lineage: Eukaryota > Metazoa > Chordata > Mammalia > Diprotodontia > Petauridae > Gymnobelideus > Gymnobelideus leadbeateri. Next base: position 325,260 of record WOXC01010389.1, on the reverse strand, counting down.
TGGCCTGCCTTTAAGGTCAGCCTTCTTTCTGATTCACTCTATCCGAGGGACCTTCTATGAGCTTTAGTTACAACTAAACAACCTGACTAATTCCTGGGACTGAAAGATTGCTCTGGGCTCTGCAAATGAGAGAGAGAGAGAGAGAGAGAGAGAGAGAGAGAGAGAGAGAGAGAGAGAGAGAGAGAGAGTGTGTCATTTGAGAAGGACACATTTCAATTGCACAAACTGTGACCACATCTTATTTCACGAGGCTAGGCACTTGGACAGGCCATGACATGGCTAGATTTAAAGTCCTGAGGAGATTGAGAGGTTTCAAAACAAGCCAAGATTGCCGGTCTCTCAGACATCTCCATGCCTGAGTTAGATTACTGACAGTTGTCCCAGGACAATTCCAGAGCCAGAGTCTGACCTTTCCACCCCTCTCCCCCATTTGTCCCTTCCTCTAATCGGTCTGTTCTTTCCAGAATTTCCACTTTAAAAAAAGTACCCAGGCCAGCCATGTCTTCATTCCTCTCTGGGCTCCACTGCTGAGTCTTCCATCCCTCTCTGAGATACCTTCTCTCTCCCTCCTCACTTTTTGTGGCTTCGTCTTATGTATTATCTTCTCACATTGGAATATAAGCCCCTTGAGGGCAAGGACAGTCTTTCTTCCTGCTTATGTTTATATTCCCAGGTTAGCCCAGTACCTGGCACAAATTAAGTGCTAAATAAATGCTTGTTGACTTGACTAGCATTTCCATTGTGTTTCTGCTTTATTTTCTGCTGGAGGTGGATAGACAGTAATCAATGAATCTGAACTTCTGTGGTCCCTCTCTTGAAACGAAGACCTGAAAAGTAGAGCTGAGCTATGGAAGAAGTCCATTTATAGATTTGGTTCTTGGGCTTGATTGTACTTCTGACCCACTGGCAGAAGGCTAATGTAGAAGGCAGAAGGCTGTGTTATTTTCCTGGTCTTAAGAACTGCCATTACTGAACTATCCATACTCTCTCACCTTGTCATCTATGGAACACTACTGACATGGGTTAAGCAATACTGTCTATGGCAATGGAAGGAAGTATTTTTGAGTAGGAAGCTAGCTTGAATTTATTTTCTGCATCTGCATTCCTTGTGTAAGGAGGGTGTGGATGAAAGAATGGCCAGTTATGATGACTGTGTCCAGTTGTGGGGACTGAACTGCTTACCTCAAGAAGTTCATGTGAGACAGTGCAACAGATACTGGCCCTTGCAAGAGGTGCGCAGGCAGGAACAACCCCTTCTTCTAACTAAAAGAAAGGCTGAGGGGGTGGAGGAGGGGAAAAGGGTAGCTTAGAACAATGGAAGACAAAGTTGGAAATCAGGTTACCTGGGTTCTAGTTCCAGACACACCTCTAATATTTTATGTAACCTTGGGCAGGTGATTTTCCCCTCTTCACACTGTCTTCTCTGGAATCTCTTGCTCTCTTAGTTTATCTTACCCTACCAAACCTTGGCCCTGGATCATTCCCACTGCCCACTACCTTCACTTCTACTTATCTGTTACTGCTGAATGAAGCTGGAGAAACTCACTAATTGGGTCCACTGCAAATTTATGCTATGTAAGCCTAACTGGGCCCTTGCTGCTGCAGAGCAATCCTTTTACACCTCCCTAATCAATTCAATATCCAATTCCCCACAGTGGCAGCTTCAGAGCTTTTCATCCCTCTTCAAACCATTCATAACTCCCATTCTCCTACTGTCTCAGTGGAGAACCTTGACTCATATTTCACTGAAATAATTGAGGCCATTCACCAAATCTTTCTTCCTCTTCGTGCTGTCTCTTCATCTTATACCACCCGATGCCTTCTCTTACTGTCTCTGACTCTACCCCTGTTTCACATAATGAGATGGCCCTTCTCCTTGCCAAGGCAAAACTCTCTACATGCACATTTGGTCCCATCCTGTCCCATCTTCTCCAATAGACGACTCCCTCACTTCAGTCTCTCCTTGTCCTCTGTGAGTTGTCCTCCTACCTACAAGCATGGCCATATCTCCTTCCACCTCAGAAACCCTTCACTTCTGTCCCCAGTAACTGCCATCTCTTTTTTTGTGGCAAAACTCGTCTAGAATAAGACCCTTGTCCCTCACACTTCATAACTCTCTACAGTCTTCTGACCTCATCATTCAACCAAATTGCTCCCTCCAAAGTTACCAATGATGTCTTAATGCCCAAACCTAAAGGCCTTTCTTCAGTCCTCATTCTCCTCCACCTCCTGCAACTTTCTACACTGCTGATCACCTTCTTTTTCTTGATAGGTTTTCAGGACACCACCTTCTCACCACCTGGATCCTCCAGCTAGGTCATACCCTCCAATCATGGGGTTCCATAGGGCTCTGTCCCTTCTTCTCTCCCTCTCTATACTACTTCACCTGGCACCCTCATCAGCTCCCATGGATTTAATCATCCTCTCTACGGTGATGATTTTCAAATCTCCTTATCCAGACATAACCTCTCTGATGACCTCCACCATCACATCTCCAATAAGATGCTTATTAGACATCTTGACCTGAATATGCCATAGAAATCTTAAGCTCAAAGTGCCCCAAACTTCATTTGTCTTTCTCTGTAAACCTTCCCCTGTTTTGTTTTTGGTTTTGGGGGTTTTTTGCTTTTTGGAGGAGGAAGGCAGGGCACTTGGGGTTAAGTGATTTGCCCAAGGTCACACAGCTAGGTTTTTTTTGTGTTAAGTGTCTGAGGTCGGATTTGAACTTGGGTCCACCTGATTCCAGGGCCAGTGCTCTATCTACAGGCCCATGAGCTGTACTCTGTTCAATGTAATGACACTGGCCTCCTTATTGTTCCTCATAAAAGACACTCCTGGCATCTTCTCTGCCTGTCCTCCATGCCTAGAATGTTCTCTTACTTCACTGCTGTCTCCTGGTTTCCCTGGCTTCTTCCAAGGCCCAGCTGAAATCCCACCTTCTACAAGGAGCCTTTCCTGATTCCCCCTTAATTCTAATGCCTTCCTCCTGTTGATAATCTCCAGTTTATCCTGTATGTGTCTTTTTTTGTACACGGTTGTTAGCATGTTGTATCCCCCATTAGCCTGACTCTATGAGAGCAGGGACTTTTATTTCTTTTTCTTTTTTTGTGTGTGTTCCTAGTGTTTAGAATAAATAGTTCCTGGCACATAGTAAAATGTTTTTTGACTGATTTCTTTGGGCCTCAATTTCTCTTTATGTAAAATGAGAAGGGGATGGGACTAGATGGTGTCTAAGAGCCTTCTCAGTTCTTGCATTCTGTTTTAAGAGCCCATCCAATCTGGAGAGTCTTGGTTCTAAGGCCCTCCCAACTCTGATATTTTTTGTTCTCAGGGCTCTCACAGCCCTGACATTCTGTGTTCTAAGGACCCTCTCAGCTCTGACATTCTGTGTTCTGAGCTCCCTCCCACTTCTGACATTCTGTGCTCCAAAATTCCTTCCAGGTCTGATTTATAAGGGCCTTTCCAGTTCTGACGTTCTATATTCTATAGACTAAAAGGCCCCTCCTAGCTCTGATACTCAATTCCCTAAGGTCCTTTTCAGCTCTGGAGTTCTATGTTCAAAATTTCCTCCCATTTCTAGACCTTCTGATCCTATAATATCCTGTGATTGATTGTAGTGTCAGATTGAGGGGCATGGCAGAGTTTGCTTGGCTGAAAGTTCACCAAAGGAAGAAAGCACAGTTGTATAATTTTGTCTCAGTTCTTGCCTCCAACCATCAATCCTTCCAGGTTATTTTGTATCTATAAAGGGAAAAAATGTGCAAAGAGTTTATTTCTGAGCATCTCTGGGTGGATGGATGCCCATGCATGCGTGTTGGCGCAAGCAGACACACACACACACATGCATATTTATACAGAGTACTGGTAGCACGGTCGTCATGGGAACCATTTAGGGCATATCTGGCCATAAGGGCTGCCTGTGAGTCAAAGAGCTTTTCATGGAATCCCCCCTACAAGGCTTGTACCTTTGTGTGGTCCACAGTCCTGTGGAGTTTGGATCATCTTTGCCCATTATCCCTATTGATCCTGAGCCAAGTGAGTGAAGCTGACCAGTGAAACCAAACGTCAAACATAGTCACAACAGGAGAAACCTGCTGTAGGCAGGCTTCTCCAGGGGTGTTGTCAGCACCAAAGGTAAAGGATTTTTTTTTAATGGGTGGAATAATAGCTCATAAATCTATAGCACTTCAGAGTTTACAAGGAGATTTCCCCTGTCAGAAAATGATGGCAGCAGAATAATCATTTCCCATTTACTGATGAAAAAACTGAACCTCAGAGAATGGAAATGACCGATCCTCTCCCAGGTCCACTCCTGACTCTCCAGACTTCTCCCTGCTCACTTCCCCTATCCTGCTTTATAGATTCCTTTCCTGGGTTGTTCTCCACTCCCCCCCCCCCCATTAGAATGTAAGCTCTTTGAGGGCAGGAACTGCCTTTCTTTATGCTTGCATGTGTATTTCCAGCTGTCAGCACAATACCTGCTTTGCATATAGTAGGTGCTTAATAAATGATTGTTGACCTTCCTCGACACAGCTGGGTTGCTAGGTGGTACAGTGGTTAGTGCACCAGGCCTGGAGTCAGGAGACCTGAGTTCCAATCAGACACTAGCTGTGTGACTCTAGGCAAGACACTTAACTATGCTTGCCTCAGTTTCCTCATCTATAAAACGAACTGGAGAAGAAAATGGAAAACCACTCCAGCATCTTTGCCAAGAAAACCCCAAATGGGGTCACAAAGAGTCAGACATGACTGAAAATGACAGAACAACAATTTGACACAGCCAGGGAGCATTAGAAATGGGGCTAAATGCCCTACTTTCTGATTTGAAGTCCAGTGGTTTTGGTTTTTGTTTTTTGATTTTTTTTTTTTTTTTGCAATTCCCCACCTTATCCATGGTGTTTTATGGAACACATGTCTAAAGTCTGGAAGCTTAAGAACATTATATGGAAAGTAAGCAACTTGAGGACAAGAAGTTTTATTTTGGTCCTTGTTTCCCTAGGATATATAACTAGGATATATCCCTAGGATAGGATAACTGCTGCACAGATGTTTACAAGCAGTACGACTGAGTAAGTGACTTATCTACTTTGTACCTCAGTTTCCTCACCTATAAAGTGAGAGGCTTGGACTTGAGTGTCCCTTCTGAAGTCCCTTCTGGCTCTAAATCAATTGGTAGAGGAAGAAAATGCTGTGGATATATTTTACCTAGATTTTAGCAAAACATTTGATAAAGTCTCCTGTTATTCTTGGGGGGAAATGGAGGTTTTTAAAAAAAAAAAACACAACAACATTAGAGTTAAATTGACCAAATGTCTTAATTCAAAGACAAGTCATTAATGGCTCAGTATCAATTCATGAAGAGGTGTCTTATGGTAATGTCACGATGTTGATGGCATTCTTTTTTTTCCTTTTTGGAGATGGGGAAGGCAGGGCAATTGGGGCTAAGTGACTTGCCCAAGGTCACACAGTTAATAAGTGTTAAGTGTCTGAGGCTGGATTTGAACTCAAGTCCTCCTGACTTTAGGCCCTGTGCTCTATTCACTGTACCACCTAGATGCCCTTCCCCCCTTGATGGCATTCTTATGGCCCTTTAATGTTTGCAAAACATTTTACAAAAGTTGCTTTACTCAATCCCCACAACAACCCTGGGAGGGAAGTGCTATTATTATTCCCACTTTACAAATGGGGACAATGATGGAATCAGAGGTTAAGTAGCTTGCCCAGGATCTGAGGGTGGATTCAGACTCAGGTCTTCCTGACTCCAGGTCCAAGGCTTTATCTGTGCTTGTCCTTATGGTCTTAGCATTTTTTATTGATAATTTAGAGAGAGGATTTGATGATATGCTTCTGAAATTATCAAACAGCACAAACTTGGAGGGATAGTTGACACTGTATGATATTGTCAGGGTCTAGTAAAGATCTTGGTAAATCTTAGTAAATCTTAGTAAATCAGCCTATTTCACCAAATCAAATAATATAAAATAAAATGTAATGAGGAAAAAATGTAAATTCTTACATTGGGTTCAAAAAATCAACTGAGAAAAGATAGACTGCAGTTCACCTGAGAAACTTGATATACTGCAAACTTGTTAGTTGAGTTAACTGTGTAATAAAGTAGTAAAAACCAAACCAAACTAAAACAAAACAAAAACCAGTTAGTTCTTAATCTGCCCAAGAGAGATCCAGTGTCTATAATCAGGGAGGTGGTGGTCCCATTGTACTCTGATCTGACATTGCACTCTGATCTACACACCTGAAGTGTAGGGTGCAGTTTTAGGATTCATATGTTAGGAAGAACATTCAAAAGCTAGAGTCAACAAAGAGCTTAGGATGGTTATGGTTAGAGTTTTGAGCTGAGGTGGGGAGGGCTGAAATTTCTTTTAAGTACATGAAAAGTTGATACATGGAAAAGTTCAACCAGTAACTAAAAAAGAATCACCTCTAAATCTCCTTGGCAAATTATGATTCATTCTCTACTTGCAAACTTCCAGTGATAGGGAACTCGCTCCCCATCCAGTTTTGGATAACTCTAATTGTTAGAAAAATTTTTTTCATGTAGTTCTGATACTGGTTTTCCTGTTAACTTCTGTTCATTGTTCTTGATTTATGACCTTGAGGCCAAGAAGAACAAACCTCTTCCCTTTGCCAGTTATTCAAATATTTAGAAGCATAGGACTTTAGAATAAGACAGAATCTTGTAGCCACTTGCCTCCTTCCCCTATTTTATAGATGAGGAAGGAGATTTAGACAGGTCAGATGATTTGCCCAGTATTATAGGAGATTTAGAATCAGGAGGGACCTTATAGGTCATTGAGTCCAGCCCCCTTCATTTTAGGGGTGAGAAATTGAGGCAGATGGAGGTTACCTGTCTTGTTTAGGGTCACATAGCCAGTAATTGTCTGAGGAGGGATTTAAACCAAGTCTTCCTGACTCTAGCTAGGCCCAGTGCTCTACCATGCTGCCTCTCACCCAGTCTGTAACTGGATTCAAATCCACATCTGATCTCCTTCCACATTGTTATCCATTTCTTCAGGTGTAAAATGTAGGGTCTGGGTTAGATCATCCCTGAGGTGCCTTCCAGCGGTAACATCCCCCCATCACTCAAGCTGAATCAGCCACATACCCATCGATAACAGTGGTGAAGGCATTGTTGAATGAAGGGCTAGGCTGGGTTGTGTCCCATCCATCCTCTGGTGGAGCCATGCCCGGTGAGTCCGAGTCCTGTATTTTCCCACACTCTCATTTACATGGTTTTTGTTTCCTTTCCTACAGTTTGTGGTCAAGAGCCTGAGTGACCCCTAGAGATAAGTCAGTGAACCACTGATGGCCAGTCAGGAGGCTTTGGTCACAGGGAAACAAGGGGAGGCAGAGTTGGGCTGTGTAATAAACATTGGTTAAGGAGGCAGAGAAAGAGCTCAGATCTAGTCCTGGCTTTGCTACCCACTTGTGTGGCCTCAGACATGTCACTTTCTCTCTTTTGGGCCTCAATTTCCTCATCTACATTAGGAATACTACTCAGTGAGCAATGTGAAGGAAGAAAGGCACTTTGTAACCTGCAAAGTGTTGTAGAAATGGTAACCTTGGCTCGTAGTACTGAACTGAAAACAAATATGTGCTGTGTAGTCCTGGGTGGGATGTGGGGGTGTAGCAAGCAAGCAAACTGGACTGCTGAGATTGTCTGGTCTGTCTGCACCCCCATCCACTTCCCAGTAGCAGTCAGTAAACATTTATTCAGCACTTTCTATGTTCCAGGCACAGTGCTAAGTATTAAGGATGCAAAGAAAGGCAAAAACAGCACTTAGCAAGTGTCTGGTACATAGCAGGAACTTAATAAGTGTTTAATGATTAACTGATACAAAGCTAATGTGTTGGCTGATCCCACCAATTCCACCATTAGGACTACATAGGACTCATAAGATCAGAGAGCCAGAAGGGAATTAATTTTTTAATTTAAAAATTTTTCAATTGATAAAAATATTTATTCTTTCCCTCCTGCCTCCCCACCTTCCGCAATGAGGAAAAAAAGAAAAACAAAATCCTTATTTCGAATATGCAATCAAATAAAACCCATAACTGAACAAAACATTTTGTAAATTCCTGTTTTGGCTATGTCGAAAAAAAAATGTCTCAGTCTGCCCTCTGAGTTCATTATCCATCAAGAGGTGGGTAGCATGTTACATCTTGCATCCTCTGAAATCCCGGTTGGTAGTTGGATTAATAGGAATATTCATGTCTTTCAAAATTGTTCCTTGCAATGTTGTTCCTATTGTATAAATGATTCTCTTGGTTATACTTCTTTTAAAAATTAATTAATTCATTTATTTTAGTTTACAACATTCATTTCCACAAGATTTTGAGTTCCAAATTTTCTTCCCATCTCTCTTCTCCCCCGACCCAAGATGGCATGCATTTTGATTGCCCCTTCCCCCAATCTGCTCTCTCTTCTATCATGACCCCCAACTCTTATCCTCTCCCTTGTTTTCACATAGGGCAAGAGAGATTTCTCTACCCCATTGCCTGTATGTTTTATTTCTCAGTTGCATGTAAAAACAATGTTTACATTTGTTTTTAAAACTTTGAGTTATAAATTCTCTCCCTTCTCCCTCCCCACCCAACCTTCATTGAGAAGGCAAGCAACTCAATATAGGTTATACATGTGTAGTTATACAAAATACTTCCATAATAGTCATGTCATGAAAGATTAACTATATTTCCCTCCATCCTAGGTTCTGCTTACTTTGCTCTGTATCAGTTCATACAAGTCTTCTCATGTTTCTCTAAAACCACATCCTATACGACTATGTTGTCTTACACATCTCCCATTTTACAGATCAAGAAACTAAAGCCTAGAGGGTGAAAATGACCCACTTAATATCACAAAAGCAGTCTGTCAAGTGCTTGTTCCAAAGACACTAAGCTTCCACCTCTTCATTCTTTAGTTGAAGACTTTGATCCTGTCCCTGAAAATACTGAGGTTAGAGTGACTCTGTCAGTCATTTATGCTTCAAGATGAATGATTTTTTTATCTCTCTTTTCATGAAAGTATATTTTGATGGGGGAAAGGATTATAGGATTTTAGAGACAAAGGTTTCTTAAAAGTAGGAAAGAATGCGTCAATTTATTAAACACTGACTAGGTGTCAGGCACTGGGGATACAACGAAAGTCAAAAACAGTCCTTACCTTCAATAAGCTTACCTGCTAAGGAGAAAAACAGGGTATGAATAAATAGGCACATTCAAGACAGTATCACTAGTTGGCTTATCCCCCAAAGAGATCAAAGAAGGAAGGAAAAAGGGGCCCCTGTGCATAAAAAGATTTCTAGGTGCTCTTATTAGTTCAAAACTGGAAACTGATGGGATGACTGTCTATTGGGGAATGGCTGAACAAATCTGAATATGAATGTAATAGAATATTATTGTGCCATAAGAAATTACAAAATGGACTGTTTGAGAGGAAATTGGGAAGATCTCTATGATCTGATGCAGAGGGAAGGGAATAGAAATAGAAAAATTTACAAAATGATACCTTTATGAAGAAGAACAACTTTGAAAGGCTTTAGAGCTCTGGTTAATGCAATCACAAACCAGGAGACCAGAAAGCTAAAGATAAATTATGCCACTCACCTTCTTTCAGAGAGGTGAGGAACTTAAAATCCACAAAGAGAAGTGCATTTTTGGACATGGCCAATGGGGGATTTTGTTTTGATGATGTGTGTACGTGTGTGTGCATGTTTTAAAATAAGGTTAAAAAAACGTTCAATTGGGAGGAAGGGAAGGGAAGTGAGAGAGATAATAAAAACTTTGGAAAATAAAGTAAATTTTAAAAGACACTCCAGAGTAGATAGAGGGTATTCTTAGAACTTGGGAGGGAGGGGGAATCAGGAAAGGCCCCCTCAGGAAGGTGGCATTTGAGATGGGTCTTGTAAGAGGCCAGGAATTCCAGGAGGTTAGACAGTCAGTCAATAAACATTTATTAAGCGAATACTATGTTCCAGGCTGTGCTAAGTGCTGGGGATGCAAAAAACAAAACAAACAAACAAACAAAAAAACCCAGTCCCTGCTGTCATGGAGCTCACAGGCTAATGGGGGATACAACATTATCAGCAGGAGGAAGGCATTAGAATTAAGGGGGATCAGGAAAGGTTTCTTATAGAAGATGGGATTTTAGCTGGGACTTGAAGGGAGTCAGGAAGGCCAGAAGGTGGAGATGAGGAGAGGGAGCACTTCAGATATGGGGTGTAGGTAGAGAAAATACCTAGAATTGAGATTTGGAGTGTTTCGTATGAGGAACTTCAAGGAGGTCAGGGTCACTGGACCATAGATTATGTGTGATCTAGTGGTGAGCAAGGTGTAAGAAGAGTGGAAAGGTAGGAGGGAGCCAGGCTATAGAAGGTCAAACAGAGGATTTTTTATTTGTTTGATCCTGGAGGTGACGGGGAACCATAGGAATTTATTGAATAGGAGGGTGACATGATCACATCTAACTTTGGGAAGATCTTTTTACCAGCTGAAATGAAGGATGAACTAGAATGGGGAGACACTGGAGGGAGATCAAGCAGCAGGCTGCTGCAATAATCTAGGGGTGTGTGAGACGATGAGGGTCTGCACCAGGTAAGTGGTGTAGTATCAAGAGGAGAGAAAGAGGTCATTGTTAGGGAGAGGCTACAAAAAGGCCAATTCAACAGGTTTTGGCAACAGATTGGATCTGGAGGGTGAGAGTAAGGAATATTGATGATACCACTTAGGGTGCAAGCCTGGGTGATTGGGAAACTGGTGATGCCCTCAACAGTAAGAAGGAAGTTAGGAAGAGGGAAGGGTTCAGTTTTGGACATGTGCACTTCAAGATATCTGTAGGACATAGTTTGAAATAACCAAAAAGCAGCTGGAGATCAGCAGAGAGGTTAGGCATAGACAAATAAATTTGAGAATCATCAGCATAGAGATAATCATAGAAGGATGAGATCACCAGGTGAAATAGTGTAGAGGGAGAAGAGAACTGGACAAAGGACAGAGCCCTGCAGAACAACTAGATTTATGACCTGGAATGAAGATCTGGCAAAGAAGTCTGAGGAACAGCCAGACATGGAGGAGGAGAACCGAGAGAGTAGTGTCATGAGAACCTAGAGAGAAGAAAATACCAAGGAAAAGAGGGTGATTGACAGTGTCAAAGGCTACAGAGAAGTCAAGAAGGACGAGGACTGAGAAAAAGTTACTAGATTTGGCAATTAAGAAATGATGAGTAATTTTGGAGAGAACAGTTTTGGTTGAATGATGAAGTTGGAAGCCAGACCGATAGTTAAGGAGAAAGCGAGAATACAGGAAATAGAAATACATACTGTAGATGGCTTTCTCAAGGAGTTTTACCATGTAAGGGAGGAGAGATATGGATGAATCAATTGAACTTTTTTTAATCATAAGAGAGACATGAACATGTTTACAGGCAGTAGGGAAAAAGTGAAGGAAAGGTAGAAGATAGAGTGGGCAATCTAATGGAAAGGACAGATTGAGACGGAATCACATGTGCATGTAGAGGGTTTTGCCTTGTCCAGAAGGGCTATTTCTTCATGTGAGACAGAGAAGAAAGGAGTAGATAGTGGCAGAAGGCACCAGATGTTGTGAGAAGAGAAGGATAGACATCATTGGGAAATGAAGGCTTGAAAATGAAGAGCATATGATATGGCAAGGGGAAGGGGGGACAGGTAGCTAGCTGGATGCTCTGTTAAGCATCTCTCCCCCTCCTCTGTAGGTCAGGAGAAACTGAGAAAGGTCCTTAAGCGCATTGAGTTTACTGATCCTCTGTGGTGAATTTATGGGAGGACATGGGCAAGAGTTGCCCAGGATGGCTTGTGGTTTCTGTCACTGGAGAGAACATTCCCAATGACGAGATCCCAGAGACTGACAAGCCCTTCAACATCATCTAATCCAGCCTTCTCACAGGAGGAAACTATGGCCTAGAATGGTGAGTAGCTTGCCAAAGAAAACATGAGTAGTAAGTATCCAAGCTGGAATTGGGACTGAAGACTTTAAACTTCTTTCTGCCTGCCCCAATATTCTTTCTCCTTGTGCTACCAGGCCCCCAGGGAAGAGTTTGAAGATACTAGAGAGTAACTGTATAATCTGAATGGAGGTGGAAACACCAAGCTGACTGAACAAGGTTTAGTGTTGTAGTTCTAAAGTCAGGAGAAACATACTGTTCTTCAATTTGGCCTGTAAATAACTTGTTTGTACATGCTGTTGGCATGTTGTCTCCCCCAGTAGACTAGGAGGTCCTTGAGGTCAGGGACTGTCTTGTCTTTTGCCTTTCTTGGTGTCCTTAGAGCTTTGCACAGTATCTGGCTAATAGAAGGAGTTTAATACATGTCTATTGAGTAATTGATAGTGAAAAGAGCACCAGCAGTGAAAACAGAAGTGAGTTCAAATCCCCACTGTGATGTTTACTACTTATGTGACACCAGGCAAGTCAGTTAACCTGAGGATCGGTCCTTTCATTTCTATACTATGGCATTGGACAAGATGGCCCCTCTCTAACTTCCATTTCTGGATCTAGTATCCAGGCCACAACCTGGAACCCATTACTCAAACTGAAATGGAGACTCAAAAGGGGGGAAAAACAGGAAAAAAGAAAATGCTCTAATAGAATGCTGGCCTTGGAGTCAAGAAGTTGGCACCTGAATCCTCCTCAAATACTGTGACCTTGTATAAATCCCTTCACTCCAAAGGGCCTCCATCCTCCCATCTGAAAAAGGGGTATAATTTGTGCCCCACTCACCTACAGGACTGTATTGAGGAAAGTGCTTTGTATGCTTGATTCCTAGAGAGGGTAAGTTGGGAAGCATCCCAAGTCTTAGGGCAGCTAGGGAGCAGAAACAGGATCCCTGACTTCATAAATCTAGGGCTCCTTCCATTATATCATGCTGCCTGTTTATTCCCAGTTTTCTAAATTAGACAAAGTGAAGTTTGGAAAGTGAGGGGCAGACCCAAAATTCCAACCTGTCTTCTCTCTCCAGTTCTGTTCTCTGTTTTCTCTCTCTATTTATTCCCTACTTTCTTTCCTTATATGCCTTTAAATAAGGTGGGTCATTTCTTTTGTCCTCCCTTCAGGATAGAAGTCATCTGGGTTCTGTAGGAAATGCTGTTGGATCTGGAAGGAGAGGGCTAGAGAAATTCTTGCCCTGCCTCTGGATACCTCTGAGGCCTAGGGCAACTCACTTAACTCCTTCTTGGTCTCAATTTTCACATTTATAAAATTAAGAGATTGGACTAGCATAACCTCTAAGATGCTTTCCTAACACCAAATCTATAATCCTGCGATGAAAATTACCACCTCAAGTCAGAAAGTCAGCAAGCATGTGCCAGGTATGGTGACACACAAAATGTACACAGGATAACTCGGGGACGATCAGCAGCTGGAAGGTCCTGCATTAAGGGGATCAGGCGACGCGGGATTTTAGCTGATACTTGAAGGAAGCCAGGACACAGGAGACTCAATGGAAATGCCCAGAGCTGGGTGATGGAGGGTCTTGTATGAGTAACGGTGAATGGGCGATCTCTGGATGTGTGTGGACGAGTCGGGTGTTAAGAAGACAGGAGACGTAACAAAAGATTTTATATTGATTTGATCTTGGAGTTTCCTGAATGGAGCATTTATTAAGAGCCTACTGCACTAGGCTGAGCCTAGGGGAGGCGAAGAAAGTGACAAGGCGGTCAGTCCCTGCCCTCAGGGAGCTGCCAGTCTAACCCTGGACTAGACGTGCAAACGCCAGGCTATGCCCGGGATTAATGGGGAATAATTAGCGGAGGGAAGGCTCTCGATGGGGGAGGGCTTCCTGCTCAGCTCATTTCAGCTGTGGCCGTGCCTCTCCCTGGACTCACTCGTGTGACCTCTGCAAGTCAATGAATTCTGTGTCCACGAGTCCAGTGGGGATGACCGTGTGTAGGGCGGTGGTTCGGGCGGACTAGACGCCCGAAGAGAAAGCACCAGGTAAAAAGCAGCTCGTGCTAAACGTGGTCTCCAGGACCCTGGGGCCAGCCCCCTTGTAGCCCTCGGGGCCAGCTTCAGCGGGACTGTCCCCGCCCCTGGGCGGTCCCCCTCTCCCCTCTCCCCCCCCCCCCCAGTACAGTTTATTGTTCTCCCGGGCTGGGTTTTAACCGGGAGCCGGGCCGCTGCTCCCCGAAGCCCGGGCCTCCCGGGTCCCCCTCCGCCCCCGCGGTCCCAGGAAAGCCGCCACCCCTCCCCCCCCACCCCGCCCCCGTTCCCGAGCTTTCCCGAGGGAGGCCACGAGCCTGGCCCAGAGCGTTTCCGAGAGGCGTCCGAAGCCTCCCGACTCGGCGCTCGTTCCGGAAAGAGCCGAAGCGCCTTCCCAGGCCCCCGCCCCCTCCTTCCTCCCCGCCTCCCCGAGCTCCTCCGAAAAGGCCCGAAGTTTGCCGAGCAGCCGTCCTGCCGGACTGCTGGAGGCGGCCGCAGCGCCATGTTGGATGCTCAGCTCGTTGAGTGAAGAAAATCCGCCGGCATCGCCCGAGTCCCGCTGCCCCGAAGGGCGCCGCTTCCCCCGGGGAGGGGGAGAGAGACCCCCCGCCGCCGGCCCATGAGGATATTGCCGTGAAAGGTCCGGTCTCTCCGCCTCCTGCCCCCGCCGGGTCCGGCCCCCCCTCCCCCGGGGTCGCGTTGTCACGGAGACCGGCAGCCGGTGGTGCTGGCCCGCGGGGCGGCTGCTGCTGCTGCTGCTGCCGGCGGCGGCGGGCGTGTGGGGCCGGCCCCGGCCCCCTCCTCCTCCTCCTCTTCCTCCTCCCCCCTGCTCCTCCTGCTCCTGCTCTCGGCCCCGGCGTCCCCCCCGGGCCCCCTGCCCCCTCTTCTCCTCCTCCTCCTCCTCCTCCCCCGCCGCCCCCGGCCCCCGCTCCCCGGAGCGCCCGCTCCGGCCCCGGCCCCGGCCCCGGCTCCCGCTCCGGCTCCCGCTCCGCCTCTGGGGGGGTTGGTGGCTGCGCTTTGCCATGAGTTTACCGCAGAAACCGGCTCTGAAATCAGGCTCGGCGGCGGCGGCAGCGGCGGCGGGAGGAGCAGCGGCAGGAGCAGGGGGAGCGGGAGCACCCGGCCCCGGCGGCCCCGCAGGACCCGGAGGACCCGGCCCCGGCACCCCCGGAGCGGCGGCAGCGGCGGCGGCGGCGGCGGCCGTGGCGGCGGCAGCGGCGGCGGCCGCGGTCCCGCCTCCCCCTCACCCGGCGGCGGCGGCGGCGGCAGCGGCGGCAGCAGCAGCGGCGGCGGCAGCGGCCCCCCACCCGAACCTCCGGGCCCTCCAGAGCCAGGCGCCCCAACAGTATCCTTTTCACCTGCCCACCCGCCCGCGGGGTCCGGGGCTCGGGCCCTACCGGCCGCCGAGGCGCCGTGGCCGGCCCCGGGGAGGAGGGGGCGAGCCCCCGGGGGCGTGCGTGTGTGTGTCTGTCTGTGTGTGCGGTGTCCCCCCCGCCCCCTCACTGCGGGGATCCCGTCCCCGCCCGCAGCAGCGGCTGGGGGTACCTTCCTGCCCCCCTCCCATTCCCTCCCCGGCTGGCAGGCACTGCTGGGCTACGGCTGGACCCAGCCCGCAGGGAAGAAGGAGGAGGCTTCTCTCCTGAGGGAGGATCACCTCTCCTGGCTTCTCCTGCCCTGGAGGGATGGGATGGCACGGCCGGAGGTGGGCTGGCCAGGTGGGTGGGGGCCAGAGACAGCCCTTCTTCCCCTTCATCCAGCCCCCAGGGCATCGCGGGGCTTTCACCTAACGGGCCGGGCCCCTAATTAATAGACAATAAACTTTTGTTTGTCAATGTCCTGTCGGTTCTGCACTGAAACTTACCGGCTCGCTCCTAGAGGTAAGTGGGTTTAAAAAGAATGTAAAACGAGAATCCGAAGGCCTTCCCCCCAGCCCTCCCCCAGCTGGTTTTTTTTTTAGTGAATCGGGAGTTGTCATGTGGTGGTTATAGAACTGGATATGAGAAAGAAATGTTAGTCTGGACACTTCCCACTCCCTGGCCTTTAGCGGAAGAGGAAACCGAAATGACTCTTCCTTTCCTCCCTCAGCCCCCCCCAATTCCCACTGCTAGAAAGGGTGGTGTTGGGTGAGTGGTTTAAAAGTCTTTAATTTGCTTCTGGTAGGCCTGAGGTCTAGAGGTAATTCAGGGATCCGCATGGAAATGGAGTGCTTGCTGTACATCCCCTTGTCTGTGCATTCTTTTCCTTTCCAGGGTGGAAAGTGTGGCTTGATTGTGAATTTTCAGGTTAATTTGATTTGGGGGTGGGTGGCAAAGTATTAGTCTAATAAATGAAATATAAATTCCGGCAACTGCGTGGGGTTTTTCTAGTTATTACCAATCTGAGAATAATATTTCATCACATACCAGTTCACCTGTATAAGTATCAATTGATACATCATTGGCCATCAGATGGGTAGTTTTTTGTTTCATATCTTGATCCATATGGATGGCAGAAAGGCGGGTGTTTGAAGGAAGAAGGACCAGGAATCAGGGAACTTAAAGCCACCTGTGAGGAGGTACTGAGACACTGAGAGTGTTTCCCAGCATTCCTGTTTGATTCATGCATGTAGTGATGGTACCCCACACAGGGGAAAGCAAACATCCCTCTCCTGTTGAATCATTGTTGTCCATTGTTTTGGTTAGTTTTCTTTCAAGTGCCATTTTCTCTTTTACTAAACATTGTTATTTATAACACTGATATAAACACAGTGGCTTACTTGATATGTATACAGATTTCACAATGGTTTTGTCTGCTAAGATTCTCTTCAATGAAAGAGTTCTCATTGATGAGATTAATTCCAAGTGAGGCATATACTTGAACCATGTGTTGCTCATGTGAAACTTGCCTCATTTTGGTAACTCCCTAGTGCTTTGCAGTGGGAAAGCTGGCTGCTATGGCTTCAGCAAATCAGAGCTCAGCTTTGGTCCAGCAGTCTCTTTATACTTGAGGTTGTTAGAAAACATTCCTTGACATCTTTTAGGTGCCTCCCGGCCTAATGGGGCAAATACTGGCACGGAAGATTACTTTATTAACTGATAAGTAGTTTGTTATTTCAGTGGCTCACTTCCAGTATCTTTTGAGTTACTTTAGTATTTAAACATAAAGGGAAGCTAGCTGGTGAAGTAACCTGTTCTTGACTGGAAAAGTTAACCTGTAAAGATTGCAGTCCTGTATGTGACAAGGCTTGGGAGCTTTATGGCTTTATATTGGTCTACACACAAAGGGCTGGGAATCAGTGTGTCCATTATGCTTTTTCTCAGTGAATCCCAGGAGGAGGGACTTGAAAAGTATTAGGATTGGTTGAGACTGATGCTGCAATTTTTTACCATCTTGTGAATAAAGAGAGGGTAGGTAGTAAAGGTGATGAATTTAAGGTGGATTTTTTGGGTAGACATTAAAAACTTTGACATTTTCTCTTCATGTAGAGTGGACTTGGTTTTACCTTTACCTTTCAACAAGCTAAAAATAATTTTCCTCTTCACCTATTTTCCCAGCTCTCCATGTCCTCTCCTATTTAAATAGCCAGCTATTTCACAGCTGCTGAAATCCTGGGAGTGAACAGAGTAAAATGAATCCTTAAGTATAGACCCTATTGGCATTTACTGATCGGATCAGTAGATAATATCTTGGTAATGGGGAGTTGGCTAAAATTTATAAAAATGTGCCAACACTAGGAAGCAATTAAGTTTAGATGATTCTGATAATGTTATTTTTGTACTTTTGGATTGCACCTGTATATCATAGCCAATAACAGCAACATCCAAGTGGTCTGATCCATCCTTAGTGGTCTGTTGTGGCTCTTCTACCCTCTTCCCTTGAGTTAAGTGTTTGTGTTTGGTGCAGATGGTCAGTGTGTGATAAATTGATATGGAAGCTCAGAGTCAGATGTGCAAGATTCTTACCAGGGCACTGCCTTAGAAACTCTGGTGCTGGTGTTTCTGAATTGAACTGCTACGTTAGTTAGTGTGGCATCTGTAAATTTGCAGCAGTGGCACAAAAATGAGCCCTGGGCATCCTATTCATTTTAGGAGAAATAGTTAATGTAAATGAAGAATTTGAAATCAACAGGCTTTCAAAAACACAATAATAGTAGAAAAATGAATAACTTATTTGGCTGGTGCCAATTAAAGAAACTGCTCTGAGTGAAATTCTTTGACTGTGGGAGTTGATTGTTATGAATAATGCAGGTTAGATGACAAACTGAAAATTCTTTTACTTCTGATATTGGAAATGGAAAGATGTTAAGGACAGGAAAGGAATATATTATTGCTGAGAGAGCAGGGGTGTGTGCGTGTGTGTGTGCGTGCGCGCGCCTGTGTGTGCCTGTCTATCTGTCTGTATCTTCAACACTGGAAATGGGGATCAGCTTTTGGAGGGCAGACACCTGGGTTCTGCTCTGTTACTCACTGTGTGACCACTTAATCCAGAAGAGCCTTAGTTTTCAAAGCTGTAAAACGGGGACTGCCACAGGATGGCCCAGGCCCAGCCACTTGAGGAGTTCACAGAGTGGGTTTAATTAATGTGTTGCTGAAATTTAGTACTTTAAACTATTTACCTTGTACCTGTCTGAAATGCTAAGAAACATGAGGCTGTTATTAGCTCAGAGGAACCAGTTTGAAGCCTTTCACGTGCAGGGTAACTTGAAACAATTTAGGTTGTGCTCACATGCCAGAAAGCTTCTTTCTTAAGCAAAATCATGCTTCTAGCCATTGTGAACAATTGTTCTGTGCACCTTTTTATATAGAAGTCCCTCTGAGTATGTTTTATGTCAGTGGATCTTCTGGACTGACTCAGTTGGATTTGGAAAGTGTGAGGTTCTTTTACTTTGGCCTTCAGTTATGAAGTAGCCACGGTTTGTTGAACTTAGATTTAAGGGGAACAGAAGAGAGAAAGTTGAGATGCCCTTAGTGAGCTTATGGTCTAGGAGGGGGATACGACAGCTCCACAGATGACTTTTGTGCACAGCCATATCGGGTCCTTTTTGATTCCAGGGGTTTGGGAGATCAGAGCATGCAATCCTACAGGTTGTTGACATTTGAGTTGGTCTTTAGATGGAGGGATCCTAGAGATCAAGGAGGGTGATCTAAGGTAGAGAAAGTTCAGGGTGTGTCTGCAGTGTAGAGAGGAGGTAGGAGGTGAGATATGATATGAGGCTGGAAATGGCTTTGCTCACTAGGCTAAAGGGAGCCACTGAAGATTTTTGAGTAGTGGGGGGTGATAAAACAATGTGTAAAGACCCTGATAAGAGGGCTGGTCAGTGATCTGTAGCCTTCATCTTTTCCCTACAAGTCTTAAACTATATCATTGAACCAGTTTGTGTTTTGCTTTTCATCATCTCACTGTTTTATTTTCACATTCACTTTCAGTATTGAAGGTCATGTTTTTTCTTCTTATACTCTGCTATGTTCTGGACATTGTGACAGTGATTTGGACAGTCAACTTTGTATACCAAGTCTTCTGGGACTGAGAGGAACTTTGTTGATGGGTAGGGTCTCTGTATCAGCAAGGAAGCTGTCTGTAGGGATGGACTGTTTTATAAAAAAAACCAGCTTGTCTCTTGGAAAATGACTCTGGATTCCTTTGAAATTGCTTTATTCTTTTCACATCATGGGTAACTGAGGTGCTTATAATTTCCTATGCTGAATTTTCTACAGTTTGATTCAGTGAAATCATTCAAGCTGCTCTGTCAAGCTTTCAAGCACATGTCCATTGTGTGACTGTACCCAGAGGGACACCAGATCCCTCCCTCTAGGTTCTGGAGCTGTCAACAGACATTCACCTTGAATGCTCTTTTAGAGAAGGCCTCAAGACTCAGGCCTCTCCATAGCCTCCTAACTAGGAGGGATCTCAGCTCTCCACATCTCTTACTCTCTCCTGTGTATTTGGGACATGCTAACTTGGAGTTGCTTGTGTGCATGTTTTAGATTGTATGCTCTTTGAGGACAGGGTCTGTATAAGACAATTGGTTTGGGGTTATGGAAGCAACGTGAGACAAGAGTCTGAAGGCCAAGGCTGAGGTCCTGGTTCAGACACTGAAAGTGATTTGTAAACTACTTTTATATCAATAATTGTGAGTTGCTATTTCTATCCATGAGCCCCTGGGCCCTTCACTGCAGCTCTTTAACCTTCATTTCTCAAATGGACTAATTATTTTCACCCCCTCCTGGTTGTTGGGAGGAAAGCCCTTTGCAAACCTTACAGAGCTCAACTTTTAGACATGAGCCAGGGCTTCATTTTTGTGCCTGGGCTATGCCCTGCTTGCAGGTGGTTATTAACTTGAATTGTTGAGAGGCACACATGGGCCATAGGAGAAGGGAACCAGAGAGAAGAGAAGGGAAGGGAAGGGAAAAGAGTAGGAGGCAGAGAATGGGAGAAGAGAGAGTGGGGGGGGACCGAGAAGAAAGAGGAAAGAACGATCACAAGGTCCTGAGGTAGGGAGGACTAGGGTGCTACCAGTGCTTGCCATGAGGACTGTAGTCCCACAACTCCTGCTCAAATGAATGAATAAATAAGCATTTATTAAGCACTGTGTACTGGCTACCTCATTGTACAGCACTAGCTATTTCTGGTCACAGAGGGAGCAGTTTACTGAGCACAGGTTTTTAAGCTATGGTCAAAATTGTGTCAAGTTAAAAAAAGACCAAAACATCCGTACCTTTTGTTTTTGGTCATGGTAATTTTTGAAATTATCCTAGATAATTGAAGTTTGTCAAAGAAACAGTTAAGCAAAAATGTCAATTCAGTGATCATATCCAACATGTAGGTAGGGAATTGTGCCTAACTAGTAGTTCCTGTCTCTTCTGCCTAGAGCACTAGGATATGTTTCATTATTTGTTTTCTGGGATCGTTATTCATTTTCAGTTACTCAGAGTTTGAATTTCTTCCCTTAATTTATGTAATTGTGTATTGTTCTTGTGGTTCTGTTTATTTCACTCTAGATCTGTTCATATAAATTTTCCCATGTTTCTCTGGATTCTTCATATTCATCATCTCTTTCTTGTGCCAACTAGGTTTTCCTTCAGCCAAGCCAAATGTTTTGTAGTCATCTCAAACTGCATCATAGATAAAACAGATCTTGTTTTTTCTCTTGTGAGCTTGTGTTGAAGCTGGTTTTCCAGCCTCAGGCCCTAAATCCAGTCCCTTGCTAAGTCTTGTAGATTTCCATCTCCACCAGTATCTTTTGAATTCCTGCCTTCCCCCTGCTCCACAGCCAACCTGATGTTGGCCCTCATTGCCTCTTACTTGTACTGGTGCAGGAGCCTCTTACTTGCATTGTTGTAGGAGCCTCCCCATGGTCTCTCCAATTTCTCCACACCCTGATACATTCTTCACACAGGGCATTAAGCTCCAAAGGAGCCCAAGAGATTTTCATCAGGTGAAGTTCTCAGCATATTTCTCACCCCCTCAGTAAACTCCTATAGCTCCCTTGTCCTTCTAGGATCAAATATAAACTCCTATTTGCCATTGGGAACCCTTTATAGCTTGTCCCAGCTTACCTTGCCAGGTTCATTCCGTATTGCTCCTCTTAATGTGCTGGCTAGGTTGGCCTATTGCTGGTCTTCCAATGGAGTGTTATATCTTGTGGGCCTTGGAACTGGCTGCTGCTACCTCTAGGAATCCTACGAATCCCTCAGAGTTCATTTCAGTGACCACCTCATCTTCTGGAGGACTTTGCTAGTTCCTCCCCCAAATTACTTGTATTTACCTTGTTTGTACATACTTAGACATGTATAGATCATTGCCCCAGTAGAAAGCAAGTTCTTTGTGGGTAGGTGTTATTAAAGTTAAAAAACAAAAACATAAACCTCTGGTGTCTGGTTTTAATCAGTGATTGTTTGTGGTTCCATTGCACAGAGTCACAGAGGGACTTTCACCTCTGGACTTTAGAAGCAGGAGAGATAAGGGAGAGCAGGATGTAGAGTCTGGCAAGTAAAAGCTTTTGCTTTGGAACTGAAGTCTTGGTGGGACCTTCTTGTTGGCAGGACAGTACACGGTTCAGATTGCCTTGTTGACTTCTTTCTCTCTAGTACTTAACCTCCTTTGTTTGTAGAATCATAGAATTTAGATTTCAAAGTGATCTTAGAAGTCATCTGGTCCAGCGGTTCACTGTACAGATGAGGATCCTGGCACCCAGAAAGGGAGAGGGCCTTGTCCCTGCCCTTACCACATTCGGGTTTAGGATGGAATGCAGTCCTTCACCTGCCTTCATCACGCCCAGTTAAAAGGAGGCAAGTGGGGAAGTGGATTTTTCCTGATGAAACCTTGTGCCATATCCTTGAAAACAGTGCTGTTGATTCACTCTCAGTAGGACATGCGATTCAGCTTGATGGAGATCATATGTGCTCACATCCCCAGGGCCCAGCATAGGGCCTGGCACAGGGGAGGCACTTGTTGATTGATTGGTTGATCTTCCTGCATCTCTTGCTTGGTCCTGTGATCAGTGCTAAGATACTGGTTGAGATTGAAGGTGCGTTCTACAGCTGTGGAGCAGGGTGAAGACAAGGGACTTCAGGCCTCAGCCTTTGATTACCCTCAGAGCATGATGCTTAACTAGTTACCGACTGAAACATCTGTTTGGCTTTGTCATTGGAGATGGTGTCATTGGCAGGGGGAAGGCTCAGACTGTTGCCTGTTGTCAGGGTTGTGTATGCATCAGCAGGTGTACAAGGGAAGGAAGATTGGGAATAAACAGCTTTAATGAGATATGGTCTGTGTTGGGTGAGAGTGGCAGTAATACCAGGAGTTGCAAGAGAAAGGAAATTCCACGGTGGCTTTAGTATAAAGTGCCTCAGAAATTCACATTGTGGACATGCTGGAGCACCCGCAGCTGCTCCAATCTCAAGTGGGTGCTGTTCCTCATAGTTTTGAATTTCAGTGCTGAATGAAAGCAGAATTAGGTAGGTGCCCCATATTTGGAACTCTAGGGTGCTCTTTGGGATCCTGGGTTTTAGAGCTAAAAGGAAGGAGAAACAGAAATTCTCTTGTCTGGCTATTTTATTTCATAAATGAGGACATTGAAACCTAGAGGAAAAGGGCAGCTTGGGGAGTGGATAGAGCACCATTCCTGGAGTAAGGAATTCAGATGTGGCCTCAGACACTTAATAGCTGTGTGACCCTGGACAAGTTACTTAACCCCAATTGCCTCCAAAACAAAGACACCTAGGGGAAATAGGGAAGCAAAGGGCCTTGCCCCTGGCCTACAAAGGTAGTTGGTCTTAGAGTTGAGATTTGGACTAGGACCTTTTCTACTTCTCTAGGTTCTTCTCAGCTAACCAGTTTTAGATGCTTTTACAACCTAACCCTGCCAAAGTTTTCCATTGGTTCTTGCAGATATTTATGAACTTGTAGCTGGTTTACTAGAATCTATTGTGTACCAAAAGCAATTTTTATTCATTTAAAAAAATGAACAATCCAGTGACTCATTGGTTAGGGAGATCTCATTCTTTATAGGTGGTGAAGTTAAAGGCTAAAAATCAGGAAGAAGCAATTATAAGAATTCTAGGTTTATTTTCATATTCTTCCATTAGTGCTTTTTTCTGATGCCTCCTTGGGGCCTACTGCATAGGGGTCAGACATATGACCAGTGGTCTACAATATTCCCAATGGCAGCCTTATCCGGATTAAAATATAATTGGGAAATATTTAACAAAAAAACCCCCAAAACGGTAAAACACAGATACTATTACATTTTAAAATGAAGTCAATATGCGGCCCACAGTATAAACCTTTTGTTTGGTTTTGTGGCCCATTTCTAGAATACCACTGTCCTAGAGAATGCTCCCAGATTTTTGAAGACTGAGCTTGAAGAACATAAGTCCTGGGAGGAGTTAACAAATTGAAAAGTATATACCAGGTGACAGACTGAATGTCTGCTGTCTGAGAACCAGTTCAATTACATTTGGATGAGCTTGACACCACAGAGTTGATATTTTTATTTGATTTTGATCATCATTGGGTGACAAATTATTTCAGCCTCAGTGCCTCCTCGAGCCCCATCTACTACTAAAACATAGGAGAGTTAAAGTGTGTCTTGGTGAATGTGATACCACTGACAGAATCACACATTCTTTAAAGTTATAATTTGAGGCTGGGCTGGGATGTGAACCAGAGCTCCTGACTCGCAGACCCCTGAGCCCTTTTTGCCTTACCCCTCTGATGTGCAGGTCTTGAACGATTGTGCAGATCACTTGGTAGCCCATTACAAAAGCCCTTGCCTGGTTTTGGCTAGAGCTCACTCTCATGTGAGTTGAAAATAGGTTCAGATTTTATCAAGAATGAATACTAGTGATCCAATTCAGAGTCATCAAAAGTATGTTCTAAGTTTAATCAGTTTTGTCCTTGTTTTACTTTTTGGCAGGTTTGTGGGAGAGCAGTCCCAGGCACTTTGCTAAAAAGTATTTAAGGTCCCTCTTGGCAGGGCTGTTTCTAGCTCATCGTGGGTCTTGGCATGAGTTTGCCTTGGAGGTGGAGGGTCCTTCCTTCCACCTGTGCTTTGTAGTAGTTAGAACTGTTGGTGAGAGGAGCTTGGAGGTTGCCTTCCCTCACCAGGCCACAGTGCATGTGGCACAGTGCATTTCTGGGATGTGTGGTTTTAAAAGGCATACTTCTGCTGGGTGTTTTGTGGCTGTAATTTGTGTATATGAATGCTCCCTTCTCGAGCTAGGACATAAGGTGTGATAATAGTAGCCTGGGAAGTTGAGGGAGGGAACCTTATGAGAGTAGAGCGCTTGACTGGAGTGGGCAGAAGAGTTTGGGAGAGAAGGAAGCTTATGGAGTGTTTGAATTGGAGATTTCTCTGGCCTCCCCTACAAGTAGTTGAGAGAAGACCCCTTTACCCATTACTCATCCTTTTATCACAAAATGTGAATGGGCCTTCCTGAGAGAAGGCACCTTATATTAGTGGGGTCTTCCACCTTGGCAGTGGGTGGAAAGTACTCAGTCCTCTATACCCGGGTAAAAACTGGTGGAAAAAGAATCCAGATGCATTAAAGAGCCTGGACTTCAGAGCAACATCCATTAGAAGTTTATTAGAAGAATGACAAACTATTGGAAGAGCAGTTGGGGGGAGCTAAACTCTTTATAAATATGATCTCATTTAATCTTTACACCAACCCTGGGAGGTGGTGGACTATTATTGTCCCCATTTTACAGATGAAACTGAGGCAAAGTGACTTTCTCAGGGTCATGTAACCAGTAAGTGTTGGAGTCAGGATTTGAACTCAGGTCTTCCTAAATCTAGAAACATTTAAATAACAGTACTAGGTAACACAGGATAAAGTGCCCAAAGCAGTGCTATAGAAAGTAAATGGTAGAGAGATTTAGAGAAGCCAAGGGGTCAGTGTGAAATGGGGTTCACAATAATTTAACTTCCTTGAAGGATGTACTAAAAGTTAGAATTTGGAGAGAAGAAAGTGAAGGACTTCAGGGGAAGTGAGAGAGAGGAGACTGGAGATTTGGGAATGAACTTGGTATATTTATTAGAATCAAGAGAGTAGAGTGGTCTGGCCTGATATTTGGACATATTAACAAATGCAGCTTGAACATAGTTTGGATTCATTAATACTTTATAATGCACAAATGCCATACTGAGTAGTTGGGGCTTTGCTTGCCTGAAGAAGAGTGGCTGGATTAAGGTTTCATTGATGCCTTGAGTTGGATCAGTCATTTCTGGTTAAACCCTGGCCTTCCCCACCCAGCATCCATCCCCATCCTCTACTCCTTTACCCACCACCCAAGCTCTCCCTTGTGTCAAAGAGAGTTACATGAAATTAGCCAGCATGGTCTGGTCAAGTGACCCATTTCCTGGGCCCATACTCAGACTTGTCTTCCTTTGATGTGTCTTCATTTATCTGGTTGTGGCTGTTGTGGATGTTGTTCTTCTGGTTCATTTCTTTCACTCTTGTTTTTGTTCTCCTTTCCCTGTGGTTCTTTGAACTCCTCATTTCTCATCTTCCATAATCATTCTGATTTCAGTCAATCAGATTTCCTACTTAGTCGAGCTGTTACTGCATCCCATTTTGTCACCCGTCCTCTGCTTTTTCCAGAAGTTGTCTTTATAAACATTTGGTCTGTATTGCACCGTTATTTCTCTCCCTGACCTCCTTGGGAGTATATGCACCATAGTGAGATCCTGTGGCCACATTAACATGTGAACAGACATCTTAATCACTTTTCTTTCATATTTCCAAATTGTTTTTTGGAACAGACCAATTCACAGCTGAGGAATGCGGTGTTTTAGAAAGATTAATTTACCTGAGGTATGTAAGATAGTTTGATTTGGGGAGACATTGAAGGCAGGAAGTCCAAGGAATCTAATAGGGAACTGATATGGGACTGCATGGGGTTTAAATAACCCATTGGGAGCACAGCAACCTTACCAACTTTAGGGTGCTCTTTGGGAGTCAGGAGAGCTACTACTCTGAAATCATTTTTCTCATTTCTGGCTGCAATAAAATACCCTGTTAAGGGAGTGAGAGACAACTGTCCCAGGCCCTAAGATTGTCCAGATATTTGACATATATATAGTATGTTCTATGTGAAGGAATGAAATTTGGGGTGTAATTCTGAGTTACATTGCTTTAATAGTGGTTGTGACATTGATTAAGGAATGTATGGGGTTTTAGATAGAATTATTAATCCTGTGGTTAAAATAAATTCTTTGAGTTCAGGGGGTAAAAGACAAGGAAGAAAGAAAATAAACAAAGCATTTGTTAAGTGCCTGCTGTGTGCCTGCCCCTGGGCTAAGCACTTTACAAATCTCATCTCATTTAATCCTCACAGCAGCCCTGCTCTTATGATCCCTGATTTACAGATGAGGAAACTGAGGCAGACAGCGGTTAAGTGTCTTTCATACAGCTAAGTGTATGCATGACTAAATCCAGTTCTTCCTGTTGCTGGGCTGCACTGTATCCTTTGTGCCACCCAATTGCCTTTTGTAAAGTATGGTCTGCCTCTCCTTGATCTGTTGAACAGAACTTTTGTCCCTGGTGCTTTAATGTGTCTAGCATAGCTTTCACCAGTTGAGAGCTGAATTTGGTCCAACTGTGGCCAGGAAGTCGAGGGATTCTCTTCCTCTTTATTGGGGCCCGTCAGGTAGGCAGCTCAGCCAGGAGCCAGTCACAGCTGATGCTTGTTCTCCCTGAGCAGGTCTCCAGGATCTGTTCTGAAACCCAGGTCCGGCCTTTGGTCTTTCTGTTGCTTTGCATGCAGAATATGCTTAAGCAGCTGGTCTAAGTGGGGGCCAGGATGGCCACTAGAGGTTGGGCCATCCAAGGGTTAGTGGAAGGCACTGAGAGTGTTTGTTTAGCCTGGAGAAGGGAATACTCATGAGGGTCTTGACAACTGCATTCAGCATGTGAAGGATGGGCCTTCACACTGGAGCAAGAACAGGCGGGTTCTGCTTAGGGGCCACCAGATGCTGATGTGGAGTCAGCAGAACTCAGGGTCACAACTTGCCTTTTGCACTGCTTGTGTGCACAAGATCATGGGCAAGTCACTTAGCCTCTGGGCATCAGCTTCTAGACTTGCAAAATGGGAGTGATGATTGGACCTAATTCATAGCGTGTTGTGAGGTTCCAGTGATAAGATCTCCTTGGAGCTAGTGCCCGAGTTCTGTATGATGTCAGTCTGAGAGTGGAACTAGGAGCTTTGGGTAGATGTTACAGATGGGCCCTATGGGATGCAAGGAAAACTTTTTGGTGATTCAAGTTCAGAAATGGAATAGTAATAATAGCAACTGACATTTACATAGCGCGTGAAGGTTTGCCAAGCATTTGATGGGTGCCTTCTCATTTGCTCCACAACAGCCCTTCAAAGTGTTTCCTACAGTGGGTCATGAAGCTGGAGAATGTAAGCCCAGCTCCAAAGAACAGGGATACCACTGTTACTCAGGTATGGAGGCTGGCCATCCTTCCAGATTGCTGCCCGGGTTTGGAGTTTTGTCTAGATGGCCTTAGAGGTCCCTTCCTACTTTACTGTGGTAAAGTTTGTGTTATTCAGAGTCAGTAATCGGATGGTTTGACCATTTAGAGAGGAACACTATTCATTTTTGAAAGGTAGTAATTGCAGTTTGCCAGCTCTAAAAATACTTGTTGATGAAAGGAATGAGTAAGGTTATTGCTTTTATTAGCATGATGTTTAATTAGTTTGGGGCTGCTACCTTGGAGGCATAATATCATGCATAGTTAGTAATGGAGAACTTTAGTTTGGGTTGATAAAAATCAGACTAAAGAATAATTTCTCCAGTTGGAAACTTTGAGTTATTATGGAATAGAATGTATGATGATCATTAAGTAGGACGGGACTGTAGTATTTCCATAAAGAGTTCAGATTGCTTAATTTCTTCCTATAGCTGTGTTCTCCCCAAAGAAAACTTTTTTTTTTCTTTTTGGAAGGAGGAGGGCAGGGCAATTGGGGTTAAGTGACTTGCCCAAGGTCACATGGCTAGTAAGTGTTAAGTATCTGAGGTCAGATTTGAACTCAGGGCCTTCTGACTCCTGGGCTGGTGCTCTCTTCACTGCACCACCTAGTTACCCTCTTCCTCCCCCCCACCCCAAAACTCTTGATTGAGCTACTGTATTTAGGGAAATAATACATTATGTAAATGAACATTTTCACACTTTTCTGGGTAAAGACCTGAGGGTGGGGAGGGGGATAGGATCCCAGACAGTGCTAGGGCCCTTTAAAGCTCTAATCTGGGCTGTTAAGCAAACTGACAATTAGGGACCCAGTGGGGAACAAGATAAAGCCCTTTAGAACAAAGAGATTTTAAAAGGAATTACCTTTGGTGGGGGTGGGGGGGCAGAGAGGAAAGCTGTAGTGGAACTTAGAATCTCTTTTCAACAGCTGCTCTTCTGTCCTTTGTGTTAATTTAACCCTCCTGGTATACCAGTTTTAGTTTCATTGTAGATATTTGTATTTTCAAACAATTAGTAATTGGATTACCAGGAACAGAATACTTTCCTTCAGTGCTTTTTTTTCCTGCATCTTGAGTTTCATGATGTTGAGAAAATTTGCTTTACAGACAACTTTTCTGCAATGTAATTGTTCTGTTAAGCTTGGTATACTTCTGGATTTCTTGTAGAAAGCAAGCCCTTTATTATGACGCTGACTTCAGCCAGAGGGAGTTGTAGCCTGCTTCTGTAAATTATTCCAAGTTTTCATTTCATAGAATCTCCAAATTGGAAGAACTTGAGAAGGCCCTTCCAGCCTCCCGCCCAGCACCAGGAGCTCATTTACTCCAGGGGTGGGAGGAGGAGAAGGCCTAGCAGGGGAAGTGCTCTGTTTTCTCTTATCAATTCATGGAGAAATGCTGGCTGGGGAAAGCAAATTTGATTTGAATCCAGGAAAGGCAAAATTTTAGCTTTCAAGGCAAGAAAAACCGGAAGGTACCAAGAAGCAAGGCTGTCTAGTGAGGGGGGTGGTCCTCAGGTCTCAAGAGTGAGATGCCTTCCCACAGGTCTGAGCAAGTATGACTTCCGGAGCAGCAGTCCTGTGGGCCTGAAAAGAGGAGGTCCTCCCCACCCCACGTTCCATAGTTGCTGCTTGGATCCTTGCTGGGTTCTTGATCTTTTCAGATTGTGGTGACAGCAAGTGTGTGGTTTGATACTTGGCTGTCCCCCAAAAGGCCTTTGTAGAACCACTGCATCTTCTGTTCATGTCAGGATTTGAAGGAAAACTTTGTATATTCAAATGGCCTTCTTACAGCATCAGAACATCAGTCCTTTAGATTTCAGATTTAGATGTGATCTGTACAAATAGTAGTATTCCTGATTAATAGGGTGAGAATTTGAGATTTAGAGGGATTAAACATCTTGACAGTGGAATAATGTGATTTCTTACTTGAGTTTTGTTTAGGCCATTTTTTTTTCATTGTAATAGGGATATATCTTTCTGAGAGTTTAGTAGGCAAATTAAAACAATCAAATTAATTTAAACATAATTGGTTAAGAAGAAGAATTTTAGCTTGTTCTGTTCACTCAATAAGCATTGATCAGTTGCTTCTTAAGAACCAGGCACTGGGCCAGGTGCTGGAATACAAGGTAACAGTGAAACAGCCTCTACCCTCAAGGAGCTTACATATTGAGAGAAATAGCATGTGCACAGATCCATCAGCACAAAGTATGTTTGAGATGAGTTTTTCCGAGAATTGAGGAGGTGATGGGGGAGCTCGAGAATCACTAGAAGGTGGGGGGGGGGTCAGGAAGGGCTTTCTGCAGGAAAGTGGTATCTGAGCAGAGTTCTTGGATTATAACATTTACCTGATGCTTTTTCCTGGTTTTCTGGGATGTCCAGATTTAGAAACCAAGTTAAAATGGCGCAGGATTTTTCTTGTTAGTAAAACATTTTTCAGGATGTGCAGAAATGAGGCACCTTAACAGACTCCAGCTCCTAGAGAAGTAAATGTTGCCCTGAGCTCCTTCCCGAGCTGCTCTGCCCCACTGAGACTCCCTTTGAAGATTAGAGCCCAGTGGGGTCCAGGGTGGAGGCAGCAGCAGAGCATATTCCTTTTGGGAAATGCACATTTTTAAAGCCTAGCAAATGCCACTGGCTCCCTGTGCTCCATGTTTATTTTCTGATATCACCTGATAATGTGTTACAGTGAAGGCTCGGAGTATGTCCTGCAGCTCCATTTCTCCATGCACACGCCAGTTTTCAGTCTCTGCATATGGTGCACAAATGTCTTATCCTCCCTTAATATTAAAGTGTTAGTATTTTATCATAAAGTATCTTATATATGTTCAAAACAGTTTGATGTCTTAAGCATGATTTTTGTTATGCCTTGAGGCTAAGATATTCCTGGGAACAGGCCTTTTGATTTTGTGCATTTGTAAGTACCAGCATAATGGAGACTGCAGTTACCCAGGATGATGCCTTTGCAGCTGCAAGAGAGTAGTTATAGAAATGTTCTGTTATTCATTTTCTTACCTAGGAATCTTAAAAAATAGACAGATGCCATTCAAGTGTCAGCCTTCATACCTGCTACCTTCACTTTTCCCGGTGCAGATTTTATGGGTAGGCACTCGGTGGCTTACCTTTGTACTCTCACCTGGGCAGGATTTAGGTTGCTGAAAAGCCACTTTCTAGGCTGTTAAAAGCCAGAGGCTGTTAGAGAGCATGTGCTGTGTAAACAATGGCACCTGGCTTTTTGCTGCCTTTGAAAGTGAGGTTAAGGGACACCTTCATGAATTGACCGGGCCCATCTGACCTCCCTTAAGCATTATTTTGGGCTGAATTTGGTGGTGTGATCCTGGTTAAAAAGGATGTCCAGCCACCTTGAAGAAGCTTCCTTGGTCAATGACACTTTAGATTTGATAGTGCTAAGGATTTGGGATGAGAGGAAGCCATGTGTGATGTCAGGCTTTGGGGAGAGGTAGAAAAGGCCTTTCACCCTTTAAGGCCAAGATTCAGACTCACTGATCCATTGATGTAGGTCTGTGGGACTCTCTCATCCAGTGTGACTTCCCATAAATCGTTCACAGTGGTCTTAATGGTATAATTCTAGAGTGGAGAGTGAGACAGAAGACCTGGCTCCAGTAGGTCCTGGTCAGTTAAGGAGCTTCCCGGCATGATTCTCATCTTCACTGGCACAGGGTGTTTCTTCACTGAGAGTTCCCTGTGCTCCCCACAAGTCTCATTCCATTGGCACTTAAAGGTTTACCAAGTTCTTTTTTTCAATAATCTTGTAAGATTGGTAGTGGGAATATTGGCCCTATTTTCTAGAGGGAGAAATGGAGCCTCTGAGTGCTGGCTGTAGCTAATTGCCCAAAGTCACCATCCATTACCAAGTGACAGCTGAGATTTGAGCCCTGGCCTAGGACTCCTTCTAACACCCAGGCCAAGTGTTTGAGATGTAGCCCTTGGGTGAAGGCCACTGTTCCTGGAGGCATTCAGGCTTTGATGAAATGCAAACTGGGACAGAAACCATTCTGTGGGAAGTGAGTGGAGTTTTCTTATTAAGAATGTACATTTATTTAAAGAATGTAAAAATATTTGTCATTTTGCCTCCCTTCCTGTGGTGCCCAAGGCAGTTGCTGTGAATCCCATTGCCTGTTTTGGCAAGGTCAGTGACTTGATAATTAATTACCTGTTTATCTCAATGTGCCTTATTCTCCCAGCTCCCTGCATAGTAATTTACGAAAGGTCTTTAATAAATGACTGTGAAATGGTTGAATGGGGATGGCCATTCTTCAAGCCAGAGCACAGCTTAAACTATGGCCAGCTGCTATAGATTGAGATGAGAAAGGAAAGTAGAAAACACTCTGAGTCTTAGGAAGAAACAGTGGAATAGCCAGCCTTTCCTGGGTAATGCCCAGCATATGTACCTTCTACAGGGTAGTTAGCATGAGGTATCATGATGGGTGCTTCAAAAATGGCTGAACTGGGACATAGAGCTAGAAATCTAGGCCCATACTATGAGCTGGAGGATGGGCTCCCTGTGGGCTCCCCAGGGAACACAGTGGTTTAGTGGAAAGGGCACTCCCTTTGGGAGTTGAGAGGTCATCTCACTGAGGAGGGAGCAGACAGGCCCCACAGAGGGGAAGTGACCCACTTCCTTGTCCAGGTCACCCGGGTCTTACTTGTGGAGCCTGAGCTGGGCTTTGAAGTGAGGGCTTCTGTCCAAGTCCAGGGCTCTTTTCCCTGCCTCTGGAGGTAGCTGTGGTTTGTACTGGAACAAACTCTGCTAGAAGCCCTGGACACTTCTTCCAGCCCTACTGCTTGCTAGCTGTTTGACCCTGGTCACTTAGCTTTTAGGAACCTCCTCTTTTCTAAGAGTAGGCCACATTGCTCCCAGGGTTGTTGGCAAAGTGCTGTGGAAATGGGAGTCATCATACCATGGGGGGCTCTTGCCCCCATTTAAAAACTTTGTTGTGATCTTGTCTTTAACTTCTTCCTTTTAGCTCAAAATGCTATTATTAAAATTGCCCAAATTGTCATTCCTAATTATCACTAGACATGGGGACTATTGGACTATGGGATCAACTGAAAATTACTACTTTGTTGTTTGGATCAATTTTTGTCTTAGCATCTTGCCCCCCCCCCCGCAAAAAAAAAATTGCTTCTTAAACACTGCCATTTTGTCTTGGGAGACTTTAAAACAAAGAAATATTTTCCCAATAATAAATAGCAGTCAGTGTGAAAGCAGGATTCGGCATACTGAACTTTTTGTTGTAGACACTTTGGCTGGAATGCTTCTTTTGTCTTCTGTGAGAATATTATTGTGTATAATTATCCTCCAGTGTATTGTTCATAGTTCCTTATGATGAAGAAATAAAAAGGTGTTTGGACTCGTGACTTCTCATGAAAGGTAGCCAACTGTTGAGAGGAACTTTTTTTTTTTAAAGCAGTTGGGGTTAAGTAACTTGCCCAAGGTTACAGGCCAGGTTTTTGTGTGGGTGTTAAGTATCTGAAGCCAGAAGCTATCCCTGCGCCTCCCGACTCCAGGCCAGTACTCTTACTCACTGTGGAGAGGAACTCTTCAAATCTATCAAGGTAACCCTTTCCCCAGGAGACTTACTGGCTTTTGGAAGATTTGAGGCTTATCTTCCTGCATTACCATTATTGCATTAGCAGTACTCAGACTTTTATGGATTTAATTTTATGGAAAGAAACGCTCTTTTTATGCATGTTAATTTTTCCACCCTTCTCAGGTAGAAAGGTGACAATGATTATCACCCCCATTTTTCATATAAAATGACTTATAAAACCAAGAAATTAGAAAACCTTTCAGATTTGCATACTTTTAGTTAACTCTGCCTAATTGCTAGACCCACTCTTACTGCTGTTAGTTTGTAGTAACTTTTTAACCTTTCATAATTTTAAAACCCTAGCCAGATAATACAATAGAATATGCAACCTAACTTCAGCTCCAGCACTGACTGATCTGTTATTAGCTTTTACATATTTTAACTCCTCCAAATGATATGTTGTTACTGTGATATATCATATGTCCTAATGTCAGTAATGATTATTTTAGAAGAATAAGAATGATGGAATGGAAGTTTAACACATGAAACATAGAGTTAAAGTATTGAGGATCCTCCATTGGCTTTCATAGTACTAGTACTAAAATGTTTTGGCAACCCTGTGAAAGAAAGCATCGACTTTGATGGATGTTGAATCCATGGCTAAAAGTTACAGAAGATTAGATTATCAGCATTAGGTAAAGCTTGAGGTTTGTGTCCAAAGAATGGTCATTAATAATGAGGAATAGAATAGGAAAAGCCAAGGAGTGTTTGTGAATTTCACTTCCAGATTTGCCCATGATAATTTGTTGAAGGCAAAATTAAGTGTTTTGTTACAGATTACTTCTAGTTCTTAAACATTTAGTTTTTTTGGTGATTTTTCTTTTTTTTTCTTGTTTTTTAAACAGAAAGTTTTCATTTTCCAAAATTTAGTTGGATGATAGTGAACTTACTTGATTTGTGATGGGTTTATAGTCTCTCAGGGGAGAGAATGGGAGCAACAGCTAGAAACCTTCATTGAGTATCAACTGTTAACAGATGTCAAGAAATTTTGGGAAAGTATGATGGGAAGTCCCATCTCCAAAATCTCTTCAAGTTCCTGTGTATTAGAAAGCAAACTAACTGTGATATAGGATTCAGACACTAAGTAAAAAATTCTAATCTTTAAGGTTAATTTTTTTTTTCTGGCCAAGAGCTTGTCATAAAAAAACAAACAAAAAAACCAAACCCCACAGTACCATTAGCCAGCTCTTCTAGTACTTCTAAGGAGAAGGGGAATGGAGATTTCATATCTGGGACCAAGTTATGAAATCTTTACTTTCATATACTTTACAAGTATAATGAATCTTTATAGGCTTAAACTATTGGGAAAGAAGTAGATTAACATTGTGGGTGCACAGACATCTTCAGCAAGACCCCTCAGATGGCAGAGAAGACACTCCAGGATTCTTGAGCTAGAACTGAGCCTTGATTGTTCTTGGGCAGTGGCTTGGAGGACACACATTAGTTGATCCATTCTTAGCTTATTTGGATTTATGGTGCTTTGGAACCAACATCTCTTATATTTTTATCACAGTATTGCCTTGATCCAAATGAGATAATTTTTTCTATCTGTCAGACAGAAGGTTTCTTATTATACCATATACCTCTTACCTTGACAATTGCTGATAAATATATGTAGAAAGTAATTTTTTTGGAATTAGTTGCAGTGAATTTTGTATTTTGTTTTGATAGCAGATAACAGATTTTGACTGCTTTAAATTCTCTTGTGAAAGGTATAAATGAAACTTCAGAGTTAGTAGAAACTTTCATTGTAGGCACCTTAGACATACTCATATTTGGAGGTGTTTCCTCCTATTTAAAGAATTAGTCACTATTCATTCTGCTCATAGACAAATACCATCAATTTTATTTTTATCTTTTGATAAGTGTCCAGCCTAATGGTTCCTGGCAACTTATTGGCCTTGCTGAGTTTAAGGAAAAGGAAAAAAGAAATTGCTCTTTCTGTGAAACTGGAACTTTATTGCCTTTATTATAACCAAAAAATACATTTGTGTGATAATACGTTAGTCATAATATTGGTTATTAGGAGCTTGACTAGCAAAATGTTACTTTCTTGGCCAGTCATCCCCATCTGTGGGTATAGCTCAAGGTTCTGTCCTGGCTTCTCTTCGCTTTCTGCAATTTTTCACTGAGTGACCTCATCGGCTCCCATGGGTTTAATATAGCAGAACTACTTACTGTTGGAGACGTTGAAAGGTTTAATTATTAAATGAAAGAATAAATAAATACAATTAATTTAATAAATTTGGTGCAGATGCACTGAAAACTTTTCTTTATATTTTAAATTGAACCTTATAGGGGTTTTTACATTAATGTAAAACTTGTTACTTTTTTATATATAAAACTTACTTGTCTTTGCAATTTTATCTATCAATAGACTGTAATTTATATAATTAGATTCATAGGAGGGAATGGGACTAGAGTTTTGATTTCATATAGAAAACTCTCCATGAGAAAACTCTTATTATCAGTATTAGCTTCTTTCTGGGACTGGATCCCAGTGGGTGTTGAGAGGGGGCTGTGACTGCTTTCCCCTAAGCAAGTCAGAGTTTCCTCACTTATAAAATGGGGATTATTTGCATAATTTAGGGATGGGGAACCTGTGGCCTCAAGGCCACATATGGACCAATCAAAGGGCTGCACTTGAGGACCTAGAGGGTCTCATGTGGCCCTTGAGACTTCAGGTTCCCCACCCCTGACTTAGCACCTTACTGGGTATTATGAGTATCAAAGGAGGCTGTTCTGAAGTTCTTTGCAAATAAGGAAGCACTGTTGCCAAGGATATAGAGGCTAGACTTGAGCACTGGGGGACTTGGGGTTTAGGCTTTACCCTGGACTCCTGTGGCTGTGTGCCTGTGAGGAGAGATCATTGTTCCATTTGACTGCTTTAGCTCTGTAAGCAGTTCTTGAATTCTGAATTGTAGAGACAGTGCTGCTGCCTCTTGCATTGGTAAAGGGAAGTTTCTCATGCCAGTGCCTTGTACCCTCATGATTGTGGATCCAGTCCCTGTCCCCTTGGCAGACCTTAAAATGTTACAGAAATACCAACTGCCATCATTATTGTTATTGTTAGCAACAGCAACAACAACAAACTCAGGCGGAAAGAGAGTATCTTAAACTTTACACATGAAATGAGAGAGGTAAAAATCTGCCAAATGTGTAAGCCCAAAATGGCAGTGAAGGGAGCCTGCTTAAGGTGATGTTGGTCTGGAACTTAATTTCCATTTTAAACATACTAAAGGAAGTATTTGGCCCCTGTGCACATGTACCAGGGGCCACAGCTCTAGCTTTTTCTGTCTGTTTTTTCTGACTCTGATGAAGATGATTTCAAGTCATCCAGTTGTGACTTTACAGTTAATGAGCTTTATGGGCTCATCTCTTTTAAACCACATTAGTCGTCTCCATTCTCCCGCTACCCTCCTGACAGTCCAGTAGCCTGACTTGATTTTCACTCCTCTCTATTCAGAATGCTCATGGGAGTGGGGTGATTGTTTTTTAATTGCTCAATCAGAATATTGATAACTCCATGATACATACTCAGAACAGCTTATTTGGATTTATGGTGCTCATAACATTCTGAATACTGTAGCAGATAGAATGGTTAGAAAACAGTGGTTTCTGCCTTTATGTAATCTGTGTCCTGAAAGGAGAGGAGAGGAGAGGAGAGGAGAGAGTTAGACCTAAACACAGACAACAATATATAATATTTCCTAAGTGTGTTAGAGGGATATACATAGCTTACCTGTATTATGCTTGACCAGGTGTCCTGGGGGACTCTAACACTTCCTGAAACTCAGGAATTCTCTTGGTAATAAATGTTTGCTCCTTGAGAGTAGGAATCAACTTAGTACATTGCCTAGCACACAATGAGTACTTAAGACAGTTATGACTCTCTTAGGTGTCTAAGTGACATTTCAGTTTAGAAGGCAGTATTCAGCTCAGTTGGAAAAAGTGCTGGAGTAAGTTCTTAAAAGCTGAGTGTTTGTCTGTGACCATGAAGAAATTCCTAGATGTTTTTAGGCTTCTGTTTTACCATTGATCACATGAGCGAAGATTTGGATTAGATGATCTCTGAGGTCCCTTCCATCTCTACTGTTCTCTGATTCTCTTCCTTGTTCTGCAGTGGTTAATGGACTATTTAAAATTCTTTTGCAAAGCCAAACTTGTATTCTCATGTAAAGTATTTCCATGGCATGTAGAAGTCACTGGAACCAGAGCTGAGACCTTCTACTAGAGCAGCATTTTCATTCAAGAGGTTCTTTTGGTTTTTTGAAAAAACTGGTCAAGAACTCTGCCCAGAGGGCTATAAAACTGTGTATAACCTTTGACCCAGAAGCACCACTACTAGGGCTTTATCCCAAAGAGATATGTACAAAAATATTTATGTTAGTTCTTTTTATGGTGACAAAATTGAGAATAGAGGGCATGCCTGTCATTTGGGGAATGGCGGAACAAGTTGTGGTCTGTGATTATGATGGATACTGTTGTAGTATAAGAAATGATGGCCAGGATGGTGTCAGAAAAACCTGTAAAGACAAATATGAGATGGTGCAAAGTGAAGTGAGCAGAATTGGTTGTTGGGGATGACGCTGTACTGAGAGAGAACACTGTACAGTGTAACAACTGTATTATAAGGAGTATCAGTTGTAATGGAATGGTATTGTTCCCTGAGAAATGGGGAGCAGGCAAACTGCAGAAAAACCTGGAAGGCTTACGTAAACTGATGCTGAGTGAAGTGAGTGGAACCAGAACCCTTTTTGCAGTAACGGCAACACTGTGTAATGACTGACTTTGTTAGACTTAGCTCTTCTGAGACAATTCCAAAGCACTCATGATGCTGTCCACATCCAGAAAAAGAACTGTGGAGTCTGAATGCAGATTGGGGCATACGATTTTCTCTTTTTGTTGTTTTTAAATTTTTCTTCTTTATGGTTTTTCCCTTTTGTTCTGATTCTTTCACAAAATGACTAATGTGGAGATATATTCAATATGATCAAATGTGTATATAGGTTATATTAGATTACATGCCATCTTGGGGAGTGGGAAGTGGAGGGAGGGGGAAAAATTTAGAACTCAAATGCTGAAAACTAAAACTAAAACTAAAAAAAAAGAAGTCTAACTCCAGGGACTAGAGAACTGATGAACTCTGAGAGTGCAGATTGAAACATTTTTTCACTTTATTTTTCTTGCCTTTTTTTTTTGGCAACATGGCTAATGTGGAAATATGTTTTGCATGACTTCACATGAATAGTGGGTCTCGTATTGCTTGGCTTCTCAATTGGTGAGGGAAGGGCATGAAGTTGGGAGACGGAGAATCTGGACCAGAAATTTTTAAAAGAAAGAATGTTAAAAAAAAAAAAACTAGTCAAGGTGGCAGATCACCACTAGGTCTTTTAAATGTCACCCCGGAAGTGAGCGGAGTCCTTTTAGTTAAGCTTAGTTCTGTTGGGAGCAAAAGCTAGCTTAGTTTGTGAGCTGTTTAAGAGGAAAAATAGTGAAATGAGCTTCTTGAGGAAATGAAGTCGAGGATAAATGCTTCCTACACCTACATTTACTGAAATGAATTTCAAAAAGTATAGTTGAGTCATAACCTAAATAATTGAATTATATTTTAATACTATATTAGACTTAATTTAAAAGTATTGAAATAAAGTACACCAACATACACCTTAATTAGAAATGTCAAAGGAAACCGAAATCTGCCAGTGATAATAATTGGAAGGTTAGAGTATTGAAATGACTGTTGCATGAATCTTCAGTTGAGAGGGTACCACCTTTAATTTTCTCAGGCTCATTGTTTGTAACATCACAGTTTTACTCCTAGTCTTTTTGGTCTTTTAAAAAAAGAACAAATTCACCATATCCAAAATATAGCTCATTATGTGAAACTGTCCCTTGGAAGAGACAAGGAGGTGGTGCAGGGGTTAGAATGTTGGGTTTGGAGTCAGGAAAACCCAAGTCCAAATCCGCTTTACACACTTACTGGCCATATGATCCTGGGCAAGTCACTTAACTGGACCTGCCTCAGTTTCCTCATCTACAAAATGAGGATAGTAACAGCAGACAGATTAGAGAAACATTTAGTCATCTAGCCTTAAGTAGCTGTAAGGAAGGGCTATCTCCTACAGTAAGAACAGTTGGTACAAAGTGTGTCTGTAACATCCAAGTGCATGCAGAAAGTCCAGGGGAGAGTGACAGAGGGGGTGACATAGCGCTCCTGCTTTTCTCTCACTTATGTGGAGTCCCAGAAGTTCCCCTTTTGGCCATCCATTTTGTGCTCTGCTTCCAGTGTGCACACTGCTGGCAGCTGATCTGGGGATCCTGTGAGCACATTGATGGGAGAACAGGAAGGCCAGTATCCTCTGTACCAAGGCCCTTCTCTGGTCAAGAGTACAGAGGAGGCAAGGAGACCTGGTCAACGTCTTTCCTTGCCCTCTAGGTGATTCCTTTTTGGGGTTTAGCCAGAATGCCAGCTATGCTTGATCTGTTTTCTGGAACCAGTGCCTTTTAAACTTGCTTAATAATTTATAGATGTTCCCTGAGCTGTGACCAAGTTTCCTTGACTTATTCCGACATAATTTTTTGGGCAGTGTCATTCCAATTCCCAGACCTTTTTGT
The DNA here is from genome assembly GCA_011680675.1 of Gymnobelideus leadbeateri. Taxonomy (NCBI): domain Eukaryota; kingdom Metazoa; phylum Chordata; class Mammalia; order Diprotodontia; family Petauridae; genus Gymnobelideus; species Gymnobelideus leadbeateri. The sequence continues at coordinate 285,111 of WOXC01010389.1, read as the reverse complement.
AACTTATTCTAAGGCCTATGGTCCTATTGATGGATTATCTTATTTATTAGTTTAAATTGGGTGGGGTTGAATAAATCAATCACCCCACCCTTACATAAGAAAAATTGATATTCATTAAACACTAAAACCACCTGCTATGTGCAAGCTACCACACTAAGCCCTGGGAATATAAAAACCAAAGTCATTTCTGCTTACAAAGGGTTTCTCTCTCTACTGAGGGTGAAGGAGTTTATGTTCTACTAAGGGGAAAAAATATATGTTGCTTGTGGACAGAGAAATCAATTAGCATGGTGCCTTACACAAAGCAAATTTAAAAAAAAAATTTTTTTTTTTTAAAGCAATTGGGGTTAAGTAACTTGCTCAAGGTTACACGGCTAGTCATTATTTATGTGTGGGTGCTCATTTTCTGAGGCCGGATTTGATCTCGGGTCATCCTAACTCTGAGGCCGGTGCTCTTACTCACTGTGCCACCTAGCCGCCCCCAAAGCAAATTTTTAAAATAAATGTTTGTTGAATATATATTTTCCTTATTTAGTGACTTTCAAAATTGGGTTGGAGCACAAAAATGAGTTTAAGAAATTAAAATGCTGATCTGACTCATTGTGTTGTAATTTAATTATACATGCTATTTAATTAAAGCATGTTAATGTAACATGTTAACATAATACAACATAAAATTGTATATACATATATACGTGCATGTGTACATATTTTTCTTTCTTTGTATCTTCAGTGCTTAGCGTGGGGCATGATACATAGAAGGCCCTTAATAAATGCTTGTTGACTGACTGCAGTTGCTTTTCCCCCATATTGTCCTCTCTGCCCTCTTTCATTTGTCATCAGATATAAAATTGAGATTTTCTCTTCCCCTTTTATAATATAAACGATTCCCTCAGGAGTGCTTGTGTGTCTTCATAATTTTTTGTGTCTCTTCGATAATGACATCCAGAATTGTTTACCTTTATACTACTGGATGTTCAGATGTATCTCTTCCAGTTCCAGTGAGTCAGTTTTACAGCAACATAAGATGCTTCTTGGGGTACACTTACTGGGGGCTTAGACCATGGGCTCATTTATTTTTTATCACTTTGAAGTAAAGAACAGTGAGAACTCAACCTTGTTTTCTCCGTCTTGTGTTCCCACCTCTTGATGCTTGACTGGAATCCTGATTCCCATGAGGATGAGGGTTGCTCCTCACTTGATTCCTCTTCAGAAAAAACTTTTCTGGGCTGTCAGAAGAGATTTCATTCTTACTAAATATGGAATTGCCTATTGATTTTTTTCCCCCTCTCCAGCTTCACTTTTAGCATAGTGTTTTTTTTTTTCATTCCCAGTGTATAGTGAATATTTTTACTTGTGTTTTCAGTAACCCACAGTTATGGTCTGTGGCCTCTCTGCCTATATAGTATATATCCTTTGGGAATAAACAACTTAACTACATTATAGAAGCCAGAATGAAGCTGTGCTTAGTAGAAAGAGTTCTTTGAGGACACTTTAGAAAGTAGTGCTGGAAGGAGTTGTAGAGATCATAAGATGGGACTAGGCAAGGCAAGGCATTTTTTGTCTTTGAGACTTAAGTCTCCTGACCTTTAGGCTGCAGACATCAAATGTGAACTCTCCACTTCCAGGATGGCTATTGTGAGAACATCACTTTAACTGGAAAGGATGTGATGTGAACTCCTAGGGCTATCACTAATTGGTTTGTGCTTTTACTTTTTTAGAGTAAAAGTTGTAAATGGGTGAGAAATCAGGGATTATTTTGTATTTTTCTTTTTATTCCAGATATACCTAGGCCAGTGTTATGCACATAATAGGCACCTAATTAATATTTGTTTGAACAAATTCCAGGTCTAGTTTCCCTTTTTGCTCACTCTTAATAATTATGAACAGTGAGTAAGTTGTACTAAGTAATTGTACTTGTGCAAACAGAATCTTTGCCTTTATCAGAAACCCATGAAAAACAGTGCCAGGAGACTTTACCTTCTCCCCAGTCACTGTAGGGGTTTCCCTTATTTGTGTTTTGGATTAATGTGGCATTAAACTTCTTCTATAATGCTGGCCTATTTACAGAGTGAAGAGAAATCAATTTTACTAAATTCTCAATTTAGGAAACATACATTTTGAATTGGAGGCATCTGACCCCTCCCTTCAGGGAGCCTATGTTCTGGGCTGCAGGTGGGGATACAGGAGGTAAGCAGGGGAGTAAATTCACCAGCATGGAGGTGGGGGTTTCCCTGAGAATGGTGTTCCTTTTCTTGGGCAGCCAGTGCTGCTACACAAATCATTACTCGGAGAACTGCTTGCCTGACCTTCCTTTGAACCAGGAAGTTCACTATGGAGCGAACTTGGGAAGTTATACTTTCTCTGCTGTTTGTTGACCCAAACCCTGCCTGGACTTGCGACTAGTGTCCTCCTTGGGGAGCACCCTGAACTGGTCCTGACTCTGCTGTGTTGTAGCTGTCCCCTGAGGACCTGGGAGCTGGGCATCAAGTGATGGTGCTCAGCCTGGGCTCTGGAGGCCTGCTTATTCCCAGGCCATCAGCTTTCCTTCAGTTTAGTGAACATTTGTAGGTCACTTTCCAGTGTGGCTGAGAAATAGAGCAACAGTCCCATGTTCCAAGTAAACTTAGACATCTCCCTCTAGCACTCTTCTCCCCTCAAAGCCAGAACTGCTTCACTTTGACATTGGCTCAGACTCTCAGTGGTCCTAGTGATGAGGGGCAAGGGTAATAGGTTCTACCAGGGACCCTGATCACTATCAGTGACCAGAAACCCTGCAGTCCAGTGTGGAAAGAATTCACCAGGTTCAAGCAGACTTTGAAGACGAGATTGTAAAAGTTTATTGTTATGCTGTACAGCACAGTGGGCAAGGGTTCATATGGAACCTGCAAACTTACAGAAATCACAGGTATAGTTTTAAGGAGTTAAGACAGTAAATCAGGTGTCAGTTATGCTAAGTAGGTAAGTAAAGGTGGGATTAGGGAGGAGTTAAGGAGTGGTCAGTACTTAAAGGGACATGCACTTTTAATATCAACTATGCAGGCGTATTGCCCATAATTTACTGGGAGATAGTCCAAGGAGGGGCTACCTGGAGGTGTGGTTTTAGGCCTGTAATGTCACTAAGTCAGCCAGCTGTCAGGGCCAACTGAGGAGTGCCTAGTCGGCCACCCATCAATGTCAAGCTTGACAAGATGGATGTTGGGAACCAAGGCTAATGGAGACTCAGTATGAGTATAATTGGCTAAGGAGTTAACCTATAGATAGGGCATTGAAGGATTCATGGTGCAGCTGGCCACTCTACTAGGGGAGATAACATTTGCCTAAGCTAAAATGTTTATAGATGGTTCAGTGAAGGATTCATAGGTAGCTTGTTATTGTTCCAAGCAGAGATAAACAGTTCATGAGTTGTTGCTGGGCAGAGTGCTGGAAGGGGGGGGAAGGGGCAGAGTTAATGCTCTGAGGCTGGGGAGGGGGGAATGTAATTCTACAGACTGGTTTTACAAATTGATTTTACAGACATAGATCCCAAGCACCCATGTTACAAACATGTTACAAACTGATATTACACACTGATATTACAGACTGATATTACACACATAGACAATGTTACAAATATATATATCCCAAGCACACCATCACTAGTACATCTGCATATGATCTTAGACTGGAAAGTGGGGTTTTAAGTTTGTTCTGCCCCTTTCTTCTGAGGTACCGTTGTTAAACCAGTCCTAGTAGCTGCTTTGTAACTGTAGCAGATCTTTTAATTTCCAGGAATTTTTTAGTCGATTAAAAAAAGTTGTGGATTTTTTTTTTTTTTTGGAGGGCAATTGGGGTTAAGTAACTTGCCCAAGGTCACACGGCTAGGTTGTGTGTGTGTGTGTGTGTGTGTGTGTGTGTGTGTGTGTGTGTGTGTGCGCGCGCGCGTGTGTGCGCGCGCGCATTAAGTGTCTGAGGCCGGATCTGAACTCAGGTCCTTCTAACTCCAGCACCGATGCTCTACTCACTGCGCCACCTAGCCGCCCCCAAGTTGTGGATTTTCTTAACCCTAGAGGAAAGAACTGTGACTAGTGAATAGGTGGAAAATAGAGGGAAGCAAGATTTAGTTCAATATAATGTAGAAGCTTTGAAACAATTAAAGCTGCCTGCGTGTTCAGTGGGTGGCCCCAGAACGTAGAGCTTGAGCATGTTGATCATGGGAGGGGTCCAAGGAAATGAGTCATCTTGCTGTCAGGGGTAGGTGCAGGCCAAGATTGCATTGCCTTTCGATAGACTGAAATGATCTGGTGCTATTGTGGAATGAGATGAGAAGCAGTACTTTTTTTGTTCTTGGGAAGCAGAATAAATGCTAATACTGTATTTAAAAAAAAATTATCAACCAATTATTTCCCCTCCCCCCCCTCCATGGATTAAAAAAAGAAGAATAAAGCCTTGTAACAACTCTGACATAATTTACTGGTGCTTCACTACCAGTGAAGTGGGCCTTGTACTTGGTGGACTCGACAATTTTGTCCCACTGGAAAGTGGATAATGACATCTGACTTGCTTATTTAACTTCTTTGACGTTTTATGGTAACTTTGCTGGAAGTGATAGTCATAATGGCAAATAATCCTTGGGTTTCACATTGTTTTGCACATAGCTTAAAAAAATCTTTTGCCAAATCTAGTGTAGATTTTTTAGCAGCCTATAAAGGATTTCTTGTCCTTTATCCTTATCTTCCAGTGTTATAGGTTCATTGTATTTAGTAGGTATTATTTCCTGTTAGTTATTTATATATGCTTTCTTTTGGAATAGACTCTATCCCCCATGAACTTAAGGACTAATAAATTTTAAAATTCAGTTTTACTTTATTTTCACTTCCAAATACTCTCCATTGCTTCTCCCCCTCTCTCATACATTGGGAAAGCGAGAAAACAAAACTCATTACAAATATATGTAGTTGTAGAAAACAAATTCCCACATTAGCCATGTCTAAGAAGAAAAAGAAGGAAACCTGCTTCAGTCTGCACTCTGATCCCATTAATTCTCTCTCTGGAGGAAGATTGCATGTTTCATCATGAGTCTTTGGAACTGTGGTTGATCATTATACTGATCAGAGTAATTAAGTCTTTCAAAGTTGATTTTCTTTACCATACTGTTGTTGTTATTGTATAAATTGTTCTCCTGGTTTTGTTCACTTCACTCAGTATCAGTTCATACAAGTCTTCCCAGCCATCCCTTTCATCATTTCTTTGTTGTTATTCAGTCATTTTAGTTGGGTCTGACTCCTGGGGGCCCTCCTCTGGGGTTTTCTTGGTGAAAGTACTGGGGTCGTTTATCATTTCCTTCTCCAGCTTATTTTACAGATAAGGGACTGAGGCACATATGTTTAAGTGACTTTACCAGGGTCATGAAGTTAGTGTCAGAGATCAGATTTGAACTCATGAAGATATGAGTCTTCCTGATTCTAAGCCTAGTGTTCTATCCACTACATCACCTAGCTGCCCACATTTTTTATAGCACAGTAATATTCCACCATATTCATATGCCACATCTTGTTAAGCCATTACCCCATTGATGGGCATCCCCTCAGTTTCCAGTTCTCAGCCACCACAAAAAGAGCTGCTATAAATATTTTTTGTCATTGCCCTCTTTCTTTGATCTCCTTGGGAAATAGACCTAATAGTGGTATTGCTGGGTTGGAAGGTATGCCCAGTTTGATTCCCTTTGAACATAGTTCCAAATTGTTTTCCAGAATGGCTGGACTGGTTCACAGCTCCATCAGCAGTATATTGCTATCTCTATTTTTCCACACCCCCTCTAGCATTTGTCATTTTCCTTTTCTGTCATATTAGCCAAGCTGATGGGTGTGAGGTGGTGTCTGAGAGTTGCTTTAATTTGCATTTCTCTATTTGTGATTTAGAGCATTTTTTTTTTTTTGGATAATGACTAATGAGAGCTTGGGATTCTTCATCTAAGAGCTTCCCGGGACTAGTAGGTACAAACATTTGTTGAATTGAATTAATTAGTTTTAGAGCCTTTCACATCAGAAATAGCATCTAGTTTAAAAGTATGCTTCTGAGTATTGGTGGCCAGTACTTCCATATCTAAAAATGTATGTTCCTAGAGGTCAGAGTCCTGTTTTCTTTGTCTTGTCTATTGTTCAGTGAGCATCCTGGTATGTGGCTGTTTGTCTTTCTCTGTTAAGAGCACCTACTTAAGAGTATTTTTGTGAGGATCATCTTAAACGGAACATGTCCAAAGTGGAGCCTTAAGGCATGATGGAAGTTGCAGTTACTGTTATTATTATTACATAGGTTATCTTTCTGTTTTCACACACAGTATCTCTCAGTCCTTCAGTACTGATCTAACTTTTTTCCTTAGTCCTTTGAGGCTTCTTGACTGGTTCCCCTGCTCCCTCTCTTTCTGACTCATGGTAAACCACACATGTTTTGGACTCAAGGTCTCAGAGCTTGTCAGAAGAGAACTTAGGACAGAAAGCACTGCTGATGAGACTTGGGATTGAATTGTCTGTTTCTATTACTTTGCCTCACAAGTAAAGAAAACTCTTAACTGCTTGGCATTTGAGTTTGTTTTTGACCTGGAATGGAATGAATTCTCTATATAGTTAATTAGATCTTTGGAACGTGTCTCTGATTTAATTTCTTTTCTAGGATCTTTTCAAGGTTAGAGTTGAGGTTTCTTCCTTTCCTCTGGTGGGGGAGAAGTGGCATTTGTTGAGGGCCAGCGTAAGAATTCTCCTTTGGGTTTACTGCCTTCTTTAGTCCTTCCCTTCTTTTACTAGAGAAGGTGCTACTTGTCTGGCAGTATTGTCATGTTGATAGTGTGAAGTGGAGTACAGGTGACTGGGTGGGTTTTCTCCTACTGAGGCTGGCACTGTGATAAATGATAGAATGGCTGTGGGTACAGAGTTAGGTGCCCTACTAGCCCAAATGACGGACGAATGCTAGATTTCAAGTTAGAGGACTTGGATTTCAATCCTGCCTTTGCTCCTTAGAACCCAAGCAATCTTGGGCAAGTCAAGCACCGGCCCTGGACCTGATTTTGGATCTGACCTCAGACACAAAAAACCCCCCAAAACTAGCCATGTAACCTTGGGCAAGTTACTTAACCCCAATTGCCTTCCAAAAAAAAAGGCAAAAAAAATATTTGGATCTGACCTCAGAACACAAAAAACCCCCCAAAACTAGCCATGTAACCTTGGGCAAGTTACTTAACCCCAATTGCCTTCCAAAAAAAAAGGCAAAAAAAATATAAAATTCATCTATAAGATGGGGGAAGGGCTTGGATGAGGTGGCTCTTCAAGATCTTTTTGCAGCACTGAATTCTGTGATCCCTTGATCTTGTTAAAAACAAAACAAAACAACACTGAATAGTAATCAAGGTCTGGTCATAGACAATTGTATGCGTAGAGTGATTTCAGGGAGTCTAGGAAGGCTTCTCTGTGGTCTCCCAGTCATTTGTTAGCTGATGCCTGGAACTTTACAAGGAGAGACCGTTCTCTGTAGTTTAAGGAATTGGTCCCTGATTAAAGACTGAGAAGGCTGAGGCTTGAAGCTAGCAATGAACATCTTAGAGTAGGTAATGAATGTCGGACCATGCCCTGGACACTGGGAGAAGCTGGGGGTACTTTTACCATCTTTGCTGTCCTAGAGCTGGCCCTGATAGCAGTGGGTGACCCTTGTGGTGACTGTTGCTCCTCCTTGATTCCTGTTCCCTTTTCCTACATTTACTGCCCTCATCTGTGAAATAAATGCCTGAAGAGTACCAGGTTGTCAGTTAGAGGAACTGAATGACGGACAAATCAAGTCAAACCCTCTTTTGTGCTCTTTTATTGACCCGGTGAAGTGAGGTCACCTCTTCAAGGGGATTTCTTAGAGTTTAGCATGAGCCATTGCCTGCTGAGTAAAATATAAGCCCTCTCTTCTCCGTCTGGTCCTGGAATTTTTTCCCTAAACTCTTTTTTCTTTCTGTCTTTGTTCATACTACCCCTCGATTACCCCAGATAGCAGTGACTGACATTTATGTTGTGTGTGCAGTTTTGCGGTGTTATCTCCTCTGATGCTGACCACAGCCTGCTGAAGTAAGTGCTCACTGTGTTAACTGTCCTTTACCTATGGGGTGACTGAAGCTGAGAGGCTGGGCCTGGAATTAGCAGCTACTAAGTGTCTGAGGCTGTGGGTCTTCTGGTCTCCAGTTTATGCCATTAATGAATTCCCTCTTCTTTTGACTTAGCACAATCTCCTGTTAATTAGATGCTTGTCTCTTCCCTTCTCTAGATTATAGGCCCTTGAGGGCAGACAGTAATTCCATTTTGTATTTCCATCATTGACTCACAGTGTCTTGGTGGTAGTAACCAGTTAATAAATGTTTGGATTATATAGTTCTCAGTATTTATATTCACATTTCTACCATTGCAGCGTTATTTGTCTCTGCATGCTTTTGGCATACTAAATATTTTACCCTGTAGATCCTCCCAGTTTTGCGCCTGCTTGAAAAACATGACTGATTGCTTTAAATGTATCTGCACAGAACTGATTCCAGTGTAATTGCATTTACACATCAGTCACACGTGTAATGTAAACTGGCAGACTAACCTAGCTGTGCTGCTAAATGCATGAGAAGAGGAGGGTTTTCACACATTCTAATTGAATTGTTTCTTACATGAAAGAATTTCACATTGCTGGCCTGGACTAGGAGAACAGAACAACAGGCAGACCTAAATTGTGCCAGCAGGGAGTGCTGGGACTTGGTTAGTGTGACACTGTTTCTTGAACCTGGTACTTACCAAAGAGATTATTGTATAAAAACACATTAAAGGAGGAACAGTTTAGTAAATATTTTTTAGCTTAGATTTTGATTTTTTCCCAAATCTGTCACTTTCTCCTTAGAGCATTTTAGAGCACAGGTTTTAAATTTTTTTTTGTTGTTGTTGTTCTGTGACCCCCTTTGACAGTTTGGTGAGTGAGGCCTGTACATACCTTCTCCAAAGAATGCTTTTAAACGCACAAGTATGCACAAAATAAAACAGTATTACAAGGGAAAGCAGTTATCAAAACATTAAAAGAATATGTTAACAGAGTTAGGTTAAGGACCTCTTGATTTAGAGATAAAAGAAAATTGGCATTTTGATAGTTTTTAGTCTTATCAGTTTTTCTATTCCTCATACTTAACCAGTTTTAAAAAAAGGCAACTAGAAGTTTGGTTGGAGTGGGGGGGAAGATTCGTGTCGGAGGGTGACAGGAAGGGGTTGGAATCAGGCACTGAAGGACCTTGAATGCCACCCTGAGAAATTTGGAGTTGATCTTTTAAACAAAGGATTTCTAAAATAAAAGATTAGTCTCTCAGGGAGCTTAATTTTAGGCAGGACAGATTTATAGGAAGAGGAAGACTATTGTTTAATTCACTTCTGAATAATTTACAATATGTTGCAATAAATTTATTCTTAAAACTGACTGCAGTTTATAATTTCTTCATTTTCATCTGAAAGCTAGGAAAAAATTAGTTAAAAGATCCCAAAGAAGTTTTGCTTTTGGGTAACTGCCAAATAGGTGCTTGTGATAGTATTATATATTTGTAACTAAAAGGGACTTTGAAGACCATCTAGTAGTCTAACTATTATTTTACAGATGAACCAACTGAGGCCCAGAAAAGCAATGTTTACTGAGTCAGTGTGCCTAATACAAAGTTGAAGTGTTTCATTGCCAAGGGGGGTGACTAAAAGAGATTTTCATGAAACCTTTTGAAAAAACCTTTAAAAGAGGGAGATTAAGCCTATGTGTATTTTTATTATGCAACTGTGAGGTGGCAGTGAAATAAAAAAAGTAGCTTGCACTTTGCTTTCTCTCTCAGAAATTAAAAAAAAACAAAACGAACAAAACTCATCCCAAACCTGTTCTGGCTACAGGTATGGCCTGTATTTAAAATGTGCCTGTACACCTCTCTTTCCTTTCAGTTCTTGTGATTTCCCGTTTAAAGCCATCTAGGGAATATTCATGGGATCTGAGATTGCGAGTTGGGAGGAATGCTAGAGGTAGGTCATTTGCAGGCAGATGAAGAAATTCTGGTATTTCAGATTTATGCATAAGATATGCAGATAAATGCATAAGAACAGTTAATTTTCTGGTCTGAGTTGGGAAAGTCTTGATGAACTCAGGATGTTTTCCATCCCTGTAAAGCATGGAAACGTTTCTATTGTTACTTTATATTTTATGAGTAAATAGCTCATCTGTCTTGGTCTTGATTCCATAGAGTTGGCTTTTTGATAGTGTGTCACCATTTTACCACAGATGTTTGTGGTGGGACCAAGCCCTTTCGGGCATAGTGTTGAGATCTTCAGTGTTCTTTAGTCAAAGACAGATTAATTATTTAGTTTTCTAATTGTTGCTATACCTTTCTATAAAACTGGAAACTGATACGTAGTTTGAGTATGGTTAAGGAAGGCAAGCTATTCCTCTCTTGGCTTAATTAATTAATTAATTAATTTGCGGGGGGTGGGGTGGGGGGTGGGGATGCGTGGTGGGGTGGGTGGGTGGGGCATGCAGGGCAATTGGGGTTAAGTGACTTGCCCAAGGTCACACGGCTAGTTTTGTGTTAAGTGTCTGAAGTCAGATTTGAACTCAGTCCTCCTGACTGCAGGGCTGGTGCTCTATTCACTGTGCCACCTAGCCACCCCTACTTGACTTTATTTTCAACGTCTTAGCTTTCCTTCCCCTTTCCTGGTGGCCAGGTGACCTTGCCTACTGTACAGCTAAGATAACCCTAAAGCTGAGGTGGTCTGGTGTTTTTGCTCTTCTTACCCTTTTTCATTTTCTTGGTATTTTTATCATTTCACACTTCCTTCCTGTTTTAGAAGAACAGAGAGGTGTCCGGTCTTTTCCAGGCTGGCCCTCTGATCTGTGCCCTTCCTTCCCCTCCCCTAGGCCCTTCTCTGTGATTACCTGTCAGTTTCTCTGTCTGCTGACTCCCTTTCTCTTTGCCTTTGCACACATTCAGAACCCAAAGCTTGAGAATCTCTTTGTGCTATGCCCTTGACTTGCTGCCCAGCTTCTTTTCTTCTTTCTTTTCACTGTAAAGCTTCCTGAGACAGCAGTCAGCTCTTTCTGCTGTTTACTTTTTATCCTGACATGCATTTCCTGCCTCTCTCCTCTCCAGATTTCTCTTGCCTTCTCATTCTCCCCTTCCCCTTCTGCAGTATTCAGCAATGCTGGTCAGCCTCCTGTTTGAACTGATTTTTCCTGACACTGCAGTTTGATGGTTTTCCTTTTATCCTGTTTTCTCACCACTCCTTTTCTGTCTTATTTACTGGTTCTTTCCACTTTCTCAATGTGGGCATGACCACCCTGGGTGATTGGTCCTCTCTTCCTTTCCTCCCTCAGAGATCAGTTCCAGCTGCATTTTTGGCTTCAGCTTTCACATCTGGTTGGTTGATTCCAGAATCGAACCTCTTAACCCTTCCTTCTGCCGTATCTTTTCTTGCTCCTTTGGAACATTTTCTTGGATGTCCTGGCTCCACCTCAAGCCAAGCGTGTTTTAAACAGAACTCTCACTTTCCTTATCACATCTCCCTCTGCACTCCTCTGTTGTCAGCTTTACCATCATTCACTTAGTGATCTGGGCTCTAAATCTTGGGGTCACTTGACTCCTTCTCCCTAGACCATTAGTCACTAAACTGCAAATCATATAGCTCTCAGATTTGTCCACTCCTTTAAAGTTTTAAACAGATTTGTTTTAAAAAGTATGACCTTGATAAATATCAACAAACATGAATATTTCCACAGACAAAACAGAGAGGTTATGTGTGAAACTGACTCTCCATTATAAACAGCTTTTTTTTTTTTTTAAATAGAGCAAACTCAATGCAGTTCTAAGACTCTCCCCATTTGTGGTCTTTGTTTCCCACTGAACAACAACAAAAATACTTAGCTGACACTTTTTTTCCTTTTCTCTTTCTTTGGCATTGCTATCACTGGCCTTTCTCCCTGTCAGTTCTTCCCACCTTCCCCTTGAAATTTAAAACCACCACAACAAAATGACACCAAGCCTCCCTTGTAATAAGTAAGCATGACCAAGCAGAACAGATGCACACATGGACCATATCTGAAAAGAGAGGTCTCATTCTGCACCGTCACTTCACTTCCTGTCTTTCAAGGGGTGGGAAGCCTGCTCCGTCCTTGGTCCTCTCCAGTCTTAAGTTGGTCATTGCAATGATTAGGTTCTTAAGGCTTTCACAGCTGATTCCCTTCATAATGATCTCGTAGTCAACAATAAGCCATTTTCTTGATTCTGCCCACTTTTCCTTCACATCAATTCCTAAAGACATCACAGATCTCTCTGAAACTGTTCCTTTTATTATTTCTTAATGGCATAATGATATTACATTAAATTCATATGCCATAATTTCCTCAGCCGTTATGTTTGTTGATCCCTACTTTATTTCTAGTTCATCATATGAAAAAATGCCTGTTATAAGTACTTTTGGATTCTTTTACTTTTTTTTCTGACCTGTTTGGGATATGTGCTGTCAAAGGGTGTACAATTTAGTGACTTCTTGGGTATCATTCCAAATTGATTTACAGAATGATTGGATCAGTTGAATTCCCCTCCTCCCCCTCTCCCCGCATTTACTTCCACAAATACCATTTCCTTTTCCATTTACTTAAATTCTGTTATGCTTCTGGTCCTGGGTAAGATCTCATCTCATCTGTGAAATCTTCCCCTTTGGTGCCAGTCCATAGTGATCTCTCTTCTTCTTAACCCTTGTAGTCCTTGTCCTGTGTTATCTTGTAAGTTAGCTGGTCCAGGAAGAGGAAATCAAGGCCAAGAGTCAAGTCATTTGTATACAGGTAATAAATAGTAGAACTTTTAATTTGAGCTCAGGCCTTGCAACTCTTTAGTGCCCTGTTCCCTCCACAACAGCACGATAGCTTCATAAGTTCTGTCTCCCTATCTAAACTAAGTCTTTTTTTTTTTTTTTGGAGGGCGAAGGCAAGGCAGTTGGGGTTAAGTGACTTGCCCAAGGTCACACGGCTTAGTAAGTGTTAAGTGTCTGAGGCCGGATTTGAACTCAGATCCTCCTGACTCCAGGGCCGGTGCTCTATTCACTGTGCCACCTAGCCACCCCTAAACTAAGTCTTTATACTCTAGAGCTTACTCCATAATGCTTGTTTGAATGATATTTTAAAGGGAATATTATACCATCGCAGGATATAACTGACTCAAGCCCCCAAAAGATTTTTTGAAAATCCTATAGAATGAAAAGCTCTGCTTTTTTCCTTTAAAGCTATATTGAGGGAGAGGAGAGTTGAAGAGAGGCTGCAACTTATGCTCTGAGTTGATGGGGAAGGAGACGACAACATAGAGGAGGCAGAGCTGCTGGTTTCTTGTGTGTTTCCTCTGGAGAGACTTTAAACTGAAATGTTTAAAACAAGAAATAGGGAATAGGGTGTTGAGCCCCAAGAAAATGAGTGAATTCAATGAGAAAAAACATTTATTGAACAAGTACTCTACGCTTTACAAAGCACCACACTAAGGAGTAGGGATACAAAGAGAAAAGACAGGTGAATTGGAGCCACTTGACCCAAACAGATCATATCCTTGGGTACTTATGAGTCATTGTCAGTCACCTTTGAAAGATTGTGGAGAATGGCAAAAGTACCACAGAGTTGGAGAACAGCAAATGTCTGTGTTTTCAAAAAAGGGAAACTAATGGAATCTGCTAACCATAGGTAGTAAGAGTTATCACTTTATTGCTGCCTTTAGTTTTTATGGCACATTTATTTCCCAATATATTCTTTCCTTGCCCCTTGCCCCCTTTAAAATCATAAAACAGAAAGAAGGGAATAAAGCAGTTAATCCAAACCAACCAATGTATGGTGGTGGTGGTGGTGGTGGTGGTGGTGGTGGTGGTGGTGGTGTGTGTGTGTGTGTGTGTGTGTGTGTGTGTGTGTGTGTGTGTGTGTGTTGGTATGGAGAGGGTGTGTGTACTTTTATCTAGTATCCTGCTGCTGAGGTCAGCCTCTGTAAGGAGCTCTTTTTGAAGGCCAACCTTAGTAGTTATCATTGTCCCACCTTCAGTTTCATTGTATTGCTTTTTCTGATATTGTTGTGGTTGTGTTGGTTTCTTGGTTTTGATTCTTTCACACTGTACTATAGCTCAATGTAGTAGTCTGTGCTTTAGACTTTTTTGTGGCCTCTATCCATACTCTCCACCCAACTCTCAACTCCAACATGGTCTGCTGAGAACATTGCATAAGGGATCATTGCATGTTAAAAAGGAGGGAGGTTCTGCCTATTTTATGATCAAGTCTTGTGTTCTGCATGTGAGATATGAGTATACTTTGTGATTTAGCACTGTAATGGTGGAACTTGTTTCTCTTTCAATTTGATGGACTATGAGCACCATCAAAAGTCCTTAGACAATTGTTCTGAAAATTGCTGTGTGCTGAGGGCTGTACTCTTGAAGGTATACTAATGACGAACCACTTTGTAGAGTCAGCACTGTGTTTTGCACTGATAATAAACTCAAGGAGACCAAAATTATTTACTGCTAGGCACCGGGGAAATTCTGCATGCAGCCAGAAGTTGGCTATTCTACAGTTAAAAATTAATAGTGAATTTGGCATAAGCAGTGCACTTTGATAAAGACCAGCACAGAGGCTGGTTTGAAAGACTTGAAGACAAAGAATGGTATCAAGACCCCATCACTCTTTGGGCCTTACCAGAAGTCTGCCACCTGCTGGGTCCTTCTCATGTCCTGTGGTAGATCCGGCTCTACAAGAGGACCTATCCTCGGTCCCTGTCTTTGGTGCTGGTTGCGCCTTCTTTCATGTTTCTAGTGCGTTTTCTCACTCCAACTTCAGCACCCTCCATAGTCATTGCTCAGCAGCCTTCGTCTTCTCATGGTCCCTGTCACTCAGTTAAGATCCTTGTTTCTGGGAACTGCTAACCTCTAGTCTGTGTATATTTTATGTACATGTCTATATCTCCTCAAACACTTTATCATCCCAGTTCATTCTCCTTTAAAAAACAAATTACTGATAGAATTTCTGTTGGCACAACAGATAATCCTCCCCAAACATTCACCCCTCCTTCCCCAAGCACATTCCCTGAGAACATTCTTTATATAGCTGGTTAATAGAAAGGACTCTTCTTTCTTAAGGAGTTATCACCTCTCCGGCCCAGCCTCTGCCCCTGCACTAGTGAGTTTCAGGATGCATGTTAATGCCCCCTCAAATCAAGGTTCCCGCCCCACAGCCTCCAGCTTCCATTCTGCCCAAACCACCCATCAGGGATGATCATAGCTTAGGTTCCTACCATTTCTTCCAACACTGTCACCATCATAATTTTGAGTTTTCAGCTTCCCCTCTAATTACACTCTTTTGTCCTTACATTTTTCTCAGCCTCATTCATTCTAAGCCTGTTCTTCATATTGACCACAGTCTTAACCCTTGTTTTCTTAGCTCATCCTCTTGTCTTTGTCCTCACTTTGCTCCTTTCAGAGTATTGACCTTAAATGAGCCAGTTGAATTCCCGGCTGCCTTACCCCCTTCCTTATTCTGCACCCTAGGTCACCTGTCACCCCCTCTGCTTTTCAGGCTTCTGTTCCACAAGTGCTTTACTCTGGGGAAGAAGGCCCTTCCTTGTGCTTTTTATGATCACAGCAGCCCCCTTAATGTTATAGCCAGTCATCTCATTCTTCATTCATTGGCTTTTTTTAGAGGGTCCAGCTGTGTTTATCTAAGCAGGTATCAGGCAGTGACCCATTCATTTATGTGTCACTTTAAGACTTGCAAAAGCACTTTATATATGTTATCTTACACTAGCCCTGTGAGGTAGATGCTGTTATCATTCTCATTTTACACATGAAACAGGCATTTAGTAACTTGCTAAAAGTCACACAGCTCCTAAACTTCTGAGGCCGGCCCTCCTGAAGCAGCTGGGTGACTCAGTGCTTAGAACACTAGCCCTGCAGTTAGGAGGAGCGGAGTTCAAATTTGACCTCAGATGCTTGCCGGCTTTGCAATCCTTGGGCAAGTCACTTACCCCCAGTTGCCGTGCCTACCTCCTCCCCTCCTGTCCCCAGATATCCTATCCTCGATTCAAGATCTTTTTTTTAAAAATAGTATTAGTATTTTCTCCAATTCCATATTCATTGAGTCTTCATCTCACTCGCTTAGTGGCCCATGACGATTTTCCTCTTTTCTACTTTCCAGCTCTACTTTTATCTTCCTTTTATCAGATGATCTTGCCTCTTGCTTTACTGATAACATTGAGGCTATCTGTTGTGAGTTCCTTTTGTTTTCTTCTTCACTCCTTAAAATTCCTCCACATCCTTTCTTCTTGTCTCTCTCCTTATGTAATATTTCTGAAGCAGCAGTGGCCATTTTCTTTGCTAAAACCATCTTCTCTACTCGTGCCCTTATTGATGCCACCCTTTCCTGAAGTTGGGCCATCAGCCATCCTCCTTCTCTCATCTCCAGTCTCTTATCTCCTACCTCCTTCCCTGCTGCCTGCAAACTCACTTTCAGTCACACAGTGGCAAATACTGTATGTAGTCACACATTGGGCTCGTCAGCACCATTTGTGTGCACTGCTGGTGTCTCACTTGATGTGAAGGTCTGTCAGATATATTCATGGCTCATGGTGATTCATATTCTGTGTAGGATTAACAGGAAGTTAGGAACAAGACTGACTGATTGTTACTAGGGGAAGTTGGGGAGCAGAGCAATTGTTGCTCAGTCCTGTCAGACTCTTTGTGACCTCCGTGGATTGTCGTGAGCCAGTACTGTCCGTGGAGTTTTCTTGGTGAAGATACTGGAGTGGTTTGACATTTCTTACTCCAGGAGATTAAGGCAAACAGAGGTTAAGTGGCTTGTCCAGGGTCATACAGTTAGTAAGTGTCTGAGGCTGGATTTGAACTTGGATCTTGGATCTTGGATCTTCCTGACTCCAGGCCCAGTTCTCTATCCACTGTTTCTACCTCTAGGTAGTTGTTAGGCAGCTATAAGTGGGAGCAGAAATAGTGGGCCTACATGAGAAGCTGAAGGCTAAACCGCAGAGAGTTGGGAATAAGTCTCTTCAGTGTAGTTATCAGGGGTGATATTAGAGGCACAAGGCCTCTAATAATACATTAGTTGGTACACATTGCCCACTGAATGCAAAGCACTGGGCTAATTGTGTGTGTGTATGTGTATGTGTATGTGTATGTGTATGTGTATGTGTATGTGTAAATACAGAGAGAAGAGAGAACCTCCCAGAAGAGCAAAGCGGGGAGTTAAGCTAAGAAAAACAAGCAGCCTAGAGCCTTCGGCCTGCTTCCTGGTGGACAGTTTGCTGTGCTTGGTGGAGATTCCTGTTAAGTGCTCTCTGGCTCTCTCTTCTTCTTACAGAAGTGCCCAGACTGTGTCTTGTGCTTAGGGCTTGGTGCTCTGTGTCTTGGAGGAAGATAATTGACATTAGCTTATTCTTAAACTTTGTAACACACCGATACCTGCAGACACAGAAGTATGTGTTCTGGGCAGTCTGGGCTGTCTGAGATAGAGAGAAGACTTCACACCTGGAATTGCTGCCTTGGCAGGGAGGGAGTTGTGTTTGAATGTTGGTGGTGTTCAGTGTCCCCTTCAACTCTTAGTTTCTGACCTTCCATGACCAGTAAGGAACCGGGTTGAAGTTTAATTTCAGACTAAGAAAGTTTAAGTCACATGATGATGATGATGATGTCATTGAGGGTTGTCTTGCATTCAGTAGAGGTGGAAAAATGTGGGAGAAATCTGAATCCTGGATTCAGAAGTCAAGCTGTTGAGAATTGGCTGGGCATTTTTAGTGTAATGGTTAGAACCTCATTATTTGATTTCTGTCAGCACTTCTTTCAGCACTGATGACCTGTGTTCATTGTTACTCTTTGGTTTGACCTAATTTTACTTGCATGATTGCATTGTTATAGATTTAGCAAGTAAGCTGTAACTTAGAGGAAGACACTTGTAAAGATTAACATAATTGTACCACTTGCCAAAAATGATACAATTGTTTATCTAATGTTTTAAGTGGAGTTTTTGTGCTGTGTAGTTGGAAGATTAGATTGTTCTGTTCTTGTTGTATGGATCCTGGGCAGAGTAGATCATGAGATCCTGGCTTGGGCACCTTCTCTGCTTGGGCAAAGAGAGCTTCCCTGGGGGCAGCCAAACTGGCCCCTTTGTCTCCTCTAGTTCACTTCTGAGTTTCTCCTAAATATTCTTGAAATTAAATATGCTCCTAAATATGCAAAATCTGCATATCAATGAAATCAGTCCCTGGTCTAGTCACTATCCTTTCCAGTCTAACTCAGAGATTCAGGAAGGATTATGCTGCAGCTATGTTCAAAGCATGATCTAAGCCTTATGGTGAGTATTACGTTTATAGGGAGTTTGGTGGGTTGTAACTCGGAGGCAGGTATTGAAAGTATTCTCATCTCCTCTGATAAGCTAGATTCAGACATCTTCAGTATGCCATGCTCAAGGTAACCCAGCTGTACTGGTGCGGGGGGCTGAGTCTGGTGTTCTCTCCACTATAACATGGAGGCTTTTGTCTAGTGACATTAGTTTTCATCTGCGTCTCTATAATGTTACATAGCTAGAAAAGTTAAAGATACATATTTCAGATATTTCTTATCACATGCTTATTGATTTAGGAAATTTTATAATTTCTGAACAGCTTTTTATTTGTTCTTCACATTACCAGAGGACGATATCCATAAATCTGTATTCTCTTCATTTGGATGTATTTGTTTCTCTTTAGAGTGGTAAGATTGAATAAATGTCCTATTTATAATCAGGAGATGGGTTTGAATACTGCCTGTTACTTTCTACTTTTTGTGACCTTGGGCAAGTTACCTAGCCTCCCAGGCCTCCAGTTCCCTGATCTGTGAACGAGAGGATTTGATTAGGTGACTTCCCTCACAGGTCCCTTGCAACTCTAAATTCTGTAATCCTACCAAGTAAAGAAAGCTTACATTCTTTGGTTTGTTTCAAATCTTTTTCTATAGTTTCTATTTCTTTTGAATACATTTTTTATTGATAACTTTTTGTCATCAGTTTTAACTACCCAATAATTTACTGCTTCAGTTTAACCTTCTCTTATAGGAAGAGGTACAGTTAAGTGAAACAAATCCCCAGATTGTCTATGTCTGGCAGGGCATGTTTCATTCAACACCTGTGGCTCATCCCTTCTCTGTTTCATCAGCAGTTTTCTGAAGTCATGATTGCATTGCTCAGAAAGTTCAAGTCTTTCAGTATTATTTTGTGTTACACTAGAGTAGTTGTTATATGATTTGATCTGTTGGTTTTGGTTATTTTGCTTTGATTCAGTTGATAGAAGTAATTCAGATCATTCTAACTCTTATTATAGATCTGAAGTTGTTATTCAGTCATGTCTAGCTCTTTGTGTGATCTCTTTTGGGGTTTTCTTGGCAAAGAGACCAGAGTGGTTTGCCATTTCCTTTGCCAGCTCATTTTACAATTGAGGGAACAAAGGCAAACTGGGTTAAGTGACTTGCCCAGGGTCACCCTGCTAGTAAAAGACTGAGGCTGGATTTGAACTCAAGCATTACTGCTCTATCCATTGCAAGACCTAGTTGCTCTTAGATATAAGGCTAGAAGGGTCCTAAGAGACTATCTAGGTAAACCCTCTCATTTTATAGATGGGAAAACTGAGACACAGAGACATCAGATGATGTGTTGAAGGTCACACAGGTAGTAAAAGCCAGAGGTAGGATTTGAATCTAGGCCTTTCTAAAATCTGTGCCTCTCTAGAGGCAGTCCCCTTTCTATTTTATCATAGTGTTCCTTTTCAAATATTTCTAAACTTCTCTCAGTTCTTCATATTCATCATTCCATCTGGCACAGTAATCCATTATATTCTTACGTCACAGTTTATCCAGTCATTTGAGTGGTGGATACTCACTTCCCTTCCATTTCTTTGCTGCAATAGAAAGTGCTTTTATAAATATTTTTGTACATGTGGGACTTTATGTACCTCTTCTCCTTTTGAGGTTGTTGTTCAGTCATTTCAGTTGTATCTGGCTCTCTGTGACCCCATTTGGAGTTTTCTTGGCAAAGATACTACAGTGGTTTGTCATTTGCTTCTCCACCTTATTTTACAGATGAGGAAACTGAGGTAGACAGGATGAAGTGACTTGTTCAGGGTCCTACAGCTAGTGTAGAGGCTGGATCTTAACTCACATCTTCTGATTTTGGGCCTGGTGCTCTATCCAGTGTGGCACCCTACCTGTTCTCCTTTTGAAGTATGGGCCTAATAATACCATACCATTTCAAGAATTTAGAGGACTATGGATAACTTTTGTGACCTGGATTTCAGTTACTTTATCTTTAAAATGAATAAATTATAGTAGATGATTTTTACCCTTTTTAGGAGCAGTGATTCGCTTGCTTCATTTGCCCTTCAAAGATAAAGTTTAGTTTTAGGAGCATGGTTTCTGAATCTAAACCATACTTTAGGATAAAATTTATTAATTAGAATGGCAGTTCCAACTGAATCAGCCCTGCAGGTTGCAGTGCTTTTTTAGCTCTCCATAAAAATATCATTTTCAGTAAAGTTTTCAGTAAAACTTTCCAGTGGTCAGGAAATATTAACTTCTACTCCATTCTGTTTTTAACTAGCATATCAGCATGTCTCTTAAATTCTAGTTTTAATATCGAGAAGATATATTATTTCATTTCCTCCTCTGGTTTCTGATGAGTGCAAAATAGTGTTGTATTATATGCATTTGCTTTCCTTTATATTTGAAGGTCTTTCTTTTGGTTGCTTGCAGAATTTATTATTTGTCAGTGGAATTGTTAAATTTAACCATTTTGTATCAGAGTTCATAGCATAGAGTTTTTATTTTTTTCTTGGAGATGATCTATGGATTCTTTTAATTGGCCCTTTGTTTTCTGTGTTCAGAAATTCTCGACAGTTTTCTTGTGATTTTTTTTTTTTTTTTTGCATTATAGGATTCTGATTTCTGATCCATTCGGCTGTCCTCTTCTGTTTTATGGGTGAGTTCATTCTGTTCTTATTCACAGTTATGATTGTTAACTGTATATTTTCCACCATCCCATTTTCTTAAACATCTCTTTTTTAACCTGTCCACCTCTCAGGACTTTGTTTTGCTTCAGAACACTGTCTCCTTTAATTCTTTCTCCTGTTGTTCCCCTACTCTCCCTTCCCTTCTACTTCTACAAGATGAATGTCTGTGTATATATGTTTATTCTTCCCTCCTAAAACCAGCGTAGAAGAGAGTGAGGTTCAGATGTTGCCTGCTTCCCCCACTACCTCTTCTGTTGTTTAAACTCTATTTTGTTCCATTTTTTTTTTTTAAAGCAATTGGGGTTAAGTAACTTGCTCAAGGTTACACGGCTAGTCATTATTTATGCGTGGGCGCTCATTTTCTGAGGCCGGATCTGATCTCGGGTCATCCAAACTCCGAGGCCGGGGCTCTTACTCACTGCGCCACCTAGCCGCCCCTTTTGTTCCATTTTTGAGGTAATTTTCCCCATTCTACTTTTCCCCCTCTCTCAGTACATTACTCTTCTCCCTTTTTTTCTTTTGAGATCATCCCAAAAAAATAGGATCATACCCATATCCTCTGTCTAATTAGAATTCCTTCAGGAGCCCTAGTGATGATAAAGTTCTGAGGGGTTACATATATCCTCTATCCATATGAAAATGTGAACAGTTTAACCTTGTTTAGTACCATATGATTTCTTAATCATGTTTACCTTTTTATGCTTCTTGAGTCTTGTGCTTAAATGTCAAATTTTCTTTTGAGCTCTGGTCTTTTCATCAAGAATGTTTAAAGTCTTTTTAGTTCGTTAAATGTTTATTCCCCCCGTTGGAAGATTTTGCTGGTTGACTATAATCATAATCTTTTTCCTTCAGACATATCATATTCCAAGCCCTCTTTCTTTAAAGTGGTGACTATTAAATCTTGTGTGATCTGTGATCCTGATTGTAGCTCCCTTTCAGTGTTTTTTCCTTTGAGTTGGGAGTTCTGTGTTTTAGCTACAGTATTCCTGGGGTTTTCATTTTGGGGTTTCTTTCAGAAGGTGACTGGTGAATTATTTTGTTTTCTACTTTACCTTCTGGTTCTAAGATATCTGGGCAACTTTCCTTTATAGTTTCTTGAAATATGATGTATTACCTCCCTTTTCAGGGTGTCCTAAAAATAGAAATTCTTAAATTTATTTCTCCTTCATCTGTTTTCTAGGTCAGTTTTTTTTTCCTATGATAAAGTTCACATTTTCTTGTATTTTTTCCATCTTTTGATTTTGTTTTATTATTTCTTGATGTCTCATGGAGTTATTAGCTTCCATTTGATCAGTTTTAACTTTTAAGAAGTTATTTTCTTTGGCAAAATTTTGTAACTCTTTTAAAAAGCTGTTAATTCTCTTCATAACTTTTCTTGCATGTCTCTTATTTCTTTTCTCTTTTTGCCCCGTCACTCTTATTTGGTTTTTATAATCTTTTTTGGCCTTTTAAAAATCTCTTTAACTCTTCTAAGAATTCTTATTGGACTTGTGTGCTTGTCTAAAGGTTAGAGTTCCCTTCTTGAGTCCAGAGACAGAAAGCTTGTTTTTTGTTCCATGTACAGCTGGAACCTCTTTCCTTTGTGATCACCACTGCTCCTCTGTGTCCTGGGACTGTGTAAGGTATGACAAAGCTTCCAGCTGGCACCCATTGCCGCCCCCAGTGCTGGTTCAGGAGTGCCTGGTGTTCTCTTTTCAGCAGTTGTGTTCAGTCTTAGCCTTTTTACTATCTCTGGGTGTAAGACCTCCACTCTTCCTGCTGCCAGTCTCTGCTGCCTCTGCTACTGTTGGTTCCTAGGCTCCATCCATCTACCTGCACTGGGCTAGAGAGATGACTCAATGTTTTTTTTTGTTTGTTTGTTTTGTTTTGTTTTTTTTTTCTTGATTTTCCTGATCGCAATTGGGTATAGTTGTGGAAGAGGTGATGGGTGAACCAGCAAAATGCTGACTCACTCCTCCATCTTGACTTCACGTCCCTCACTCAGTATGTTCTGGGGAATCTATAAGCCTGACATATCTTTACACATTCTGTCTTCAGGCTCAATATATTTTGCTTATATGGAAAGTATGTTTTTGTTTAACCTTACTGCTTTTTGCTTTTCTTCCAGATTGTCCTTCATTTCTGTTTCCATTTCTAATCAGTTACTCTGTATTTTATTTCATTGGTAATACTTGTCACTGTGGATTCATGTTTTCTATTTTGTGAATTACTTCTGCTGTCTAGGCTATAAATTCTGCTTTCACAAGTTTTATTTCTCTATTCAGTTATTCGTGACATCCTGATGTGGTTCCATGCCCTCTTGGGAATCTAGGGGGTCTTCTGCCTCATCAGGTGTTGATTATTTTTTCTTTGCCTTGCAATATGTATTTGTATATGTCTGGACTTTTTTATTTGATCTGGAGGCCATGTTCCCTTCTGTTATTAACATCTTCCTTTTTGGTTTGTCTACTTAAGCTCAAGTTTTAATTGACTTTTCTTTCTTCTGAGATCTTTGGTAACAGTTTCTCCCCTTTCCTCTATTGTTCACTTTCTGATTCCCATGTAATGGTGGTTTTCCTGAGGTCTGGACCCTCTATGTGAAATATCTGTCCGCTACTGGACAATTTCACATTTCACTGGCTTCAGTCTGTGCCTTCAGTGATTTCTGGAGGAATCGAACTGATTCTTGTTGGATGCTGGGTTCTTTCCATCAGGCTTAGTGGAGTGCCGCCTGGCTTCACACAGGTCTTATCCAAATGCCTTTTGTCCTTAAGTTCTCTGTCAGAGAGCCCTGACATGCTCCTCCTGCAGCCTGAGCAAGCTTCAGTTCTTTAGCTCTCTTGAGTCCTTAGAGATGGGGTTATAATTGGCCCTCTTGCAAACCAGTGGGCTGTCTGGGTTGCTGGGCTGCATGATAGTGGTGGGTGTTTGGGGAGGGGGCATTGTGTGAGTAAGTTAGGTGAGTAATTAGGTATTATTATTAACTTTGTCATTAGCTCATTGGGTCCCCATTAGAATTCTTGGTGTCTTTTACCATGTAGACAACTAAAATTGTTTTATATTTTGTGCATAATTCCTGTTTTGGAAAGGTTTGAGAGTTTGTGAACATTAGAATTAAAGGTCTTGTCTTTATTTTGTTGGTCATATGACCATGACTAATTTTGAAAGAAGAACTTTTAAGAAATTATGTATATTCATAACATTATAGAATTTCAGATTAGGATGGAACTAATACCTGAAAAATATGCTGCTTATCTGACAAGTGGTCATTTAACTCTTATTTCACAACTTTCAATTAGGAGAAACCCACTACTTCTTAATAGTTCATTTTGCCTTTAGTTGGTCCTAATTGTTAAGAAATTGTTTTTTTTACATCAGACCTAAGTTTACCTCTTTGCACCTCCCACCTAGAGTTTTTTGTTTTGTGCTCTGGAACCAAATAAAACATATAGAATCCCTCTTTCGTATCACAACCATCAAAATATTTGGATGTAGCTATCATTCTTTTCCTGAGTCTTCTCTGTTTTAGGCTTAATGTGCCCAGTTTCTTCAACCAGTCCTTTCATGCGTAATTTCAAGGACATTGGCCCTTTTGATGGCCCTCCCCCTGTATGCTCTCCCCTTTGTCAATGTCCTTGCTGAAATGCTACATCTTAAGTATTTTGCATTGTTATGTTTTAAAACCCCAATAGGCCTCTGTTCAAACTGTAGCTTCATGTGTGCTTAGATTTACATCATGATGATACATTTCATTAGCTATTTCAATTGAGTTAAATTATGAAAAAAAAATAGATTGTTAGAGAATGTCATAGCTACTTAGGACTTTAGTAGCGTTTTGTCCAACTTATTCCTTTTACAAATTAGGAAAAGGAGACTCAGAGTCCAGCCCAAGTTTTTTAGTACAGCTTCTACTCCTTAGTACCTGGGGGCCTTGGGAGAAGCTACTTTGCTTCTTTGGGTCTCAGTTTCCTCTTCTGTAAAATCATCTCTCACATTTATTGCTACTCTAGTTCCTGGGCCCTATACCATATTGGGGGGCCCTCAGCTCAGTCAGAGTTTAACATAGGTCTGCTGGTTCCAAGCGCCATGGTCTTTGTGCCATGCTCAACTGTCTTCCCATCTCCCTGTTCTCTCTTGAGAACCACTTGGTATAGCCCATGTGAAATGTGATCATGAGCACATATACCCCTCCTCCCACTTTTGGACATATAATTGAACTGTGTTCTTTATAACACCTCCTCTGAACACCCCATAAAATGTGTTTTTGTTGTTGTTGTTGTTGTTCCGTTTTTGCCTCACTCTTTAGGACCCCAAGGACCATAGATAGCATGCCAGGCCTCTTATCCTCCACTCACTCTCTTTCTCCCTCACAGTTATGCGTTGCTGCTGTCTATATTAAATATCTGTAACATCCAAGTATTCAGAGAAACAAAACAGCTGATTCTTTATTGTTTTAAAAGTAATTATCACTACTTTCTGTTTCTTATTAATGATGGGAAAAGCTGGTAGTATGGTGAAAAAAGGATACTGTAGAGGTCAGTTATGAAGTAAAATGTTGTACTGATCCTTCCTTGACAGGGTCACCGTGAGGTAAAATGTCCAGTCAGAGAAGGCAGTGTGTGTGTGTGTGTGTGTGCGCGCGCGCGCGCTCTTTGGGGTGGGGGGCAGGTGTATGGTCCCAGCGCCTCTGCTAGCCGACAATGCCTGAGTCACTGAGTGCTTGGAGAACTCTCCTGTGTTGATCAGTAGCCTGGACTCTGGCAGCCCGGCAGCAGAGGAGACATCCCCAAAGAAGCAGCCCTCTCTCTTCCTCTGCCCACCCTGGCTTTCTTCCTCACTCTTGCCTACGACAGTCTCAAAGGCCCTGCATTGACTGCAAAGACAAAGAGCCCTTTCAAGCCCTGGCCTGAGCCTGGCGGCTGGGTTGGCGCTTGTCACATCCTCCTGCCCACTTTCTTGTTCACCACCCTCTCCTCTCTCGTCGCTGTCAGCTCCTTGCAGCATGGACGGCACAACTTTTGGAATTTTCCCTCCTTTCAAAAATAAACAGTTGGGAAAAGAAAAGGCAAAGGACCTTATGAGAATGTGAGGCCAAGCCCTTTTTATAACATGTTTATTTGTCAGAATGTGAAGATGCCTCGTGCCTGCCAGCCAGTGCTGCATTGCTGGAGTTGGTGGTGGCAGCAAATGTTAGAAGGAGCCATACGCCTGTAGGGGGACTTTGTCCCTTCTTTTTTTGCAAGTAGAGATTGAGATCCTCATACAAATCTATACACATTTGTGTGTGAATGTTGTGGTCCAGACCTGGGATTTCATCTCTCTCTTGGAATGCAGTTAGGTAATTCAGCTGTAATTTAGGGAATTGCCCAGGGACATCAGAGACTCATTGGCTTCACCTCAGGGTCACACAGCCCCCAGGGGTCAGAGGTCCAGCTTGACTTCAGGGCCAGCCTTCTGTCTACCATGCTGTACTGCTTGTCTTGACACATACATGCTTTTAATATTTCTCCACTCTTGAAGGAGTTATTTACTAAGCCCCCACCAGACCAGGCATTGGGGAAGTACAAAGGTTAAGAGGATAGAGGTCTCTAGCTTTAAGGATTTTAACATTTAGTAGGGATGTTAAGAGGAGGAGATTATTCAGGATGTCATCCAAGAAGTGCACCCGTGTTAAGGAGGACTGGCTGGGTTTGTGCTTAAGGACAGGTCAGAGGCCACTTCTGTGTCCCATTGCTATCCTGGGAGTGCCAAGAGATTTTGAGGAAAGATATGGGTGAGCTGGTAGGAGGTCATGGAGAGGAATTCCAAAGGAGGGCCAGGCAGAATACTACCTCTGTTGATGCTAGGTATGCTGTGGTATTTGAGTACAACAGCCTGTGACTATTTCACTCCCTTTTTTGACTGACTCTGGACAAGTTGCTTAACCTCTTTGTGACTTTACTCTTCTGAACTTCTTTCATGGTTTGAATTTATATTTTCAGAGTCAGAATAAACAAACATTTATTAAACCCCACCACGGGCCAGGCACTATGCTGAGTGCCAGGGATACAAAGAAAGGCTGGAGACAGCCCCTGCCCTCAAGAAGCTCACAGTCTAATGGGGGAGACACCAGATAAAGCGAAGCAAGCTCATGTCACGGGGCGGGAAATGGCATAGGAGCTGCAGGGCGGATTTTAGTTTGCAGCATCATGAAATCCAGCAGAGCAGCCGGTGAGACATTATGTTGTCTTTAATTCCCCCTTAAATAGATATGTTCAGGTGTTCACAGTAAACGGCACCTCTTATTATGGAGAGACAGACAGACAGAGACAGACCTAGCACTAACCAGCTCATTCCCCAGATGTCTAGGGGCTTGGGGGCGGGGACCTTGTAGGACCTTGGGCCGCTTTCCAGGTGAGGCCTACTCTGTCCTGTGTTCTGAGGACCCTGCTTTCCTAACAGCTTCAACATTATCTTTCATCTCTTGGCATTCTGCATCCCAAGGTGATCTTTATCTCTCATTGCCATTGATTGGGATTGCTTTAAATTTTTTCTTTATATATTAAGAGGTAAGAATAGCTGACCTTGTTCTGAAAATGAGTCACTAATAATATGGCAGAAAGAAAGGTCACAATCTTGGATTGTAAGTATTTCACCTTCAAAAAGACTCAGTTCAATAACATTTTAATTCACTTGATGTGAATTTCAGCCTTCCACCTTGCATACTCCTTGGTCAAAATTGGTCAAAATAGGATTGGATTTGAGTATTTTTTTTTCTTGCTTTAGCTAACCTGTGCCTTTTGATCTTGGATGTTGGCAAGCTGTGGATTTTGATGTGAATTGCTATGCAATGAAGTATGCTACTAAACAGTCGGCTCAGAGGAATAGTGTATTTGGGGCTTGAAGATGATAGAGATTTTGATTTTTAAAATAAATTATAAACATGCAAATGTTATAAAACCTCCATTGCTCATGAACTAGTTTGTTGCATCTTTGCTAATTTAAAGAAAAATCATGTGATTCTTCTCTTTGCTGTGAAGGTCCCCAGTTGTGATTTTTTTTTCTTTTCAAGAACATGGTGTTTTGAGACTTTCAGAAATAAATACACTTCAGGTCTTGTAACAAGCACGGCCCTTAATAGTACTCATAGCTACCTTGTTTAAATTTGTTGAAGCAAAGGTCTGCCTTTAAGGTAATATTGTAATTAAGGTTGTGACAACTAACTTGAATTTCTTTATCTGGGTTTTAGACTTTTTTTGTATTTACTCAACATACTTATTAGGCTGATTAAGCCTGTTCTGTGCAAGGCACTGTATTTTTTGCACAGCCAAGCACACTGCAGAGAGAGTCTTACCCAAGTAACTTACTGTAAGTTAGAGAGGCAGTATGGGCAGTTCAATGGATAGAGAGCTTGCCTCAGAAACAGGAAGAGCTACGTTCTAGGAACATCTCTTAACTCATGCTGGCTGTGTGACCTTGGCCAAGACACTGGGTACCAGGTCACTCTCTCAAGGATAAAAGATACTGAGAGTTAACCCACTTGCATTAGGAAGGAAAATTTCCAATATTGAGTTTTTTATTCCAAAGAAATTATGGATCTGGTCAAACATACCATAGCGAAATGCCAATATGTAAGAGAAGGAAAACTAGTCCTTGCTCCAAGGGAGCTTGCTTTCAGCGGTCAGGTTGGGGTGGGGTAGGCTGGTTACCACACAAAAGTGGTTAAGTCTCTTCATGGTGACTTTAGTATAGGGAGAGAATTCACAACTGGGCTGATCCTGAAAAGCTCCCTCTTGGAGGTAGTGCCTGAGGGGAGTCTAGAGGGAGGCAGTCAATTCTAAAATGGGTTGATGAGGAGGAGGGCTTTCCAAGCACACTCATTAAATGCTAATTCATTTTTTGAGAGTCAGGTAAGTTATGGAAAGAGTACTTTAATTTTTTTTAATTTCCCTCTCACTGTACATAAATACTTTATGATTTTTATTGCCATGCTATATTTGTATTTTGATCTTCAGGATGTCACGTCAGGGCTGAATGTTGGCAAGGCTGCTGCATTTGAGCCCTTGGTTAAACCAGACTGCTTCCTGAGGCTCCCTCTTCCCATTTGTAAAACAGGGATAAGAACTCTTTTGTTAACCACCATGTTGTAAGAGGTACTTTATAAACCTTAAAGCATTCCTTTATTTTCATGTACTTTAATGAAGTCCCATCAGTTGGAGGTCTAAGAGGTTCACCTTGTGTCAGATTTTGGAGTTCCGTTATGGTACATAAAAATGATCTGAAACTTTGGGTAGTGATGATTTTCAGGGCCAATCTGTCCTGTTTTTTAACCTGAGACCAAAAATATCTCAGCTGCTTACCAGCTGATGAGACACAGAAGGGCTATTTTTAGTCTGGAGAGCTGGAAGGAAAAAGGAAATGAGGTTCTTTTGTACCTGATCCCTGAGCTTCTGAAGGTCCCAGGAACTGCCTTAGGAAGGAGGCATCAAGCAGTCACTTGGAAGGTGTCAAAGTGTGCAACAGGTGAGGTTGAGAGTCCAGGGCATAGAATTCGGGGGAAGGGTCTAAGAGGGCTCACCTAAAGAGAACAGCAGTTAATGGGTCCAGGTGTGGAAGGAGTGACATTGGGGGTAAACAGAAAAAGGTCATCTTTGTTGTGTTGGGCCTCATATTTTTGTGCTTAAGATTCTTAGTTTGGACCAATCGTACTTAGAGTGTGCAGCATCTTTGGCAGTATCTCATGGGTGCCATTGTATCAGGTGGTTTGTCCATTATTCATTGTTGTTACAGATTGGCAGTTCCATACTACATTAGTTAATTATGGGAACATACAGATTTCAATCTGGAAAAAACCTGAGGCCATCTGTGCCAATCCTGCTATTTTATGTGTGAAGAACTGAGGTCAGGAGGTTCGGTTATTTGCCCAAGGCCATACAAGTTAGTAAGGCACTGTGGTGAGATTTGAAACCAGGGCTTGCTGACTCTGAATCCAGCACTCTCTATCATATACCATGCTGCTACGCTTTCTCTTGATACCCAAAGGGCATTGAAAAGAACCAGGATTTGCATAATCAGGTAATTAATGAAGTCTTGTGATATACAAGACATGTAACTTAAAGAGACCAACAGGCTCTCAAGAAACTATTACTGTAATCGAGGGAGAAAGAGGTCATGATCTGGGCGTTTA
Source organism: Gymnobelideus leadbeateri (assembly GCA_011680675.1). NCBI lineage: Eukaryota > Metazoa > Chordata > Mammalia > Diprotodontia > Petauridae > Gymnobelideus > Gymnobelideus leadbeateri. Next base: position 254,905 of record WOXC01010389.1, on the reverse strand, counting down.
TGACGAGTGAAGGAGAGGGGGAGGAGGAATGTGAGATAATACAGAGGGAGAAGTGAGGCTGATGGGATGAGTGGAAGGTGAGTGTGGACTGGGCGTCTTGGATACAGGGCGCAAGAGTGGAAAAGGTTCTGACCACTTTCTTGTGTACCTGAAGAGTATGAGCTTGGTATGGCAGCTGACAGGTAGACAGACCTGGAGTGGGTGCCCAGAATTGACTGGGAGAGAAGGTGAGAAACAAAGGGCAGCTAAACCAGGTGGGCTTTTGTGACAGTCATCTTGGTGTGTGTGGTGACATGGAGCTTGGATGTAGTGCTGGCAGTGGGAACAAAGGAGAAGATGGTGGATCCAGGAGATGCTTAGTAGGCAAGGAAAGCATTTGGGGATTATGTAAAAGCTTCTAGGAAGGTGTGCTTCCTGAGCTCTCTTTGGCCGTGGACAGCAGTGATAGGCATCATCATGAGGCTAGGCATTTGTACCAGAAATAGCTTCTAGTGTAAACTAATAACCTTAGAATTGCTGAGTTAAATTTGTAGTAGATCGTTCAAGAGGATATTCTGCCTTATTACAAATTAATAATGTGGTAGAGTTTATTGACGGTACTTTGGTAGGATAAGCATCTGCAGTGTGGACTAGTACAATGTATATACTAAAGGGGTTGAGAGAACTCTAGCAACTGGGGGGCCTAGGAAAGGTTTCCTTAGGAGGAAACTCATTTCTTGAGCTAAGTCTTGAAGAGAGTTAGACATTTCTTTTTTTTTTGGAGGGCAGTTGGGGTTAAGTGACTTGCCCAAAGTCACACAGCTAGTGTGTCAATGTCTGAGGGCGGATTTGAACTCAGGTCCTCCTGACTCGAGGGCCCGTGCTCTATTCACTGCGCCACCTAGCCGCCTCTGAGAGAGAAGGAGAACTTTCCAGACACGGAAATGGGATAGGTCTCAGGGGTGGGGAACCTGCATGCTGAAGGCCACATGTAGCCCTCTAAGTCCTCAAATGAGGTCCTTTGACTGAATCAAAACTTCATGGAACAAATCCCCTTAATAAAAGGATCTATTCTGTAAAACTTGGACCCATTCAAAGGCCACACCCAAGCACCTAGAAGGCCTTGAGGCTGTAGGTTCTCTATCCCTGTAGGGATGATAGTGTATGAAAAATGGCTAGCAGGCAAGTTTAGCTGATATGGTAAGTTTGTGTGAGGGGAAATAACAAATTACAGGAGTTTGTACCACTAGGTCCAGGTTAGTGCAAATAATGAATCTGCTGAGGTTGTAGTATATATTTGAATTCACATTATTTAAAGTTATAATTATGTAAATGGTCTCATTGGTTCCAGTCCAATGGAAGTATGCAGTATGAATTCCAATGTGACCTCTTCTTAGGATTCATTTTTTCACATTAATCAAGACCTACCTGTATTCTATTGTAGAGCAGGGTTTCTTAACTTTTTTGTGTGTCTAGGACCCCTTTGCTAGTGTGGTAAAGGCTATTTGGGTCCCTTATCAGAATAGTGATTTTAAATGTATAAAATAAAACACATGGCATTATAAAGGAAACCAGTTATAATGAAATGCAGTTATCAGCATACTAGAAAAGAACACATTCATGGCTCGAAGTGAAAAACAACTTTTTCAGAGCCTCTGATAGCTGTGGAAGGTTTTTGAGTAGGGAAGTGTCCCTGTGGACTGTCACTTGGATGGCTGTGTGGAGGATGGGGAAGATTGGGAAGGGTAATGAGGGTAATGTGATTAGGGTGGTATCCTTGTGAGTGGAGAGAAGGGGATGGAGGGAATTGATTTGGAGGATGGATTTGATGAACCTAATAGCTGACTATTTAGGTGGATGCGATTTCATTGGTGTAGATAATTGTTGTGTGGCATAGGCTGTGACCTCCCCACGCCTTCTTTCCTTTCCACTTTCTATTCCTGGCTTGCCAGAAATCTTCCCTAGGGCTCCTTGACCTGTGTGTTAGGTCCTTTCACTCTGAAGGTTTTGTGGATACTAGTGCAGTGCTCAGGCTATCTCTATGTTCGCCCTTACATGAATGACTCTTGCTCTTTTCTGGGCACAGATGTGATTGCTGATGTCTCTTCTCTCAGGATCATGAGGTCATATACTGAGAACACAAAGGGCCCTCAGAGCACATCTACTCTTAATTCCCTCCTTTTACATGAGGAAGTTAAGGCCCAGAGAGTTTTCTTCTCACATCTCACAATCCTGCTGCCTGTTGACACTGGGCATCTTGCCATTTCCTTTGGGCAAACTGCAATTTAATTTTCATTCTTCTGAGATGATGTTCCATGATTCCCAGTCACAGACTATCACCAGGGCAGTAGCAGTGTTAAAAAGATGGGCATTTGCTTCAGTGAACCACCTGGGATCATTGAAAGTGTTACAGTTTTCTAAATATAACAAGTTCTTGTTTTCTATCCTATAAACAGGAGTTATTGTCCCTAATGGTGTATATAATTATGAATTGAATTAAAATGTGGAATGACATTGCAGGGGCTCCTTAAAGACTCCGAATTCAAGCATCTCCCTTCTGCTGTTCCCTAATTGGTCCGTGGCAATGTAGGGGCTAGGAGCTAAAGCACAGAATGTCATCAATACTAAATGCTTTTTAATGAATGGAGCATCTTTTATAGGTTCAAAAGCATGGAAATCCAGGATCCTCAAAGGTAGGTGGTGTTTAACTGCTCAGTTGGGACTCGTCCTAGGGCTGATGGCAGGTTCTGACTTTGGGCTATTTTTCTGACTTGCTGGGATCCTGTTTATTGGACACCTTTCAAGTGAGGTACAAGAAGGCATGGCTTGAGGTTGCTCTGCTCTCTGATTACTTCCCTGCCTGTATTTTTAAAGATTCCAGTTTCCACAGTAGGTGACCTCAAGGAGGACGGATTTTTGACTCATATTGTAGTGCATATTCTCAAATGAAGACATACAGGTCAAGTGCTAGATAGGTGTGTCAGTTGTTCTTGTTATCTGGGTAATGGGGCCAGTACTGTTAAATGTCCTAAGAATGAATTAATTTGAGCAGTGAAAATGATAGAGATGATAGGACATCTGGGCCCTAAAGGAGACATTTCGTGCTCACTCCTGGGCAAAACCCGAAAGTTGAATTCTGCTGCTTAGCTGTGTATTCAGTAAGTAGATTAGAATCATTAAATCAGGATCATTCAGAACTCGAAGGTAGCTGGGAGGTCAGTGGGTTCAACCCTCTCCTTTTACTTGTGAGAGAGTGGACCTTCAGAGTCATTGAAAGCAGTTGCTCACAGGGAAGGCTGTTGTGGCTGAGTCTTGGACCCGGTCCGTTTGAAGGAACGCTTTTCTAACTTAACTATGTTATATCTATTTGGGATCATACAGCCCTTTGCAGATGTGGGCCAGAGTCAGGTTCTTTGAACACATCTGAAATGAAGTCATTTTATAATGCTTAAGTAGTATGTGGGGGAAAAACTCTCCAACCCAAAACAAGACCTCTCTGCTTAAACAAATTACCAGTGTTCTTTAGGATAGTGTACAAAGTATAGTATCTTGTTGGCTATGGGATTTTCTCAAGGTTAATTTCTCAAGGCCTGTGAGTGGTTTGCAGGCTGGGAGTGGGAATGGGGTAGAAACTGGGAGCAAATTCTTGATGAGGATGATTCTTCTGGAGCAGATTGGAAGGAATGTGATCATGAACCTAGTCAAAGGGTTGGTCTTGTTTGTCATATCAGTAGAGATGGGAGTAAAGAGCTCAAGAAATGTGGCCTCCACTTTAAAAAATTAATCCTTAAATTTTCATGAGAGATGCCTTTTCCCTTTCCCACATTCTACTCTCTAACCCTTCTCTCCCTTGACAAAACAAGGAAAACAAAACCTTGTTGCAGCCCATGTATAGTTAAGCAAAATATATTGCCACATGGATGGCTTCTCTTTTCTCATTAAGGTTCATGAGGCTCTCTGTTGGGAGTACAGGTGGACCCATTGTTGGGTACTTGAGAAGGTTTTAATCTCCCCCCCAGGGGGAATGGGATAGTCAATCAAGGAAGAGTAAGCTTTGTGGTAGGTGTAGCAGTGAGGACTTAGTTGAGAATAGATAAGAATTTGTAGTAGACTCTTTTGATGTGCTGTGTGCTCCTGCACTGGCATTCAGCAGCTTGTGGCTTCTGAGTAGAGCACAGGTGGAGGCTATGGAGTGATGGGCGTCAATTCACTGGCAGGCTGTGGTATGGATGGAGCATTAAGACTCATGCTTTTTGACCATTTGCAAATCTTAGATCTTTTCTCCTACAAACTGATTTTTATTGTTGGCTGATCTGTTTGTAGAGATTGTTTGCAATAATTTGTTTTGGATTTTTAATCACGGGACAATGAATAATTAGTAATTAAGTTGGTTTGGTATTTATGGAGAAACACTTGACTACGCCCAACAATGTAAAAATACAAAAAGTTAAAAATTAAACATTAAAAATAAGAAAAGTTATTTCTCAAATCTATAAAATCCTTTCATTTTACAGACTTTTTGTTGAAAAATTTATATTAAGCAGAAATATTACTGAAAATTTTGTTTCTCTTTCTGGAAATGGTATGAAACTTGGAGAAAACAAAAAGGAAACATTGCATATAGTTGATTTCCCAAACTCAACGTCCAGAACTGAATAAGTTCTGAGTATTTATGTAGGGCATAAACATACACATACACTGACATGTGTGTATATGTCGGTATGCATGTGGATACATAGAGTATGCGTGCCTGTTACATGTACACACGTATGTTGTTGACTGCTCTTGCATTGCTGATTCCTCCTCCAGGTCCCACCTGTTCACCATCAGTGTTTCACAGGACTCTGGCCTGGGTTCCCTTCTCTTTTCCCTCTGTGCAGCTTCTACTTGGTATTCTCATTAGCTCCCAAGGATGTAGTGACCTTCTCTATGCTGAGGGTTCTCACATCTACCCATCCTGCCCTAACCTGCCTGCTGAACCCTAGTCTTAGATCTTAGATCTGTCTTAGATTTCTAACCGCCTTTTATACATCTTGAACTGAATATCTAGTAGACAACTTAGGCTTTTGTTCTGTTCTGTACATAACACCTAAACTGTGTATGCCCACCAACCCTGCCCCGTACCCCCACCCCTGGCCCATTCCTTTTACCTTCTCTGTTACTGTAAAGGGTACCGCCATCCTCCCAGTTCCTCAGCCTCACTACGTAGGAGTCATCCTGAATTCCTCATATTTAGTCTGTAGCCAGGGCCTGTCAATTTAACCTTTGTACCGTCTCTCAAATATGCCCCTTTCTGGCCCCTGACGCTGTCCCCACCCTGGTGCAGGTTCTTATCACCTCGAACCTGGCGTATTGTAATAGCTGCTGGTGGGTGGGCCTCTGTCAGGTCTCTCCTTACTCCAAGATGTCTGCTAGAGTGATTTTCCTAAAGCACAGGTCTGACCAGGTCAGAATTCTTGATAACCTTCTTGCCTCTCCCCTTTCCCACTTTTCAAATCTTTTTACATTCTCTCTTCCAAATCCAATTCTAGCTTCCCTTTTATTGTGCCATAAACATCTATTTTCTTTAGAAAGTCTCTTAACAAAAACTAATGATAATAGCTGTTATTCTTTTATAATTGGAAATGTACTGCTCTTACTTTCACATTATAATCTTGTGCTTGAAGATATCAATTTGGAAAACCTTTCTCAGAACCATCCAATGAGTTTTGACTTGTAGGCCCTACTCAATAAGTGTACTGTTCACTCTTACCAGCGGTGACAATACCAGTCGTTATAGATGTGGAGGATGCTGGCATTCCATGAGTGATGAGTGAATGAATGAAAGCTATTTCAGGTGTTTGGGAATTCTAAGGATTCTAGGAATTCTGGAGGATTCTATTTTCATTTTTGTGACCTAGGTGTTTTAGGAAAAATCAGCTATTGGTTCTAAATCTTGAGGATTTTTGGTATTTTTAATGTTATTTTAGGAAAAATATTAGGAATGATTTTCATGAATAAAAAAGATCATAGGATATTTCCTGTAGATCCCTTCCTTAAAAGGGTATATATTATGTTGGCAACTGACAAGACCTTTGTTCTTGTTTAATAATAATAATAATAATAATATAAATCTAGACAGTTTATGTTGGAGACTTTTAAAGCTTAGTAGTGGGGGGGCATAGGGAAGAGAGCTGATAGCATGTAAATTATATTTATAAGATTAACATATACAAATTGCAATAATCTCAGAATATGTAATTCAGCACTTAAATAGGCAGATGATAGAGGTCTAATACCTTCACAGTAATTCTAGATGTGGAATGTTAACCTCATTTTAGTTTTATTGTAGTTTCCTTATTTTGTAATGTATCAGATGCTATTAAGCACCTGGTGCTACAACTCATTCCTTTCTTCCTCACTGTTGTAAACCCCAGGTTTGGAGTGAAGGTTAAACTGACAAGCCTTGTTTTTTAAAAAATATATTTAAAATATTAAAATTTAAAATTAAAAAAATATATTTTATTTTATCCCAATTATGTAAAATCAGATCTGAACATTAAAAAATTTTTTGAGTTCCAAATTCTCTTAATACTTCCTTCTCCTCCCTCCTTCCTGAGATGGTAAGCAAATTGATATTGTTTACACATGTGCAGTCATGCAAACATTTCCAAGATGAGTCATGTCATGAAAGAAGACATGGACAAAAAAAAAAAGTGAAAAATAGTATGCTTTGGTCTGCATTCAGACTCCCATGAGTGCTTTCTCTGGAGTTAGATAACATTTTTCTTCATGAGTCCTTTGGAATTATCTCAAATCATTGTATTTCTGAGAAGAGCTAAGTCGTTCACAGTTGATCATTGTACAGCATTGCTGTTACTGTGTATTCTAATGCACTTTGCATCAGTTCTTATACATCTTTCCAAGTTTTTCTGAAATCATCCTGTTCCTCATTTCTTTTAGCACAACAGTATTCCATTACAGTCACGTACCACAACTTACTCAGCCATTCCCCAGTTCATGTATATCCTGACTCTACAGAAAGAGCTGCTACAAATAGGGTTGTGTCGTACCCCCTTGTCATCCCCCCCCCAGTTAATCTCTATGGAATACAGACCCAGTGGTGTTGCTGGATCAAAGGGTGTACACATAGTTTGATTCTCCTTTGGGCATAGCTCCAAATCGTTCTCTAGAATGGTTGGATCAGTTCACAACTCCATCAACAATGCCTTAGTTTTCTAATTTTCTTTTCTTTTTTTTTTTGCCTTTTGGAGGGCAATTGGGGTGAAGTGACTTGCCCAAGGTCACATGACTAGTTTTTGTGTTAAGGGTCTGAGGCCAGATTTGAACTTGGGTCCTCCTGACTCCAGGGCTGGTGCTCTATTCACTGTGCCACCCAGCCGCCCCAAGTTCTCTAATTTTCCTACATCTCTTCTAAATGTATATAATTTTCCTTTTCTGTCATGTTAACCAGTCTCATAGGTGTGAGGTGGTTAGAGTTGGAGTTCTTTTAATTTGCATTTCTCTAATCAGTAGTGATTTAGAGCATTTCCCCCATATGATTACAGATAGCTTTTATTTCCTTGTTTGAAAACTGCCTGTGCATATTCTTTGACCATTTATTAATTGAGGAATGGCTTGTATTCTTATAAATTTGACTCAGTTCTTTATTTGAAAAATTAGGCCTTTATCAGAGATACTTGTAACACCAGTTACACCAGCATTTTGCTTTCCTTCTAATCTTGATTGCATTAGTTTTATTTGTGCAGAACCTTTTTAATGTACTATAATAAAAATTATCCATTTCATATCTTGTGATACTATTGCTTATTTTGTCATAAATTCTTCTCCATACATCTGATAGGTAAACTATTCCTTGCCCTTCCTAATTTGTTTATGGTATCATCCTTTATGTTTAAATAATGTACCCATTTTCCCCTCATCTTGATATATGGTGTTAGATATTGGTCTATATCTAGCTTCTGCTATACTGTTTCTCCATTTTCCCAGTAGTTTTTTGTAAGCTATTTTATACCCAGCCCCTACAGCAAGGTCCTTTTCTTGTTCTAGAATCATTTATAACAGATTATTAAGCTAAACTGTGATAGCCTAATTCTCTAAGAGTCTGAAAGCTCTTGGCCTCCTTATGCTACTGGTCTTGTTGTGAACTCTATCAGTGCCCTATAGGGGTGGAGAGGGAAAAGCAAAAGTAATGAAGTTATAGGTACTATAATAGGAGCTATATTACCTTGAATAATTACATCCTAGGATCTTGCAAGTAAGACTGTGCATAATCTACACTTAGAATAATCATCCTGCAGGAATTAAAAGCTGATTTGACCTCATTTATCACCAAATTTTGCTCAATTAGAATGAAAAAGAATTAATTGGATTTTGTGTTATGTATAGGAAGCTGAGTGTCTGACTGAAATTCAAATATATCTAATTTATATCACAATCTCCTACTTAATATCTTGGGCTTTGGAAATTTTCATGTTAACATTAATATGTTGGTTTAAAACAGTCAAAAAAAATCTAGCTGCCATGAACCCTAGCAATATTTAAAGGACAGGAATAACCTGAAAATTACATGGTTAATTTTGGATTTGCCAGTCCAATTGAAAATCCTTAAAGAAAATAGACATTATTTTGTTAGTAGATTTGCATTTGAATATCTGTGTTAATTATATTGTGAGTATTTATTATGAATGTGGGTGTTAATTCAGCCTGCAATTTCTTTGATAATGGGGGATTTGGGTTTCTTTTGGATGAATAAAATCTTTTTATAAAATGAAAATGGTATAAGGTTAAAGATAATTTGTCTTTCATCCATCAGTGCCAATGTTTCTGTTACTGGTCTATGTATGTATACCCACACCCCTGTTCTTTTGTCATTCTGTGATATTCTTAGAGTTGAAGGGCCTGGGTTCATGTTCTAGCTCTGCCACTTAATAGCTTAATCATTTAATCTTTCCTGACTCAGTTTCTTTATGTAAAGTGAGGTGGCTGGAGCACCTCTGAGGTCCTTCTGGTTCTAAGCCTATGATCCTCTGTTTAAAGTCTCATCTTGTGTACCAAAGTCATCTTTTGCATAGTCTATACATATGTACGGTGTAGCCCGTGCATGTTTGTTTTTTTGTTTGGATCAGCTATATCTCGCTCTGTGTATGTATGTATGTGTGTAATGTGTGAGTATGTGTGTATGAACACAGATATGCACAGCACAGGGAAGGAGGGAGCCTGGTAGCACAATAGACTGAGTGTGTGACCGTCTGGAAGACTAGTTCAGATTTGGGGTTAGACATTTGCTAGTCTTGCGACCATGGTGAGTCACTCAGGCAGCTCCCTAGAACTTAGTTACTAAGGGAAGAAATCACCAGTCCTTTGTGAATTTGCATGTATCGTATGTGAAGTGTGTGTGTACCTCCGTGCATTTATAAATAATATCTTAAGGATTCACAACATGTGGCATCCACTGTGGTGCAGTCATATTACTGCCTTACAAGTGAGAACATGGAAGTCCAGAGCAGGAGAGAACCAGGACTGTCATGGCACCCAGGGTGTTTTTGCAAGATACTGTGTTGCCCTTCCTGAACTTAGAGTTGTTTGTGTATCTGTACAACGAATCCTTCCTTAATTCCTTTTGGAATCTTTTCAGACCAAAATGATGTTTGCTTAAAGGTCTTCTGAACCCTTATAGCCCCATTTGACCCTCTCATGAAGCTGATGGACCCCAGTTTGTTTTCATGTTTTTAGATCTAAGACAACAAAGGAAACCAATTATATTGAACTAGCTATCAAAATATTTTAAAAACAAGTTCAAAGGACCAAATTCAGGACTTGTAGCTTTCAGGGGCCTCTGGTATAGTGAGAGGTAAGAGGTGAGAGACCTTGGGCAAGGTTGCCTCATCTGTGAGAAGAGGGGGAAGGGGATGACAAAGACAGTCATCTCTGTGTGCTCTCTAAGGAGATTCTGTCACTTTAATGTATGCTAATGAGAGTCACAACTAGCATTGGTATAAAACTTGAAGGTTTGCAGAGCACTTTATGATTATTGTGACATTTTATCCTCATAACAGTCCTGGGAAGGGGTGTATTCTTATTGTCCCCGTTTTTCAGATGAGGAAACTGGGACAAGATTAAATGACTTACCCAAGTTTACACAGCTAGGTTTTTAAGGTCCCATTTGAACGCGGGTCTCCCTGGCTCTAGCCCTGTACTCCAGTACTCTCTTGCCTAGCTGCCTATGTGAGTCTTCCTGTGGTGTGTGTGTGCACTTTTCTGTTAGTAGTGTGATTTCCTTTTAATAATATAGTTTCTTTTGGGATATTATTTCTGAAAATGGCATCATTTAAACATTCATGTATTTGATAAAGCAGTTGAAACTTTGAAGTGATATTTTAAAAATCATAAATCAGATATTTGTCGTGTGTCTTGTGAGTAGGAATTTTCCTGCTTTTGGCCTTGGGCTATTCTGTCTCTTCATAGCTTGGTTTTATTTCTTCTACTGTGGTTAGAAGTGGTGGCAGGATAACCCCTTACCTGCCACTGAGAATAGTAAATCTCGGGGAAAAGTCACAGTTGTTAGCTGTACAAGTTATCATTAAAATGAAGCATGCCTCCACAGGGTTCTTTTCAGTGGTAGGAAGGTTTTGATCAGCTTTTGGTCTTCTTACCATCCTGTCACCTAGAAACATAATTGCCAGTGCCAGTCCAATCCTTGTTTTCTTGAGCAGACTTCAGAAGGTGGCTCTGGGACTGGTGTACTTGAAGGCCCTGTCAGGGGTGTGGGCTTTTAGAGCCTTTCAGTGGGGATGCTAAGCTGATTCCTCCTGTCTTTTTTTTTTTTTTTTTTGCTTTTTCATTTTTTTTTTTCATTAACCACATAGCAGAAATGGAGATTAAACTTTTTTGATTGCTGGATAAGTTTTTGAACCCATTGAAGAAATCTACATCTGTACCCTGTACCTTCCCCTACTGATTTATCCCATGGAGACTCTTGGCTTATTCATCAGAGTTTCCACCCAGCCATGTTCTCCTGCTACTTTCCTCCTCCTCATTCTCCTCCTTCCTGAAACGGAGGGGGCATATAGCACTTGTTATTTTACTGTGAAATCAGTCTCCTTGGACACAGACAAGGGGAATCCTCCCACGGTTGTGTTTTTTCATACAAGTGATGATATTAATGTGGACATTTCTTGTCAGAAGTTTGAAATTCACTCTTGCCACCACTTTTCTAACATAGATTTTGTACAGGTGTGGTAATAGTGCTCAAAACATGAAAAAAAAAACCTCTCAACCATTATTTAAGTGTGTGTTTTAAGAGAACCTAGCATTTCTGAGTTGGTTGGTGCACATTGTGATTCTTTTGTGATAAGACCAGTTCTCGTGCCAATGTGACAACATAGAACCTTCATTTTTAGATCAGTATGAAACCTGAGTTTGATGCGTAGAAACTGTGTGTGTGTGTGTGCGCGTGCGCACACATGCCTGTTGTTTAGGATCTCTGATTCCATTGGTGTGGGAAACCTATGAAGTAGAAGCTTGCTGCAGATTTCCGGCTCATTTATAGTTTAGATTTATAGTGGAGAATTGCCAGGGCCTTGGACTTGTCCAGGGTCACTCAGCTTGTGATAAAGGTTGAACTTGAATCCTGAACTTCCTGATTCCAAGGCCAGCCCTTCTAACAGCTATACCACCCTTCTTATGTTATCAATTGTTATTTTTAAATATCACAGTTTTAAATTTAGTGGAGTATATTCTTCTTGACAGTGGTTTTTATGGCTCACGTTTATACAATATCTTCTCACAACATGATTCAGTGAATCTCAGGCATATAAGCATAAAGATTTGGGAATACTAAAAACTGAAGGCAGGCCCATTTTTGACTCTTTTTTTCCTAACAGTTATGTCCTCTATTTTCCCCCACTCTCAGCCCCTTTTTGTGTTTTAGCTTCATTTGATTGTGTGGCATGGCGGTGCGTGTAGGGCAAGATAGGCATGCTTTTTGTTCAGAGCCCAGCTTGCAGTTGGGAGATAGTAGCTCAGGCAAGTGCTGCCAGAAGCACCTCAGATTCATTGCAAATTTGATTTTTAATTCATTTTGGTCGTTTGTTCAGAAAAGTGTTTACTCTTGCCAGACTTTTTTTGACCCCATGTGGGGTCATGATCCACAGTTCTACAGCATGTGTGGACTTAATGCCCCCTATATATATGACTTTAATAAATACTCTTGACAAGCCATTTGTAACATTGCCCTGGCATTGTTTGGCAGTAATAATGACGGATTATAAAGAATCCCCATTAAGCCAGTGAGACACACATCAGATGGGTGACAATGGTCTGAACTGGTATTTGAATTGTACTAGGCATTAGCTCCTCTGAACCATCCACATCCCTAAGAATGTCATTGTGATGGAACTCACTGCCCTGCTGTGATGTTATGTGGCCTCATGCTGTGTTTTCATACAACTAATGAAGGATGTAAATTTAATTTTTCCCCCTCTCTTCTGTGAGGATTTTTCCCTAAAGAATGAAATATCCCTTCAGGTTTTCTTATTACTTGTGTTATGATAGCATTATCTGACGGAAGGCCACAGTTTGCCTGCTTCTCTATCCACCATTGAGCGTTCTTACTGGCCTTTTCCATGTGGTGTTTTTGGTCTGCATATGCACTCTTGAAGGGTGGCATCCTAGGGGAGTAGGGGGCATACTTTCTAGCAAGATATTTGTTATAATCTAATTTTCTAGAAATCTTTTTAGATTCTTATGTTTAGGTGACTGAAGTTATTCTATTCCTCTTCATGCTAGATAACTAGATCCATGGATGAAGGGGTACATGGTGTGTCAGTGGCTTTGTAATCTCATCATCAAATGTCCTCCTTCTACTAGTGAAAATGGAAACTCATCCCTGAGGTCCTTGGCCATGTCCTTCCAGAATGGTCGTTATCCATGTTCTTCCAGAAATCCTCCATAGCAGGCCTCCTTCTAGGTACATGGATTTTTAGATTTCAAATTGATATTTTTTTTTGTTTTCATATCATATATATTTCCTAGTATGTCCTACTCACTCTCCCTAGAGAGGCATGTGTTTTAACAAAGAATCACAGAAAAAAATAGTTCAGAAAAATTGTCAAACAAGTCTTGATATAAAGCGAAGTGTTTCCCATTTGTTGTCCCTTGTTACTACAGATAATCTAGGAGAGGTGCATTTTCATGTCTCTCCTTTGGGGCCAGACTTGGCTGTTATTATTCCACAGTATTTAGCTTCGTATGTTTTGATTTTCTTGTTCTTTCCATTTATATAGTTGTAGTCATTGTGGTTTTTCTCAGTTCTGCTTATTTCATATTGTAATCATGCTATCAAAGCAAAAAATGATAAAAAAAATTCACAGTATTAATAGAGGGAAACTGTACCTTGCTTAGAGCTACTGTAGACAGTGAAATCATATGAATATTAAACATAAGGCACCAAGTGTCACAGCATCCAAATTCATGAAGGGCTAATTAAATTGCTAAAAGATACAGTAAAACAATGATAGGAAACTTTAATATCCTCTCTCAGAATTGGGCAGATCAAACAATTAAAAGGGAGCTGAACAAACTCGTAGGAAATTAGAGTTGTAAGAAGAGGTTGACTTCTGAATGAGAATAATGGAGAATGCAAAAAAATTGTGTATACGTGTGTATGTATTTCTCATCGCCACATGATAACTTTACAAAAGTAGACCATGTGCTAAAGGACATGGAAATTAAAAACTCATGCAAAAAAAAAACCAAACCCACCAATACTCAGGAAGACTAGACAAATCCTTTGCAGACTATAACTCAGTTTAAAAAAAAAAGTAATCTAAATGAATAACATTTTGTTGAATGAACAACATGTTGAATTATTGTGTCACAAAATGTTCAATATTTTGTTTCTAAGGTCGGTTCATTTTAAAGCTGGAAAAAGATACTGCATAGAAATACAGTGGAACTTACTGTTGGTGGCTTTGAGTTCAAATCTTGTCTCACTAGCTCTGTGTCTGTGGAAAAATCACTGAATCTTTCTAGTCCTTAGTTTCCTAAAGTCTATCTACACCTCCTGTGATTCATAGATCTCAATGGAAAGAATACATGATTGACTAGAATTGCTAATTCATGGTCATTTTTTTATCCTAGATAGTTTTTCATTGAAATTTGGTTAGTAAATTTATATCTTTTTGGAGATCATCCATTTCTTCTTGCAAATTACTAAGAACCTATTTATTGCATTTTAATATTTTCAACAATTGTGTTCAAAATCCACTGGAATTCTTCATCTGGAAGGTTTTTAAAAGTAGGTTTGAAAACTTGGTTTCCATGTTTTCGTATTATTTCTGGCAATGAAATCAAGTTAAAATGAAAAAATGAACAATGTGAAATTATAATAGAGAAGAAATAAAAAGAATGATGAGAACCTGCTCTGGTTATATGTCAGCAGAACTGAGAATTTAAGAGAGAGAATTACAAAAATTAAAAAAAAAATCCAGATTAGCAGAACACTAAATAGATATCTTAGTTCAGTTTCAGAAATGCAGCTTGAAATAGGTACAAAAGAACTATCAACAAGAAAGGAAGGAACCCTCGGTCCACATGGATTTGCCAAAGAATTGTCGGATTTCTAAACAACAGTTAATACTTGACTGTACTAAATTTTCTTAGATTGAGAAAAAAATCTACCATATTCCTTTTATTAGACAAATATAGTTCTGATAGCCAGAGAAGAAAGAACTACAGATTGTTAAAATCAATTAGCAGCAATCACATAAAAAAAAAAAATCCTGACAAAACTTCTATAGCAACATGTTTAAATTAGGACAAAAATGGGGAGACATCATGATTCTCTCAAATGTAGAAAAACTTTTTTTTCTTTAGTTGGGGGGAAGGCAGGGCAATTGGGGTTAAGTGACTTTCCCAAGTCACTTAACTAGTAAGTGTTAGTGTCTGAGGCCAAATTTGAACTCAGGTCCACCTGACTCCAGAGCTGGTGCTCTATTTGCTGCGCCACCCCAAAATGCTGAAAAATCTTGACAAAATATAACACTTACTCTAAAAATCATTCAAAGTATACGAATGAAAGCCCTTTTAATGCAATATAGCAAAACAAATATATCTGAAACTAGGAGTGTGTTCAGCAGGGGAAAATAAGATGTTTTCATGTTTTTTTTTTCATGTTTTCATTCAGGAGTGAAATATTGATATCCCTTTTCCCTGCTTTTATTTGATTTGGTTTTAAAATGTCTTTATTTGATATAGTTCAGAATCAAATATAGATTCTCATATAGTTGATAAGAGAAAGAACTGAAGGGCAAGAAGTCCAAACTGTTCCTGTTTGCTAATAACATGATGATTTATTTAGCAAA
Organism: Gymnobelideus leadbeateri; assembly: GCA_011680675.1. Classification (NCBI taxonomy): domain Eukaryota; kingdom Metazoa; phylum Chordata; class Mammalia; order Diprotodontia; family Petauridae; genus Gymnobelideus; species Gymnobelideus leadbeateri. The sequence goes on along the minus strand of WOXC01010389.1, from coordinate 239,561 downwards.
TCTCAAGGAATCAGCAAAGAAACTAAATTCAGATAATTAATGATTTCAGTAAGGAAGCAGGATAGGAAATAAACCCAGAAAAATGAGCATATTTCTATGCAATGGCAGCTAAATCTAAGAGGAAATAGAAAGATAGGTCTCATTCAAAATAACTGCTATAAGATGTATAAAACACCTGGGATTCAGCCTCCTAAAACACATGACTTACACGTATAGATAAGAAATTATAAACAATTTTAGTAAAGAATGTCTTTAACTAAAGTGACATGCAGTGATTATGGCTTGGCCTTTGGCAAAATTAAAACGATGGTACTGCTCAATGCACAGATTTTGTTCTAAAACAGTCTAATCAAATGAGATAATGTTTATAAAGAGTTTGTCTCGGGCCCTGGCACACAGTAGGTGCTTAATAAATGCTTATTCCTTTCATTTCCACATCTGATTACCAAAGAGACACTTTATAGAACTAGACTAAATAGCACATTTTACTCGGAGGAATAAAATGATGGTGAATCTCAAGGGAAACAGTTAGTTTAATTAGTTACAACTAGTACTAAATAATCTAGTGCTGGTTATAAAGAGAGAAAAGTCACCAGGTGGAGTAGACGATAGATGAGAATAGGAAATAAACTCAGTGCTTGCCATTTAGTATTCTACAAATCCCACTCAGATCCTTGAGCTTCCCATGTTTCTCCTCCTTTCCTTTCACTACATACCTGGCCCACCTCCTCTGCTGTACTGTGTCCTTGATGATGTCAGTGAGTGAGCCTGTGTACTAGGCTCTGTGCCAAGCACTGGCATCTTTTGGGCTATTCCTTGTTCATTAGATCATAAGATTTAGAGCTGAAAAAGTCTTGAATTTCACCACCAATCTTCCTTATTTAAACTGTATAAGGGACTTGCCCCAGGCATTTTAGTTGGGAAGTGATGGAGTAGGATTTGAAGGCCTCTCATCCTTGTTAGAACTTACCTTTGGGGGCCCCCCTTTCTTCCCCCTCGTACATCACTCTTATATAAATCCCAATTCCTATAGATAACAGGACATTTTCACTTTGGCAGGAGTTGTCCTATGTACATTATTTTGTACATTATTGTACATTATTTCATTACTAAGCTTTGCTCTTTCTGTGGTCACTTTTTCCCTATTCACCCTGGGGTCATGCCCTCCCACCTTTCTGGGTGCCATTTGCCCCCTGGGAGCTCTGGTTCCTCTTCCTCTAAGGCATGATGAGTTGGCTCTTTAAGTACCAAATTCCCGAAGATAATCTTTACTGTAAGCATTTATCTGCTTTTATAGAAAATTGTTTTTCCCCCATGGGATCTTTCATCATTGGTCTTTTTCGCCATTCTTTCTCCTAGTTTTAATCCTTCCCTTTGCCTCCGCTATTCTCCTGTAGCCTCTCTTTTTAATGATTACAGGATTATTTTCCCTTAGTTGTTTTTTAAAATTCAGTTTTATTTTATTTTCAGGTCAACATTCTTGCGCTTCACCTACATTTTCTCCCCTCTCCCACCTTGAGAAAGCAAGAAAAACAAAACTCACCTGGCAGTTTTGTTTCCTGTGTTTAGATGTTGTAGACGGTCTTTGTGTATTATTTCTAAGTTTTATAGCAAGTCTAACCATCCAGTGATATGGGCTTACTAAAGCAGCTCATAGATCTTGCTTTCAAACTATACTCAAAAATGGTTTTAAGAGATGTCAGCTACCACCTTCAATTTATGAAGCATTTGCCAAAAAACAAATCTCTAGGAATTCAAAACATTCTATATGTTATTATCTACCAATCCTATGCAGATAGTTTTGTGGCTAGTGATACGGAATTATTGAATAATCAAATGACTTGCCAATGTTAAATCAGTGTTGTGTCTTACATATATCTCCCATGCTATTGCTAAGAACTATTCCTTAACCTGCTTTTCGTCTTACCCTGCTAAATCAACTGCCTCAGATCGTAGAAGCCATCCTTGCCTGTTGTCTGTTTCTGCTTGTGTGCTTTAGATCAGAGATCTGAACCTTGCATCCAAAATTTAACCCTGAATGCATTTTCCTATAGGATTATGGTGGCTATTCCATATTTGCTGTCGTCTAGTTTGATTATTCATTTGTCATGAGGAATGGATTTCAATGTGGGATTCTGATATCCTTCCATAATTATGCATTTTGCTCCTTTGAATTCAATTCTTAAAGAAATCTTTGCATTGTTTCACTTATCTAGAATATGCTATCTGGGATTCTGTAGGACTTAACATGGAAGTACACTCAGATTATTTGTCCTATTTCCTTTGGAAGTTGATGGGATTTGATAGTGAGCTTATCTGTTACTATGATAAATGTTAGATAAATAAGTTAAAATATGCAAAAGCAGGAGACATTTGGCTGTCGGGAGGAATACCCATAAATGGTAGGTATCATTCTATATTAGGGAGGCTAAAGCAAGAGTTAGTTGAGTTTGGGGAAAAACATGCTGACAGTGACAAGAATTTTAGACTGGAAGAAAACCCAGGGCACAGGTATCTTTCTGCTTTGGAAGGTGGTACAGTGTTAGAAGGTTGGAGGGGGTCAGAGCTCTTCCTCTCCTGGTCTCACTGTTCTTCAGCAAGGGTATTGGTTTTCAGACCACAGAGAGAACAAAAGAAAATGCCAACTCAAGACTGCTGAGGCCGTGGAAAGACCACAGACAGAGGGCTTCAGAAGGTGCTGGGTAGTTGTTCCCTTTTAATATAATAATGTATTTCTGCTTCTCAAACCATTTAATACTCCATGGTAACCAGCTGGTTTGTGACGCAGTTCTGCCACAATAGTGCTTCCCCTTCTTCCTCCATTGACCCCTGCCCAGACATTCTCTCCCCTTCCGATTCTTGGATTTCCTCATAGCAGTATGTCTTAATTTCATTACTTAAACCTTCCCCCCTTTTTAAGCTGTACTGTTTCTTTTGAATAAGTTCTGTACTTCCAGAATCATATTCTGACTCTGAGTCCTGTCCTTCCAAGCCTCGGGTCTCAATGAGAGCTAGGAGGCAGAATTGGCTTTCTTGCGTTTGGTGGTTATGCTTATCTTGTGCATTTGTAAATAGACATTTTAAACTGTAGCTTTGTTGCTGACAGTCTTCTTAGTTATTGGCACTCCTTTACATCTTGAAAATGTAGCACCAAGGCTCAAGGTGTAGTTGCTCTGTGAGTGTAGTGTTTTTTTCTTTTTTTAGGTTAAGTCTCTCTTGATTAGCTTTTCAAGTTTCCAGGCATTTCTGTTTTAATAGCTCTTTTTAGGTGTACTTCATCCATGTCTAAGAGCCTATCATTACTTAATTTCCAGCTTTGGTCTGGAATTTCAACCTTAATTTTCAGATTTCATCTCAGTTAATTATTCACTTCTCAGAACTATCTTTCTTATCTGATGTTCTTACCGTCAATTAACAGTCATGATGAAAACACCCCATTTGCCTCTAAGGTCTGTAATGCTTTATCAAGGACGACATATCGTGAGTAATACTTGGAGCTGGAGAGGAAGGATGGATTTGAAAAATGTGTGCTCTCCACTTTGGGAGAGCTGACTTCAGAGGGCTCAGAGAAAGGATATAGAGGATCCAATGACTTAACATTTGCTCAGAAAATTGTCGCAAAGGTCCTGGGAACTTTTTTTTTTTTTGCTTTTTTTTGGAGCGGGGAGGGCATGGCAGTTGGGGTTAAGTGATTTGCCCAAGGCCACATGGCTAATAAGTGTTTGACATTGGATTTGAACTCAGGTTCTCCTGACTCCATTCACTGTGCCACCTAGTTGCCCCCTCCTGGGAACTTTTAAATATGAAACTGTGAAGACACAACCAGAAGTGATTCTGATTTGGAAAAAAGAGAGACTGATATGGCTGCTTAGGAAATTCAGATTTGAAGACATGTAAAAGATGGAAGTAAAGGCAGTGAACAGAGGGAAACCGCAGCAGTAGCAACAACAGTAATATTTTAACGTTTGCACAATGTTCTGTTTGCACCATCCTACTTTAGCCTTCCAGAGATCCTGGAGAAAAGACTGCAGGTTTTTACCATCCTTTTACAGACAAGAAAAAATGGAGGCCCAGGAAGTCCATGTGTCTGAAGTGGGGGGACCCACACCATCTGATTCTCAAGGTTAGCACCTTCCACCAAAGGTAGCAACCACACTGCTTGTCCTAGAGGAGGAACAAGGCAAAAGGGGCCCAAAGAGAATGGTCTCTGGCCTCGAAGCAGGCAGTAGCAACCCAAGATGAGTGAGGAGATTGCCAGGGCACCATGTCGAATCCTACCGTGAATCTGTGTAACCAGGCCTGGATAAACTATGTTTGAGTTATTGAAAGATTTGTAGATGTGAGTTCTGGTGCAGGCCTGCCTGGTGGCCATCACATGTGGTCCCATTTTACAAAAAAGACAAGAGAAGGCAGTCTGAATCCCAGAATGTAATTAAAAGCTTGTAAGATGGCTTGTGAGCATTTAGAAATGGATAAATCATCACTAAGAAGAGGTTATGAAAAAGTAACTGCCTTTGTCCTCTCTCCCTTCCCTTCTCCCTCCCTCCCTCCCTCCCTCCCTCCCTCCCTCCCTCCCTCCCTCCCTTCCTTCCTTCCTTCCTTCCTTCCTTCCTTCCTTCCTTCCTTCCTTCCTTCCTTCCTTCCTTCCTTCCTTCCTTCCTTCCTCTTTCTTGTTTTTTGGTACCTTCCATTTTCAGGGCAAGTTTTGAAGTGCTCAGATGCTTATACTTGAAGATCAGGGGAATTTTATAGCCAGCATATATATTTAGACTTAGGCAGCAGAGCATCTTCTCAGTCTTTCAAATTATGCTTCTGGGCAAGATAAAGAGATTCAGGCCTGATGATAGCATATTAAAGTGGATTTAAGGCTTAATGACTGGACTTTTAGGATCAAAGAGAAACTCCTCCTTTTACAGCTTGTCTCCCCTGACTTTTCCCTTCACTTTATTCTATACTGTTCTCAAGTATTCTTCCATAGCCCTGCCACTCTGGCTTTAGGCACCACTCTCCAGTCTTCCATTTCCGTACGTTTACACTCTCATGCCTTAGATGCTCTTCTACTGGCCTCTGCTTTTCAGAAACCAGTGACTTTTCTGTGTTGTTCAGGTGTCACCTTCTGTGTGAGATCTTTCTGATCCTCAGGTGCTAGTGCCCTCCAAATCACCTTGGATTTATTTTGTGTATCCTTATGTTTGTACATGTTGTTTCTTTTTAATGTTTAGCTTTAAATAATGGTTTTCTACCATTTCCTTTTTTAATTTTAACATGAATGGCCTTTTTAATATCAAATATTTCTCTGTGTAATCTCTTCCCCTTATGTCTCTTTCCCCCTACTGAGCCCTCCTTGATGACAGTGCAAATTAAGTTAGCTGCTCACCAAAGCAACCATGTCTGATGGTGTCTGTAACAGTCTGTGCCAGCAGTCCCCTACTTCTGAGTGGGAGGAGTGAGTGTTTCATCTTCAGTTTTTAGGAACAAAAAATAATTATATTTTCCCTTAAATGAGTTTTTTCTTTACATTTCCTATTTTATTTTGAGAACACTGCCATCCTCCTCCTTGCTCAGCTTTACCACATTAAAACTATCCTTTATTTTTCCTGTCTTTCTCTTTATCTATCCAATTATTTGTCAGATCTTCCAGACCTTTTCATCCCTCTTCAGCCTTCCCCCATTCTCTCACCTGAGAACCTTGCTTTGTATTTTACAGGAAAAAAAATTGATGTCTTTCTCCACCAACTCCCTTTTGCCCCTCTTCCTTATCTATCACTCAGATGCCTTCTACAACTCTCTTCTCCTTCACCCTGTCTCAGATGATGATGTGGCCCTTCTTACCATGGCTGTGTCCTCCAGCAGATTGTTCCTTTGTTCGTCCCCATGCTGGAGGCAAGGTCCTAGCCTTCCAAGGGTTCTGTTTCTTCTTTAGAATAAGATAGCTGGAATTGATGGTCTCTAAGGTCTCTTCCAGCACTTATATTTTAGGTTAATTGGCTTATGTAACATCAAGATATTCTAGTTTACTCATTTCAGGAAGGCCTTTTGTTGAGTCATATCTGTACATTCCTTGTACCAGGCACTCTCTCCCTGGCTACCTGCCATGCCTGGAATGCTCTCTCTCCTCTTCTCCATCTCCTGTCTTCCCTGGCTTTCTTTAAGACCTAGGTGAAATCCCACCTTTTACAGGAAGCCTTTTCAACCCCACTTAAATCTCCAATTTATCCCATCTATATCTTGTTTGTATAGTCAAAGCTATGGTTTTTCCAATAGCAATTGCTATGAGAGTTGGACTATAAGGAAAGCAGAGCGCTGCAGAAGTGGTGCTTTTGAATTGTGTTGGGGAAGACTTTGGAGAGTCCCTTGGGCATCAAGGAGGTCAAATTAGCCAATACTTAAAAGAAATGAACTCGGGCTATTCACTGGAAGGTCAAATACTGAAGCCGAAGCTTAAATACTTTGGCCACATAATGAAGGCATGGGACTTGTTGGAAAAAACCATGATGTTGGGGAAGATAGAAGGCAAAAGGAAAAGGGGATTGCAGAGGATGACATGGATGGATGGATAGTATCATAGAAACAATGAAAATGAACTTGGATAGACTTTGGGAGATAGTGGAGGATAAAAGGTCCATGAAGGGTCATGAAGGGACACAACTGAACAGTAACAGAACATCTTGTTTGTACATAGCTGTCTGTGTGTTCTCTCCCTCATCAGAATGGGAGCTCCTTGAGAACAGAGGTTTCCCCCACCTCCTTTTCTTGGCATCTTCACTTCTTAGCCAAGAGCTTTGCTGGATTGATGGACTTTTTGCTCTTTTTTTGTAGAAGGCTGCATTTTTTCTACCTGGTAAGTGGTTCTTTGGAGGGTTCAGTAAACCTCAGTGGTTAGAGAGCTGGCCTCAGAGTCAGGAAATCCGAGTTCTAGTCATTCCTCTTGACACATCGCTCGCTTTGGGACTTCGGACAATTTGCTTTCTTGGTTCCTCAGGCAAAATTTTTTAAGGCTATAAATAAATTACAGAACAGGTGTCAACCTGATATATTGGGAGTTCAGAATATCAGTGGGAAGTAAACAATAAATGTCCACAGAAAAAGACACTGATTTTTCCTAATTCTAGGAGCTCTGCTTCTGGTGTTAGATCCCCAACAAGTCTTGGGTTCTCTTTCTTTCAGTACTTTCTTTGTATGATGATGCCTTTAGTGATTCCACTGTCTCGGCAATCTTTGTGTGATTCTTTTTCCTGGGAGATGGTGTTGAGGATGCTTTAGTGGGAATTGAGACTGGGATTCTTCTTGGCTCATATGTCCAGCAGACATGTGTAGCTTTGAGGTTTGCAGCCCGGCTAGCTCTAGTCAGGCCATGCCACTGCCACAGCCTGTTACTTTTTTCCCTTTCTGCACTGGCAAATGAAGCTGTTAATTAGACTGGGTGAGCACAAAGATCCCCCATTGACGAAACGTTCCATCTTCTCGGGTCCCTTCCAGTTTGAACATTCTATGACTCTCTGACTCTTTGACTTTTGTTGTTGGAGTCACATTTCAGAACATCCCTCAATTTTATTCAGATCCTGTTAGTGCCAAAAGATCTACTTTAGATAATTCCTTATCTTTTTTTAAACTCAAGTTTAAATTTGCTATAATTTTATTTTATTTTATTTTTAAAAATGTAATGTCTCCTTCTGTATATGCTTTTGATTTAACGTCTTTCTTTCCTGGAAATGAAAAGAATCTGACCCTTGTTGACCTTTGCCCTCCTATCATAAAGCTCAGGAATCCCAAGGTACTGTAGCTTTGGACTTGTTCTGGTTTGTTTCATCATTTCACAAATTTTATTTCTTATACGGCAAAAATGGCCCCCCTCCTCCAACCTCCATCCATTGGGTACACTGCTGGATAATTCCATCTGATTCTTCCCCTTTTCTGGTAGCCATTTTTTAATCACACAGCACAAAGATTACAACAATTCCTTGTTCCACAAGTTTCATTTTAGAGGAATTAGGATATTCATCATATTTTCTTTGTCTTTCTAGAATGTGGTCCTTTGCACATTTGAAAGGAACTGGACTTAAATTTTTTCATAGTATGATGTATTTATTGCTTCTTTCCTATAAATATTTTCCTTAACTTTTTTTAATGTGTTATTCTTTTAAATACTCATTGTAGTTTTATTTTATTTTATTAAAAAAAATTTTTTTTGCCTTTTTTTGGAGGGCAGTTGGGGTTAAGTAACTTGCCCAAGGTCACATGGCTGGTTTTTTGTTTGTATGTGCGTTGTGTCTGAGGCCGGATCTGAACTCAGGTCCTTCTGACTCCAGGGCCAATGCTCTACTCACTGTGCCAACTAGCTGCCTGTAATTTTATTTTTGAGACATCAAACTCTGTGAGTGTAGTCATCTTAGTCCCTATGGGGTCAACCTCTCTAAAGGGACTGCCCAGATCTCCATAGCTAGCCTTCCCTTCTCTCCTTTGTTTCAGTCCTGTATTGCACCTGCCCTCTTGACATCTCTGCCTGGATATGGAATGATCTTTTCTCCTAAAAGGTCACCCCTACCTCTAACTTCCCAATTTTTATCAAGGTTACCATGATCCTTTCATTCACCCAGGTTCAAAATTCTGGAATTCTGGAATCATCCTTTTTCCTTTCCCCTATCCCACCATTTGCCAAGTGTTCCTGCTTTTGCCACCTCACCATCTTTTGCATTCTTTTTTCTCCACTCTCACACCCTAGAGCAGACCCTCATCACCTCTCACTTTAGACTATTGCAGAAGTGTCTTTTTAGTTATTTTTTTCTTAATATACTTTAACATTCAGTTTTTAAAATTTTGAGTTCCATATTGTCTCCTTCCCTTTAGCCCTCTGTCACCCTTTGAAAGGAAGGTAGACAGTATGATATCAGTCATACACATAAAGTCATGTAAAGCATATTCATAGTAGCTGTGTTGCCAAAACAAAAAAGCAAGAAAAATAAAGTACGTGGGGAAAAAACCATGCTCCGCTCTGCACTTAAGAGTTCATTGCTCCTTCCTCTGGTGGTGGAGAGGACTTTGTCAGTGTGGAATCTTGGGATTGTCTTGGATCATTGCCTTGACCAGTGTGGGCCAGCCTTTCCCCATTGACTGTCCTTGTAGTATTGCTGTTACTGTGTCAGGTGTTCTGAAAGCAGAAGCCACCTAGCTGGTTTCATTTCCTCAAGTCTCTCCCATCTCCATATAGTTGCTACGTTGGCAAAGGGCAGACCTTGTCATAGCCCTGCTCCAGGAGCTTTAACAGCCTCTTGCTGCCTGATTCCTTTGATTCTAATGCTTTCTCTTTGTTGCCTATTTCCATTTTATTCTGTATCCACTTCTTTGTGCATAGTTGTTTACATTTGAGCTCCTGGAAAGCTGTTTTACCTTTTATTGTATAGTGCTTGGCACATAGTAAGCACTTAATAAAAACTTATCGACTGATTGACTCTGGCATTCAGTGTTCTTCACAATCTGGTCTCATCCTGTCTTTCCTAATTACACATTGTTTCCCTTTATGCACACTACATTCCAGTCAACCTCGTTTTCCTGCAGTTTTCTGTATGTGAATTCTATCTCTTGCCATGCCACCCTGCATTGTCTTTGTGCGCAGGCTGTCTTCATGCCTGAACCATTCTCTCTCCTCACCTCTGCCTCTTGGTATCCCTCACTTCCTTCTGAGATCAATACAAATACCCCCTCCAGAGAACCCGGGATTCCTCCACTTGTTAGTTCTTCTTCCCCAAATTCCTTTTTGTTTATTTTGTAAATACCTGGTGTTTCTGTTCTACTCACTGTTTCCTTCTAGTAGAATGTCAGTTCCTTGGGGACTGAGGTCTTTGTGTTTTTGTCTAGGACAGTGTCTTGTACTTAATATATATTTAATAAATATTTATTGAGTTGAATTGAAATGAATATTGGTTCTCCTGTTATTTAATAGTGAATATTCTTGGTATATTAAACACAGTATAAGGTATATGTGGTTTCTCAAAGTACTTTGGTGCCACTCATATACTTAGCCTGTTTTGAGCTGTCTTTATAAGACGGGGCATGGCTTAGTGGACAGAGAAGGCTGGCCTTCGGTCCTGGGAGACCTGGGTTCAAGTCCTGCCTTTGAAATAGACTGGGCTTTGTGAGCTTGGAGCAGTCATCAGATAGCTCTCTGAGATTGTAAGTTTCATAGAAGATGCTGACCTGTGTATAGGGGAAGCCTCATCATTTAGGAGTTTCCTTTACCAGTGAAATTACACGTCTTTTCTTTATCCCTATGATTTTCATTATAGTTATATGTGTGCTTCTTATCTCCCTTACTTTGTTGTTTGTCCTTGAGGGCAGTGACTGTGTCTTTGTTTTCTCCTAGCCAAGAAATGAGTTACACAGTCTAATAAACTGCGTAAATTGAGTAAGACTTACCTCCTAGGAATTTAAATTCTAAGCCTAGATCTAATTGTGTTATTTTTCTCCTTTGTACCCTTCATCTCCCTTTGATACTTATGGATTCTTCTAACTTCTCTTTAAAAGCTTGGGAGTTTTGGATTAATTCTATTTTTTCCTAGTAGCCAAATTAAATGCTTCCAGATTGTTGGCTTTATGAAACTGGCTTTCATCAGGAGCCTTCTTGCCAAATGGGCTTCATCAGTTTCTTTGTTTAATCAACAGGTAGCCTCTTTTTTACTTTTTAGCCCTAAGATCAGATGAATGACAAAAAAAAGAATGCAGCATGCTGTAAAAACATAAGCAGGCCATAGAGATTATTCTTATTGCAAAGGACAGTTTATAGTGTGTTCCAGTCCTCCCATCTTGGGCCAAGGTTAGGCTCAATAGCCATGGCTGCCAAGTATTTGTGTTTTTCATTTATCTGGTCCTGGCCTTGGCCCGTGCATTCAGATGCTATTCTGAGGTTCTGAGTTCAGAGAAATCCAAGAGGTCACCATGAGCGGCCCTTTGTGCCTCATAAGCCACCCATTGATAAGTGCTGCAGAACTGTTGAGGAAGTCCCTCCCCGGAGGCTCTAGTCTTAATTCTGTCTGGTTGCTTCCCAAGGTGGTATATGGGACTCGGTAGTTGCTTTGTTGCAGTTAGTGTTCTTATCTTAATGCCTATGGCTTTTGATCAACATTTATTGATCTTAAACTTATCAGCCTACTAAAGATTACATAGCAGTCAAGGGAAAACCCAATTATAGCCCATAAAACAATAGAATTTTCTGTATTTGGCATTTTTGATTCTCAGAAAAAGATTTAGAACTCCTTTCTTGGATGATATATATTAAAAGACCTCAGTCCACAATTATTCTGTCCTGGCAAAATCGACTTTTGTTCTTTATATAATATAGACTTATACTATCCTATCTTGTCCAGTCCCTCCATTTTACAGATGAAGTGTCTGAAGCTCAGAGTGGGGAAGTCAGTGGCCACATAGTTAATGGTAGAGCCAGGAACCATAATGCAGAGGGCTTTACAAAGTTATGTGAGTACAAGGCCCATCGTTGGTGTGGGAAGGAGCTGTTTGAATGAGGAAATCTTTAAGGAGAGTTGAGGTGACCTAGGCTCCATTCTCTTCAGAGAGGATGGACCAAAGTTAGAACAAGAGGTTTCTGGAGAAGTTCTTTAAGACTGGGTTTTCAAAAATCCATAGGAGTAGCTTGTAGACTTTCAAGTTCTAATGTTACCATTCTTTTTTTTTTATTTTAATAGAGTGGAACTGTTTAGATTTAAAGGTGTTAAAAGCCAGACGTTTAAAGTGAACAGAAGGGAAAAGGAAGATGAATTGATATAATACAGTCTAAAGGGCAAAAGTATATAAATAAACATGACAGATTGGGAAAAGTTTAATTTTTCTGTTTCACAGAGCAACAAAACCTTTGCATATCACATTTCATTATAAGCTATAACAGTGAACTAAAAAAAACACGAGACCAAAAACTAAGGTTATAATAACCTTTCCTGTTGTATTGCTGTATTAAGAAATATGGACGTTTCCTTTGCTTGTCACAGATAAGCATGTTTCTATTTTTGGCACCTGCTGGAGCACATATTATGATCTTGCTGTGTATATTGTGCACTTACGTACACACGTACTTGTGTGGCTTTGGGCGTATTGAGTTCCTTGAACTTCTCTTTGAAGGTGCCTCTGAGGGAAAGCTTTGACAGCAGTGCATGGTGAAGGAGAGAGAGCAGTATGGAAGAAGGAGTGTGAGCGCCTGGCCCTGGTCAGAGGGCCAGCCCAGTGTGAAGCAGAAGTCTTTCTTTTCCTGTTTCAGGGCCTTAGTTTCCTCCTCTGTAAAATGGAGATAGACATGATTTTCCTCAAAGTGTTGTGGTGAGAGTAAAATGAAATAATGTAGAAAAAAAGTATCTCCTAACCATAAAGCTCTAATACACATGTGAGATGATATTGTTGATCAGATGATCAACTGTGGTCCAGTAAAAGCTGAAAACCAGAAGCTGTGCATACTGGGCAACAAGGCGGAGGTGGTGTTCACTGGAGCTCTGGTAGAGATGGTGATTCCTTGAAATGAAACATTCCTCTCTAGCTTGCTCTCGCTTTGTTTTGTGAATTGCTGTCTGTTTGCACCTTATTAAGTATCTTTGGAGTAATTGAGATGAGCTTGGAAGGGACACAAGGAGCTGTTAGGTCGTTCTCTGATGGGCAGAGGAGGAAACTTGGAAAGGAACATCTCTTACTTTCCTCTTGTGCTGTCCATTCATCTCTTAGCTCCTCTCTTATTTCAGGCTTTTCCCAGGGCAGGGTTCATTTTTAATGGATTCAAGATGGACTTTAGTTAAACTAAGGCCTTTATGTGCTTCTTAAACCTTAAAGTACTATTGAAATGTGAGATGAGATAATAATTATATTACATCTTCTCAGGAGTTCAGTGGATACATTTTCATAAACTCTTTTAACTGGTTCCTGTAAACTCATTCTTTTTTTTTCCTTAGCTTTTTTGGAGGGCAATTGGGGTTAAGTAACTTGCCCAAGGTCACACGACTAGGTTTTTGTTTGTGTGTGTTAAGTGTCAGAGGCTGGAACCGAACTCAGGTCCTTCTGACTCCAGGGCCAGCGCTCTACTTACTGCGCCACCTAGCCGCCCTAAACTCATTCTTATAATATCTCGGTTCAGCTTTCTATCTAGACTTAGAGCCAGAAGATTTGGGTTCACCTCCCAGCTTTCACACTTGTATCTGTGACCTTAGACGTGCCATCTAACCTGAGCCTCTTTCCCCATGTGTAAAACAGATGCAGTAGTGCTAGGACTGACCACCTCCTGGATTGGTGGTGTGGAGAGTGCACATGAGCTCTTATTGCAGGAGTGTTAGATGGGGCAATCCTTCCCCTCTCCTGCTTTGTACCCCCTGACATCTTTAGCAGGTGAGAAAGCCTCAGCCAGTTGGGAGTTTGGCATGACTCAGATTGGTTATACCCTTGGTTAAGGTATCTTGGGTCAGGTAAAGAGCCGACAAAGCAGATTGGCTCATAACCAGATGTTGGAGGCCGGGGAGATTTAAGTGTCAGAGGTGGTTTTTCAGGCCCTTAGTCTGGAGGGAGGGGTCTAGACTAGCACTAGAGAGTTGAGGACTCCAGTTCAAACTGGCCCCCTGAGAAGGAACTGCTCTGTCTCTTTTTGGCTGTTGCCCCTGTCCACCCAGTCTTTCCAGCTCAAACCTAAGGCCCTGGCATGTCTGCAGAAGTCATTGTCCCTGCTGCTGCTCCTGCTTCTCCCCTGATGTCCCTGAACTTTCCTCTCAGCCTGTGTGGATGTCTGATTGAAAGCTCCTTGGCATGGCTCAGGCTTGCCTTCTAGTTCAAAACGATAGGCCCAGATTGCTTTCAGGGCTGAGAAGGGAGTACTTGCTCCCTAGAACAGTTCATCCTAGGAGGCTGGTTCTCAAACCGATGTTCTGTATATTAACATGGGATTCTTTTTTTTTTTTTTTTTTTTTGCAGGGGGAACGCAGGGCAATTGGGGTTAAGTGACTTTGCCCAAGGGCACATGGCTAGTTAAGTGTCTGAGGCCACATTTGAACTCAGGTTCTCCTGATTCATTGCGCCACCTAGCTGCCCCTTAACATGGGAGTCTTGTTTAGGCTTATATCTTTTCATTTCTCCTTGTTCCTCCTAAACCAGTTTTTCATCTTCACTCTGCCCTTGTTTATAGGCCCTCCTCAGTCCTCTCCCAGTCCAGCACCGTCATTCTGTTTGTTTTCTTTTTTCCTGCCTTCCTCCTCTTGATCCTGTAGGTAACCATTTCAAGTATGTACTGACCTCCCCTTGCCCTTTTGTCCTATGACTATTACATATTACCTTGCTGATTGGGTATACTCAGGGGTGTGCTGGTGTCAGCTCTTACTGGTGAGCTGATTGTTAAACTTTTAGTCTGAGTTTATGCTTTGGAAATCAGGGAAGCTACAGGTCAGGGATTGAATTATGTTTTGATAATTGTCTAGCCTTAAAATGATAAGGAAAATGTTAATAGGGCAGATGAAACTCAAAAGTTGGTCCAGTTTACTAGCTCAGCCCTGGGTCTTTTGTAGATTTCTCACATAATCCCCTCATGTCAATCCCTAAATGACTCTTTAGTCCACTCCCCACCAAGGTTCCAAGCCTCCTCTTCTCTCTGTAAAACCTCCCTCATGACATCCCCACCCTCCTCACCTCATACTTGCCTCCTCTTTTCTCTTGTGTACGTGTCAAGCCCTTTCAGCCTCCCTCCTCCTCCCTTCTGTGCTGCACAAATGACCCCCTATCATGTGCTATGGTCTTTCTGCCCCCTTCAGGATCTGATGAAGAGAAGGATTCCCTGGACCTGGGCTCCTTGAGTTCTCTACCAGAGGTTGGCCTCCAGCCTCATTCTCCCAGCTCCTGTTGTCCAGCCTCTCCTCACCTAATGGCTTCTTCCTTTCTGTCTACAAATGTGTCCAGGTTTTCTTCATTAATAAAAAAACCCTTCAGTTGAGCCTTTCCCCTCTCAGAGATGTTGTGCTGGGTCCCTCTCTTTGACAGACTCCCACCAGAAGCTGCAAAGCTCTCAGTCACCCCTTTGCCTTTCTCACTGCTCTGGCACTTGTGGGGTGTCCTCCCTGCCCTCTTCAGGGGGATTTCTTAGTTGCCAAATCCCATCACCCCTTCCTTCCTCATCTTTATTGACCGCTGTCCAGCATTTGTTTGGGTGGGTCATTGGATGTCTGGTAGAACATAACACTTCTTGGAAACTGGACTGTTCCCTTTCTGTTCTTAGATGTCTAGAACCAGGGGTATAGTAGGCACTTAGTAAATGCTTGTTGTTGGATTGATTTCCACCTTCTTCTCACAGGACCTGCTCTTTCTTGCTTCTCTTCCTGCCCTCTTTATTAACTCTTCTGTCAGGTCATCAGCATTCTTGGGGTTCTCAAAGTTAGGAGTCGTTATGCTACTGTTGTCTTGTCTGGGTTCTTCGCTCTTTACTTTTCATCAAGTCATATGGGTTTCCCAGAATTCTTTTTTTTTTAATTAAATTACTTATTTTTAATTTTCAACATTCACTTCCATAAGTTTTAAATTTTCTCCCTCTCCCTCCCCAAGATGGCTTGCAATCTGATATGGGCCCTACACATACATTCCTATTAAACACATTTTCACATTAGTTGTATTGCAGAGAAGAATTATAACGAATGGGAGAAACCATAAGAAAGAAAAAAACCCAAAACAGACAATAATCTGCTTCGTTCTGCATTCTGACTCCATGATTCTCTCTCTGGATGTGACTGATTTTCCATCATGTGTTCTTTGGAATTGTTTTAGATCCTTGCATTGCTGAGAAGGGCTGTTAGTCCTCACACAACGGTGGCTGTTATTGTGTACAGTGTTCTTAAGTCTCAGAACAGACCATGCTCCAGAAACTGCAGAGTCCTCTTTGCCCCGAGGAGGCAATCTGGCTGTTGGTGCTTGGTCCTCCAAGGCTCTCATGATCTCCTCTGATATCAAGCTGAGGCTTTTTCATTCATTCTACTTCAAGCCAAACCTGCCCAAGCTGTAGGCGACTTTACACAGACCGTCTGTTCCCCCATGCTTGAAATATACTCCCTCTTCCTCTCTTCTTCCTCCCAGAATCCTTCAGTCCTTTTGAGACTTCCTTCTCACGTGGGTGCACAAATGACCCCCTATCATGTGCTATGGTCTCTCTGCCCTCTGCAAATCACTTTCTGTTCATGTCATATGGTTTATTTTTTCACATTTTCTTACCTGTGTTCAAATTCTTCTCCCTCAGTAAAACCCTGTGCTCATCCAGAGTAGGAGCTGTGGAATTTTTATCTTTATATTTTATATTTTTGAGCATCATGCCTAGCCCATAGGAGCACTTAATAGGGGTTTATTGAATACAGAAAGTTGCATAAGCATTTCACTATAGTAATCATAGCATGGTGTTTTTTTTTTTTTTTAGGATTATAATTTAAACAAAACAGATGCGTGTCTTGCTTTGAGCCTTCATTTTTTTTTTTGCTTTCTTTTTGGTTGGGCAGTTGGAGTTAAGCGACTTGCCCAAGGTCACAGGGCTTAATAAGTGTTAGGTGGCTGAGGCTGGATTTGAACTCAGATCCTCCTGACTCTAGGGCTGGTGCTCTATTCACTGTGCCACCTGTCCTCCCTGGGCCTTCATTTAAAAAAAATTGAATTAAAATATTTCATAGCTAAATTCTAGTTGTCCCATACAACTGATACTTATTTTTTATCTATAGTATGCAAATCACTATGGTAGGTAGAAATGATTATTTTTTAAAGGCATCATTAAGATTTATGATATTGATGGAATATATTATTTACAACTTCACTATCAGTCAGTCACAAGGTCACATAGCAATTAATATGTGCCAGCTTATTGCCAGACTCTAGGGATCCAAAGAAAGACATCCTCCTCGCCCTCCTCCCCCAAAACAAAACAAAACAACAAAAACCCCAAACCAACCAAAAACCAGTTACTGCTGTCAGGGAGCTCCCTGTCTAATGGGGAAGACAACATGGTAAGCAACTGTGTGCAAACAAGGTCTCTGTAGGACAGATTGGGGATCATCTCAGAGAAAAGGCACTAAGATTGAGGCCTGGGAAGGGCTTCTTGGAGAAGGTGGGGTTCTTAACCAAGACTTAGAGGCAGCCAAGGAAGCCAGGAGGTAGAAGTAAGAAAGGAGAGAGCTGCAGATGTGTGATATCCAAGAGGCAGCTGAGGAGGCCAGTGTCACCCAGTGACAGGGGATGGAAAGGGGAGCAGGGTGTCAGAGGACTGGGGAGGCTCGAGGGGCCAGCTTATGAAAGGCTTTAAATGTCAAAGGGTTTTATGTTTGATGTGGGAGATGATAGTTGCTGGAATTTATCAAACATGGGGCGATTTGGTCAGACCTGAGCTTTGGGATGATCAAATTTGACAGCTGAATGTAGGGAAATGGAATGGCAGGGGCAGAGACAGGAGGCTTTGGAGCTAATCCAGGCAGGAGGTGATGAGAGCCTGCAATAGAGGGGTGCTGTGTTAAGGAGAGGAGGGGGCCATGTCTGAGAGATGTTATGGAGCTAGGAATGAATGTATCAAATGATTGTGGTTGTTTTAAATGAAGTTTTGCAATTGTCAGTGCAAAATCATGAATGTTGTGTCTTGTGTGTTTTGTGGTGCACGCTCTAAATCCTATGTTTGCCTCACTGTGTTTATGGAAGGTTAATTTTCTTTCTAATTCAAATCATCTTTGAGGAAAGGGGAAACTAGGGAATGGTGGTCCTTGTCAGATACTCTTCCCTGTCAGTCACATAAGAAAGATGCTATAGTAACTGAATCTTTGCGGTTGTATTTTTCTCTCCAGAAATTGCTTCTGGGTAAATGTTAATGACCAGCTTCCTTTTGGAGAGAATCATTGGGTAGAGAGCAGATGAGTGCTTGGAGGTCAAAATTGGAGACTTTCGAGAAGGTTTTTGGCTGGCTGGAGTCAGATTGCAGCTGTTGCTTTAAGACTAGCTGGGGTGCTGTGCTGGGCTGCAGTATCTTTCGTTTGGAAGGAGAGAGGAGTAGGCTCTAGGAAGCTGGAGCCCAGCCCCGGTGGAGATGCAGTGTTAGGGCTGGAGCCAAGCGAGGGAAGTTCAGATGGCACGCTACCCTTAAAGCAAGAATTCTTCAGAATCATCCCTTTGTGGAGGTGCTGACTGTGAATCCCTCTAGTGCCAGGTAAGGCTGCCAGGGGATAAAAGGCTGTACTCGGAGGAGAGCTCATCATTGAGGAAGTTTCCATAAACATCCATGATGTTACATAACTTGAGCTGCTTGGATCTTAAAATGGATCTTTATGACCCGCTTCCTCTGTGGTATAGGTAGGCAATATTAAATGTGTTGTGTGCGCCCCCTTCCCCCCTTAGGTTCTTTGGCATTAAATCAGGTCAAATCTGGCAGTTTACAACTCTGAATGCTTTGAATGTTGAGGATTTGTAGTGAATGCCTTAATATAATGCTTTCTATCAGTGCTACTCCTTTACATATTAATATTATGTTCTTTCTGAAAAAATTCTTTACAAGCCAATGGGGAAATTTGAATATTTCTGTCTTTGTTTTTCCACTTGTGATCACAGTTAGTTAAGTCCTTACCCATCTTGGTAAATCTGACTAATGACTTCTGTGCTAACTAAAGATAAAATACAAAGCAGGTTGAAACATGCAGAGAAATGGTGACCCATGAGCAGTGCACTGGGTCGGTGGGATACTTGATCCACTTGGGTAATGAGGTAAAAAAAGGCATGTTTGAAAGCATGCTCCCTTCCTTATTGGTTGTGACAGATCTCCACCTGAAGGAGAAAGAAGCAGCCAGCGATTTATTCTGGGGATAAAGGGCTTGTTGAGAGCTGGGAATAAGCTCACTGGCAGGTACCATTAGGGTGAAAAATGCAACCATTTTGAGAAATATACTGTAATATGATCTTTCATTCAAGTTGGTCTTTGAAATTCACTCATTTCTTGGGGAAAATGTGAAGCAGTGCTTGTCACCTGCTGATCAGTGCTGTTTTTTAGGTTCAAACAGCATAGTCTTAAACCACTAAGACAGCTTGTTACTTTGAAATATAAGCCCTAGAACAAAGCCCTCATTGGGGGAGGGGTTCTCTAGATGTTTGGAGAAAATTCTTGCTTTTCTGTTGTAGAAAATTTTGGGTAGAGGAGGCTGTAAATATTTCAATGCTGTTTTTGGATCTGAATTTTCTTACTGAGTCTTTCCCTCTTTTTCTAACTTGTGTGGTTTAAATGTGATACCATATATTTTTGGGAAATGTTTAAGTAAATGATTTTTCTGTATTGATATCAATAATGTTTTCTAAAGATCCCAAGTAATTTGCTAGTAAAGAAGCTCTTATCTGCAGACCAGAGGGCTTTTTCATGAATAGGTTAGTGAGCACATATTTATTTCATCTCTCAAAGAATACTTTTGCATTAGAGTAATCATAGTTAATTGAAAGTCAGATTTTTTAAATGTCTGTAGTAAGAGTGTGTTCTAGGTTAAATTTGTGTCCTCTGACTGTTTTCTAGAAAGGTATGACATTGAAGGGTATACTGGCAGCTTAACAACATGAAGTGACTTTCATGGGCTCATAGAATTTAAAGCTAAGTGGGTTGGGATCTTGTACACTCTCTAGGCCAATCTCATCATTTTTCAGATGAGGAAACTGAGCTAAAGAGTGGAGATGATTTGTCCGAGTTCACTAGGGTACTTAGCAGAGCTGAGATTGGAACCCAGATGCTTTTGTCTTCAGGTACCAGTAAACGATGTGGCTTCCCTATTGGACACTGGTTTGTGGAGTTATGGGAGAACTAGTTTAATTAAAACATTTTATTTTGAAATCTGTAGATTTACCATTTGGACCACAGCAGCCTATGAAAATTGTCTCAGAGGACAATTGGTCTGAAGGCATCAGAGTTATTAACAGAGGAATTTAGGAGAAAAGATCAGCTCAGAGGAGTTGGAGCAGTTCTGATTTGTGTGGGGAGAGGAGGGAGGCAGAGCATATTCCATGGAAGTCACAGATCTTTGATGGTCTATAGCACTTTTTCCATCAAAAGCTTTAAGTACAATAGAATCACTTTTACTTGATTCCCATGATTTAAAAGCCCCTTTTTATGTCTCTCTGAATATTGAGTTCCTATAAAACAAATGATTTAAATTATACGAGGTTTTTAAACATCCTCTTTTCTTTACTGATAGTTCTCTATTAACTGTAGCTCTTTAAAAAAATATAGCTAACATTTATATACCATTTACTGTTGCAAAACCATTTTCAGTGATATCATATGGTCCCCCCAAAACCAGCTTGGAGTAAGTAGTTTAGTTAATACTATGTTCATTTTAGAGATTAGAAAACAGACACAGCAGGTGCGGCTAGGTGTCTCAGTGAGTAAGAGTGCCAGCCCCGGAGTCGGGAGGACCTGGGATTGGTTCTGGCCTCAGACTTAGCACCCACACGGAAATGACTGGCTGTGTAACCTTGAGCAAGTTACTTAGCCCCGATTGCTTTAAAAAAAAAAAAAACAACAACAAAACAAAAACAAAACCAGATACAGCTTGACTTGTCCCAAGTTGGGCCAGTAATAAATAGCAGAATTGGGATTTGGCCATAAAAGTTCTCTGACTCCAGTGACTCTGACTCCATTCCCTGTCAGACCTGTGACCTAGAAATGTTGGCACTGAGCTATTTAATTTTTCCTACATATTAAATTGTATTTTATTTACCTTCACATTGGTATTGTAACTTTTCACCACACTTAACAATAGATCAAGTAGGGTATTTAAGGCTTCACAAACTCAAGTATTTTATCTTTTAGGGTGCTGTATAATTATTGTTCCTTTTTTTTTTTTTTTTTTTAGTTTATACTCTTAGAGAGTTGTTTACATTGTCTAGCAATCTCCAATTACCAGCAGTCTCCCATAAGAGGTAGAGAAGTACTAATTACAAAAGTAAGAAATTTAGAAAGAGAGCATGTCTGCCATAAATTTGACTTGTGTCCACATAAGTTCCCAGTAACCTGGGAGGAAAGGGGACAAAACTAAGGACTTCAGAAAACTAGAAAAGAAAATAAACATCTAACAAAATGATATGGGAAGGTGCCCAGGTTGACAGTTACCTGACCAGAGAGTATGTTCTACCGCAGATGAGAAGGAAAAGAAAATTAAATACATTCAAGAGATGTTTTGTGTAATAAATCATTAAGGCTATAAAGGTTTCCTTTAGTAAAACAAAGTGATGAAACAAGGCAGTTTAATTCAGGAGACTTGATAGTGGTGATCTTTTCTCCTAAATTCCTCTGTTAATTCTGATGCCTTCAGACCAGATTATTTATGATTCACCTTGACTCCAAAATACAGGGCAGTTAACTTCTTAGTGAGTGCTGGGCAGACAAGTGGGATGGGTCTGACCTCAGGATTGTAAAGTTTATGTTTTAAAAATGGCTGCAAGGCCTGGAGTCTGTTAAGAGAAGGTTTTCTCTTCTCTTACAGAAGCTTTTCTCTTTGGGTCTCCAAATTGTCATGCATGTCCTGTGCTAGATGCTGCCCCCCCACCCCCCCAAAAAATCAGTAAATGACCACTTAAGGGCCCAGAATTTTTCTTTAGGATTAATTGAAGAGTGAATACTCATACTTTCTTGCCCTTAACTCAATTTATGATTAGACAACAGAGAAACAGCCCAGAATGTTTTTCTCAATAATTTGTTTCCAGAAT
This sequence comes from Gymnobelideus leadbeateri, assembly GCA_011680675.1. NCBI lineage: Eukaryota > Metazoa > Chordata > Mammalia > Diprotodontia > Petauridae > Gymnobelideus > Gymnobelideus leadbeateri. The sequence goes on along the minus strand of WOXC01010389.1, from coordinate 217,850 downwards.
AAAAACAAAATAAAAACTGTTGGTTTAAACCAAAGCCCTGGAGTGACCAGTTTTTTTCAACTGTTAATAACAGATTGGGCAATTAGGATGCAGTTCAAAAATGCCAGATTGGGCATTTTCCAGAGGCTGAAGAGCCTGAAGAACCCGCTCTGCCTTTAACTTTCTGTAGGACTTGGGCAAATTGCTTAAGTTTCTCATATGTCAAACGAGAGGGCTCAGTTTGAAAGTGTTATACATCTCTGAAATATAGACTATCAGCCTGGCCACTTATTTCTAAGCCCTTGAGCCCACTACTGCACTCATATCTATAGCGAGGAAAGACCCCGCATGGATTAGGTTTTAATATTTTTTGTCAGCCTGTAATTCCCAGAGGTCCTTCTCACAAATATAGTTAAATACATTAAAAAATTAAAGTACTGAGCTTTTAACACTTTCAGTGACCCCTTTTAAGGGTTAAGTGATATCCATTTAACTTGATTAACATTCCTGTGAGGAAGTTGTTTAATAACCACAAAATACTTTATGATATTATTTGTCCTAATACTGAAACTGAAGCACAAATGGAATTGACATGATGAAGGCAAAGCAGGGTCAGATAACGATCCAGTATTAGATGGAGGTCTCCTGAATCCCATTTTCAGAATTCTTTTCCTAAGACTGATGCCCTTTGGAAATGATTCTCTTTACAAAGAGGACCACAGGATGCTGTTAGTTTACCAGTTTATACCTTTTTTCCCCTAGATAATTCATATAGAATGAAATAAATGAAATCAACATCCTCTAGTAGTGGTTTGGGAAAGTGTAGTAGTCTTTGAGATTGTCTTTTGAGAAATCTATCGGATAATTTCATAAATTAATGACATTCTTGAGATGATTATGAAGAACCTGGAATTTTGCTCAGATCTTTAAGACTACTAATGTGAGGCTTGATTCTCATGTAGTAGGACCCATCCTCTAGCTGTACAGAGCAGGAGCAGCATTCAGAAGAAAGACTAACTTCATGTTTTCTGCTGATCATGTGATTACAATAGACCCCTGATTCAATGAAAGCTTTGTTCCAGTTGGAGATAATCTTCAGTCCAGAAGAATCAGCAAGACTTTTATTAGCCATAAACTATTGAAAAACTGCCCCTTTACCAGAGTTTTTTTGGTAGGGCATGGGAAACCTTTTCAGTTTCTGTTTTGGGCCCCTGTGGAATATTGGGCCCCTTGAGCTAAATGTTGCACTTTGAACCTCTGCTTAATCCAGAGAGGATAAGAGCAACACCTGCAACTATTTTAGCTGCACAGAATATTGGAGCTGTTTCTCCAGCCTCTAGACTGCATTTAGGTCATCCCCTTGTTACGCAATTGAAGAAATGCACCTGACCTGGTAGGAGTTGCCCAAGATCAGCCAGTTGATCACTGGCAGGTGATCACGTGACTCCAGGGATTTTTTCCATTGTACAACAACACTGTTTTCTTTCAAGAACTTAACAAGATGAGAACATGTGTGTTTTTCTTTGAGGAAATGGTTAATTATATTGTGGGTAAAGGATTATATTTCTTTTTATCTTATAGAACTTGATTTAATTTTTTTATTGTTGCTTTTTGTTTTTACCTTAATATTTAGTTCATATTGGTTGCCTCACTCCATTACCCATACAGTCATTCCTGGTAATAAACATTTAAAAAGAGCAAAACCAGCTAATGGTTTGCCATGTCTCTCACTATATGCAATAAAGAATATTTCAAATGGTATTTTTTTAGCCTGCTATTGTTTGAGGTTATTTTTACTAGAATTAGTGTTATTAAATAACTTGGAGCAATTGATGCCAAGTTGGGTTCTTGAATTAAAATTACAGGCTCTACAGCTGGAAAGAAAATTATAGGTTATTTAGCCTTCCTTATTCATTTTACAGATTAAGAAACTGAGGACTAGAGAAGAAAACAAGTAGGTAGAGCTGAAGTTCTAATCCAGGTCCTGTATTCTAATCTTCCTTGGTATAAAGAACACTAGATTTGATGTATGGCAAGGGTCAGTAGAGTGGAAATAAAGTGGAAATATTTTAAGTTCGTTTTGGGGTTGTAGCTTTTTGGCAACACCATTTAAAATGGTGCATGTGAAGAGCTCTGATATGTGTTGAATTTAGCCAGAAATGCTAGTGAAGAGGAGTGTTTGGTATTTTGAAATTCTGTGCCCTGAAACTCAGCAAAATAATTATATTTTTGTCTTCAAATAAATTTCACTGTGAGACTCAAAAACTATTTTAAATTTGGGGTATATTGGAGGGGCTTTAAAAAAAAGCTTTCTTAAGTGCAGTTGTAGTGAAAACTATGGTATAAGAAAAGAAAAACTAACAAGGAAATGGTAGTTGTTTCTGCATGCCCAGCACAGCCAGCTGGAGCCTGATCAGCATTTCTAGTGCTGATGAATAACATTGACCTCTCTGACTTGGTTTCTTGGGTCATTTTCTCTTAAAAGGTAAGGTAGTAAGTTCTGTTGCCCAGTTTCAAACCTGGAGCATAGTTTATTTTTTATCCTTTGTAGTGTCTATACAGGGGATTGGTTTGGGGGAAGATTGGCTTGCTCTTGTTTTGGAAGTCTGAAGTGTTGAGCGTGCCTATAAGTGAGGGAGGCCCTGCCTTCACTCTAGGGAAGTGGCCCTGTGTTTTGACCAAGTCTTTTCTATTTGTAATTTGCTTTTATTGTGGAAAATAATCCATTTGAGTTCTGTTATCCTTAACTTACCATTCCAGAATTCCGAGAGGACCTGTGCAGCAGCCTCTGGAAGATCGGATCTTCACTCCGACGGTCTCGGCAGTTTACAGCACTGTGAGTATGCCAGGCAGGCGGGCTCGCTCGTGCTGCTGCTCTACTTTGCATCAGAGCCACGCCAGACATATTTAATGAGATGCCATCTTGTCAGTTTTATGGTTTATTCTTACCACTGAAAGTAGAAGCTGGACCATGCTGAGAGTTCTCAACTGATCAGATTTTTTCCCCCATAGGCCTAATCAGGATTGAGGGGTAGTACACGAAGACAGCTTCATTTTGTGTGCTTAGTCTTCCTTTTCCTTAAAAATTAATTGTGAGGAGTGGATTACTTTCCTGTAGCATGCTTTTTATATGTAGCAGATGTCTGGTCAATTTTTGCTGTAGATACACTTGATAATACTTGCAAATGGAAGCAGGCAGTGCAACGTAGGGAGAAAGAGTACTGTACTTGGAGTTAAGACCGGTGTTCAAATACCATCTTTGCCTCTTCCTTGTTTTGTGACCTTGGGCAATCTCTCTAACTTCAGGTACTCATCTATAAAATGAAGAGCTTGTACTCGATGAACTCTGAGTTCTGTTACAGGATGTTATAGGATTAGAAATGACTTTCAGTTGATTTAAGGGGTAAACTTACAATTGTGACCACCCTAAAGGGATTGGATGCCAAAACTGGCTGAGCAGCTTGCTGCTCTTTCTGAATAGCAGTAGAGTCACAATTTTCAACATGTTCTATGTGAATTTCAAGCTTGTTTTATTTTCATATTTTCCTGAAACTCTTAAAAGCAGTAAGAGATATTTTGAATTATTATAATACTTAAGTTGCCTGTTTTTAGTATTTAAAGAATAGTTTAAATGTAATATTCACGGTTCCCCTAGATGCTTTGAATGACCTATACCAGCAGCATGAATTACCCACCAGCAGTTTATGTTGCACATGATTTGTTGAATGTTTCCATTAAAAATTCCACATTTCATAGGCATTAAACTTGACTTTAAATGTTTTATATGAGTGAAACTTGGCTTGTCTAAGCTAATATGTTTTCCAAATTTGGCTCCTATTGATAACTTTATTGTATTTAATCCCAGCACTGACAAAGATAATATGGCAGCTTTGCAAATTTGTGTAAAACATCTACTAAACCATATGGAAAAGAAATCAGTTCTGTGGGACATAGATTTTAAAGCAAAGGCCATATAGTAGATTTAAATGCAACATTGCTTTATTTTTTTTTGAAGCATATTTACAGTATTTAGCAGTCATTGGTTTTTCAATTGACACTGGAAAATTACTTATTTAAAGTATGTTTCATCAAATTTATGCTGCCAATGTTTTTTAAACTAAATATTTATCTTTTGTTTTTACATTGTCTCATTTTCTTCATTCATCTTTCCTCCTTCCCTGCCCAGAGAGCCATCCTTTATTTTAGAAAATTAAAAAAAAAGAGGAAGAAGAGAAAAAAATTGAGCAGAACTGCTCAGTACAATGAAAATATCCAATATCATATACAGTGTTCCATATCTGTTTCCCCCTACCCCAAAGGAGTGGGGGAGATGTCTTATTGTATCCCTTTTTTAGGGGCTGATCTTTTTCTTTGCACTTTTAACAACATTCATTTTTGTCTGTTTTGTAGTGGTTGTTATTTCCAGTTACATCATTGCTATTATGTATCTTGTTTTCTTGGATCTGCTTACCTCGCTTTCCATCAGTTCATTTAAGTCTCTTCATGCTTCTCTATATTCATCATATTCATTGTTTCTCATAGCACAGTGATATTCCATGAACTTCAGGTACCACAAGGTTTAGCTGTTCCCTTGTTTAATGGACAAATACTTTATTTCTAATTCTTTTCTGCTAAAGAAAAAAAAAGTGCTGCTGTAATTTTTTGTTGTATATGGAACCTTTCTTTTGGTCAGTGTCCCTCTTGGGGTATATGGTTAGCAGTGGAATCGCTAGGTAAAAGAATATGCCCATTTTAGATGTTTTATTTGCCTAATTCCAAAATTACTTTGCAGAATGATTACACCGAGTCACTGCTCCATCACCAGTGCAGCAGCATGACTGGCATCCTCCATCCCTCTATTGACTCTTGTCATTTTTTGTCGTCTCTGCCAGTTTGCTGGCAGTGTGTGAGGTGAAACCTCAGGGTGTTTTTGATTTGCATTTCTCTTAGTAGTCATGTTGTGAAGCATTTAAAAAATATTTTTTTATATCCTTTGAGTCTGTTGGTGATTGACTTTTGCGGTGATGTTTTGTGGACTTTTGTGGGCCAGTGCTGTGATGTAGTATATATGATGTAATCATGCAGCATGTTAACACTTTACACAGCATTTGCTTCATAACAGTCCTGTGAGGTAGACAGATACAGAAAAACATTTATTAAGAGCTTACTGTGTATTAGATACTGCTTCTGGGAATCCAGAAACAAACAAGACAGGCCTTACCCTCAAGGAGCTTACCTTCCAATAAGGGGAAGATAACCTCAAAAGGGGAACTGGGAAGGAGGTGGTGGAGAAGTCTACAAAAGAAGAAGCAGAGTGTATAGTAGTATGAGTGGCTTGGATGCCTCAGGAGATGGTGATGTAGGGTCAGCGACCTAGCAATCAGGAGAGAAGGCCAGGACGGGGAGACAGTATAGAATTATCATTCACAATGCATTTATCAATTACCATGTGCAAGGTGCTGTTCTAGACACTGGGAGCTCAAGAACAACCAAAATCAGCCCTGTTTGTAAGGGGCTTATATGGGGGGAACACAACATCCACATGTCCAAGTATATACAGACAATGATAGAGAATAATTAGGGTAGTGAATGGATCTGTGCTTTTATTAGCATAGGCCAGAGATATCAGAATGGAAAAACCCATAGTCAAACTTCCAAGTAATTGGAAATGTTTAACAAAATAGATAAAAAAGCAGTACAATACAGGTAATATTAATTTGTGGTTTTCTAAGTTAGTATGTAGCCCATAGAGATAATTTTCAATTTGAGTTTGACAGCACTAGTATAGGATCTCCCTTATGTGCACACTCCTGTCAATATTAGTTGGTCAGCACCTTCTCTGCAAATTACAGCCTGTCTCAGTTGCCTGTTGCTTAAGTGCCTACTGTGTGCTGACACTGTGCTAAGTGCTGGATCTGTGTCAGACTTGAATTCTAATGTTGCTAGTTCCAAGGCCAGCTCTTTATCCACCAGGCCATGATGCCTCTCAAAGAAAATTCAATTCAATAGGCAAGGAGACTTCATAAAGAAGGTGGTACAAGGATTGTGTCTTGAAGAAAGAGAGATATTCTGTGTGGAGTTGATGAGGTCATGCAGTCCAGGCTCGTGCAAGAGTAGAGATGGAGAAGGCCATCTTGGCTGACCTGAAGAATGTAGGCTTGACAAGGTAGGATTGGGGTTGAATCAGGAAGGGATTTAGGAAACAGAGATGTTTCTATTTCATCCCAGAATTGATAGGGAACCTCTCTAGTGCATTGAGGAGGGTAGTAACATGGTCAAATCTGCTTTTAAGGAAAATTACTTTGGTAGCAGTGTCAAAAATGGACTAGACTGGGGAGAGATTTGAAGGATGGAGACCAGTTAAGAGTTCATTTAATAATCTGAGAGGTGATGAGGTCTTGAATTAAGGTGGTTAATTATGTTAGTAGAGAGAAGGGGATTATATGGGAGAGATGTTACAGGTACAGGAACAGCAAATTTTGGCAATTGATGGCTATGAGTTTGGGCTTGAATGAGAGAAGTTAATTATAATGATCATGGTAAACACTTGAGAGAGTGGGGATTTCAGAAGGGGGGAGGGTTTAGGGAAATAGATGATGAATTCTGCTTTGTTGCACTTGAGGGTGCCTTTGGGGCATCTGGTTTGAAATGTCCAAAAAACAGTGAGTTGGTGATATGTGACTGAAACTCAGTCATCTGGCATGAAGATGGCATTCAACCCATGGGAGCTGATGAGGTCATTCATACATATGAGAAGATGGCCCAGAAAAGAGCTGTAGGCAACACCCACATGTAGGGGCCATGATAGGAGTGATGAACTAGCAAAGGAGATGGAGAAGGTTGAGGCAAGAAAGAAAGGAGAACCAGGAGAGAATCCCCGACAAGGCAAGAGTGTGTGGTCACCTATGTGAAATGCAGCAGAAAGAAATATCCTTGTTTTCCTTATCAAACGTTATTTACCCAGCTTGTCTTGAATGTAATAACAAATGAATCGTGTATCACATTTATGATTTTTTTTTTTTGTTAAGATGAATCCGAGAGGGCTTGTAGTTGATCTTAGAAGTTACAGGTGGTCACTTGGATTTATTCAGCAGGAAAGTTACATGGTTACAGCTGTGCTGTAGCAATGACATTTTTGGGACCGTGTGAAAGGTGATGTGGAGAGGGGAGAGACCTGAGGCAGACTGAACCTCAGATCAATCTATAAGCACTGGAAGGTGGAGTTCCTGTAGCCTTGGGTTGGTGCTATCCCAGTGATCTTGGGCAAGTGTGGTCACTTTCACTTTTCTGGGCCCTCCTTTCTTCTTTGATGAAGTGAAGAGTTTGGACTTAGAAGATCTGAAAGGCTCCCTCCTGTTTTTGTGATTTTATGACTGTATTATCTGATCACATAGGAGGAGTTATGGCTTTTTAATCCAGATGCAATCCAGACATACTCTGTTTCTTTTGTCGAGTACAGAGCAGAAAGCAGTGTACTGCAGACGAGTAACCTTTTAATCTGGCAATCACCACTTTTTTGCAGCTGGTCTTCTAAACAGTAGATAATTGGGTGACAGGAAAGCGGAAAGAATAAGAAAAGAAGTTAAAGTTTGAAAAAAAGGCATTTTGGAAGAATTACCATAAGGAGATGAAGTTGTCCAGCATTTAAAATTTTTTTTCTTCAAGTCTGATTATTAATTCTTCTTTAGACTTAAGTAGGGGCATGGTTAGGTGGCGCAGTGAATAGAGTACTGGCCCTGGAGTCGGGAGGACCTGAGTTCAAAATCGACCTTGGACACTTAACACTTACTAGCCATGTGAACTTGGGCAAGTCACTTAACCCCTGTCCTCCTCCTTACAAAAAGCAAAAAAAAAAATAGACGTAGGTGGGCATTTCCTCCAATTTTCTTCCAACTCTGCAGTTCAACAAGTACTATCTATTGTACGTCGTAAAAATTATAGAATTTGTATTCCATGCATAGGTAAGATTTTAATTTCATACACATCATAAGAATAAAGGAATTAGAAGGATGCAGTGGTCTTCAGGTATCATCTAGTCCCAGGGAATGTGAAATTGCTTTTATTAATAGTTCAATAACTATTTCAATAGAGTTTGTTTTCTTTGTTATTCCTGTTAATTCTGTTTTATGCATTTAGACATGATTTTTAAGGAGTCCTAGACTTTCCCAAATTGCCCTAAGAAAAAGATTAAGACCTCTAATCTAGTCCAGCTCTGATGTGAACCATGAATGCCATCTGCACCAACCTTTCTAAGTGACCATCTCTTAGCTAGCCTTGGCTGGAATTGCTTCAGTGATGGAAACATACTGCATCCTGTGGCAGTCTGTTTAATTATTGACCAACAGCAGCAGGCATTGCAGTGATTACCTTCTGTGTGTGGTCCATAATGTTGAGAATAGGAGCTACAAAGGGAAAAAAAAACCCAAACCTCTCTTGCCCTTAGAGATCTTAGTACATTTTCATTGTTAGACAATTAATATTTAGCTGAAATCTGACTCTCTATAACTTCCACTCATTTGTCTCTTTTTGGTCCTCTTGGTCCAAGGTGGATAATGCTACCAACTGATACTCAGATGCTACCAGCAGGCATTCAAAAGCCTTTAAAATATCATGCTCCCCAGTCTTTCCAGTCTGGCCTCCAGACACAGGGACCTGGTGCTCTTAGGGCCCTGGGCCTTTATTCCCTTAATTTCCCATACAGTACCTGCCATCTTCCTTTCCCACTTCTGCCTTTTGGAGACAGCCTGGTATAGTTGGGAAAATGTTGCTGTAAAGAGAGTGTAGGGAGCTTAGGCTTATGTATTGTCTGTAGGTCTTTGGGCTGTTGTGCCCATCTAGAATGCTCTCCCTCCTCAGGAAGGCTGCCTTGAATGAATTTTGTACGTATTTGGTATGTACTTCATATGTGTTCAGGCTGCCTCCCTTTTTAAAATGTAAGGAAAGGCAGCTTGGTCCTTGTATCCCCACGGTTTAGCACAGTACCTGACACATGAAAGGTATTTAACTAAACATGATAACAAAAATACAAATGAAAAGCATTTAGTTCACTTAAATAAACTATATACCAGGCTCTAGAAATCATAAAATTTCTTCAAAGTTGTATAAAGGCATTTTGTTGTTCTTGTCAAGGCTTGTGGTTCTCCTCTTCCTCTTTCTCCTCCTTTTCCATCCTCCATCCCACTCTTTTGAGCCTTACACCAGTGTTGTGAGGCTTGGTGTTCTCAGGGCCCCCACCTGGCTGATGGAGGAGGTTAGAGGGGCTGCCAAAGATATACACCTTCACAACCTGATTCAAACCCACACACTATCATGTATGCCACCTGTGTCTCAGGGTATTTTTTTCACTTGAAACCCAAGTAGAAGATGTACTTGCAAAAATTCTTGCCTGGTATTTAAAATATGTGTGTGTATATACACATACATACATATGTGTGTCCATGTGTGCATGCATCTGTATTTTAAATTGATGCATAAAAAGTCTAGGTATTTGGGAGTTTGTCCTCTTTCCTAGACCCTGCTGTTTCTTTAGGTTATTGGACTTTATTGAGAAAGGTATTAAGCACAGCCAACGATTTCATTTATTGGTTTATTATATATTATTTATTATTAATTTATTATTATTTGGTTTATTAAGTAGCCATTCCAGACCAGACACTGTGCTATGTGTAGGGAGCATACAAATAAAGACAAAAACCAGTCCCTGCCCTCAAAGAGCTTACAATCTAACAAGGGAGGAAATGTGCAAACAACTATGTACACACGACACACACGTATGCACGTGTGTATACACATATATGCATACATACACACATGATAAATTGTAGATAATCAACAGAGGGAAGGCGCTAGGATTAAAGAGTACTGGGAAAGGCTTTTCTTGTGTGGTCCTGATGCACATTTATTCTTATACCTGTTTTAATAGGTAAACTTCCAGTAAGAAAGATTTTGGTTAGACCCTAGGCCCTGCATTTACTGCCTGGGTTTCTGTTCTGTTTCTGACTGTTTCTGAGCCCATAAATATCCTAAAGTAGTAATGGACTGAAATGCAACAACCCTGTCTTCTTGTAGATATGGAAACTGAGTCCCCAGGTGGCAAAGTAACTTGTTCAAAGGAACACAGCATGTTAGTATTAAAGATAGGACCCTAATCCAAGTCTTTTGACTTGAAGCCCTATGTTTTTCCCATGGTACCATATACTTTCTATCCAGGTTATAAAGAATTTTAGAATCAAAGATTTTTACTGTCTTTAAGACTCTTGTTATCTGACAAGTCTCACATTTGTTTTCAGGTATCTTCCTTATTTAAGTTTAGAAAAAATGAATCATTCATTCTGAGCTAATTTAGAATTTCCTTATTATATTGGACTTTAGATGGATGACTTATTTACTTTGATAATCCTATTAAATAATAAAATTAAGGTTAGTAGTTAGAATACTTTTCTTTTTATCAGTGAAGGATGACCTATCTTAACACTCATGATAGGTAACTGCATCAGAATGAGTCTGTTAACCTGTTAGATCATGACTATGGAGAGCAAGGAGGGCCTGTTTTACAGCCTCCCTTTAAAGATATGCTCCAGACCTAGCATAGTACAGTTCCTTATATGCAATAAGCATTTGATAAATGTTTCTTTTTTTTTTTTTAGAGGGCAACTGGGGCTAAGTAACTTGCCCAAGGTCACACGGCTAGGTTTTTTTTTTTTTGTTTGTTTGTTTGTGTGTGCATTAAGTGTCTGAGGCGGCATCCGAACTCAGGTCCTTCTGACTCCAGGGCTGACGCTCTACTCACTGCGCCACCTAGCCGCCCCAGATAAATGTTTCTTTAAAATTTTTAAAAATGATTATTTGATTTTTTTCCCTCAGCAATTAGATAGTACTTTAGTGTTTTTGAAGCACTTTTCCAGAAATAATCTCACTTCAGTTGAGTTGTACTATGGTATCATGGGAAGAACACTGGCCTTGGGAGTCAGAGGCTGGCTTTGCATCCTGGCTTTCTTCTTTTCAAGTGCTGAGCCTTAGTCACTTCGTTATGACTGCAGGGTGGTTGTTGTTTTTGTTGTTTTAATGATAATATGACAAGGTTGAACTAGATCATTTCAGAAGTCCCTCCTGCCATTAAATCCCATGAGCCTATGATAACCTTGCCTAGACCTGCAGGACCAGATACAGAAGAAAAATGCCTCTTAATCAAATGTATCTTTTAACCTCTGAGAAGTTATTTAGAGAATTTAGATCTGTGTGAATCTTAAATTGGTGGGTTTTTTAAGCATACTTATTCTTGTTAATTACAGCTAGCTGGTATAAGTGGTTTATATTGCTCAAATAATGTACTGAGATAGTATGTTTAATGCCATAATCTTATTCATGAAGTATCCTTGTGAAGAAATGGCCTATGGAGCAGCTAGGTGGTGCAGTGAATAGAGCACCGACCCTAGAGTCAGGAAGACCTTAACCCTTACTAGTCGTCTGTGACCTTGGCCAAGTCACTTAACCCTAATTGCCCTACCTTCCCCTCTCCAAAAAGGGGGAAAAATGGCCTGTGGATGATGATGTGTTACTATTCATTTTCAGTGCTAAAGAACTCAGAAATAAAATTCCCATTAATTTAATACATGAAAGTTATTCCTTCATCTAAATGTCCAGTATAGACTTACCCATAGAATATTAAAGCTAGGAGTGATTTTAAAAGTAATTTTATCCGTTCTTTAATGGAGTTGGAACCATTTGTTGTATAATCAGCAGCACTGACATAATAAAATCATAGGATTTAGAGCATTTTATGAAGGCTTGATCATTTCTAGGAATAGAGTAGCTCAGAAAATAGACTTTTTCTATTGCTAAATAGTTTTGTTTCTTAGAAATATCTTTTATTGAGACAAAATCTGTCTTTTTGTACCTTCTGCACTTGAGTCCTGTACTTCTCCTTAGGAGCTAGACTTGATTAATTTAATTTCTTTTTTGAAGAATCTGAGTTTATTGGAACATCCAACTCCAAAGTCATCGATCAGTCAGTCATCTGGTCTAACATGTCACTGAACAAGACCCTCCTCCTCCCTGCATCCTATCAGCTGGTTGTCTGATTTTTGTTTTAGGGCTTCCATGAGGAGCAATGCACAACTGTTTCAGTAACTCAAAATTAAATTGAACTCTCCAAATTTCCCATGTTATTCTTGACAGTAAGGTGAAGCAGAATGAGTCTAATCCCTCTTTCCCATGGTAGCCCATTGCATTTCTGAAGAAAGCTTTCAGGTCTCCCATTGGACTAAATAGACTCTTTCCTCTACAGGATCCTCCTATGGCACGGTTCTAATTTCTGTCATCATCTTGATTTATTTTCTTCTGAACGTATGACTGCTTATTAATTCTCTTCTAAACTCAGCATAGAACTCTAGGTGTGGGCTAATGAGGGAGCCATGCAGCAATGGTGGCTACGATTCCTTAAGCCTGGAAGGGAATGCCTCTTTTAATGCAGTGCAAGAAGCCCCCAGAGACCCTTTCCAGACAGACTGCACTGAAGCCATGCCTCTCTCATCTTCTATGTGGGAAGTTTACTTGTTGTACCCAGTGGTAAAACTTTACCTTTATCTTTTTGAGTTTTCATCCTATTAGATTTTCAAGATCTTTTTGTAGACTGTCTTTGTCACCATGTTAGCCATCCTTTCCAACTCATCTGTAAATTAGGTGGGGATGCCATTTTTATCTTTTTCTACATTGTAAGCACCAAAGCTTAGAATAGTTCAGGGCCCAGCTCAAATCCAGGGGGGAGTCTGCTGGTAATATCCTTTATATTGTATCATTAAGGAGAATTCTTTGGATCTGGACATTCTATCATTTCCAAATTCATGAATGAATGAATGAATCATTTATTATGTGCTCAGCTTTGTGCAGAGCCCTGTGTTAAGCTGTGGGGATGCATGTAAGAAAGCAAGACATCTCTGCTCTTCAGGGGCTCACATTGCAGTGGGGGAGATAGCACATAGGGAAAATTGTAGTGGAAGTCAGATGGAAGGGTCCCATAGTCTGTAGGGTGCAGTGACTCTGATAAATTACCATCTGGCAGCGTCAAGGACTTTGGTGACAGGAATTTTCTTTTCTGGGTCTTCTATTGCTGTGGCTACAGCACCCACGGGAGCAGCTCCCAGGTTGCCATCTCCCAGGATAATGGCTGAAGGCACTGGGCTGGAAGCACTGATATTCCCAAGGCTCTTGGGCTCAGGATCCTGGGCTGCCTCCATCGGGGTTGAAGGGGATTTGGTGGTCATTTGACTTTGCTGGCACATGATGCCTCCGTGCTTTCCCTTGGGGGCTTTTGAACTGCCTTAGCTAGGCTGGTCTGGCTGCCCCGGGTGTGGCAGTTGGTTGGCAGTTGGTTGTCCGTTGGTCGGCTGTTGATGGGGATATCTGGCCCCTTTTCCATAGGGACTACCTCCCCAGTTGATGGCTGTGAAGGCCAAATTGGGAGTGGGATACACATGATTGGACTGTCATGTAGTACAAGTCACCTCATTTTCCCCACAAGAAAAGGATGAAAGACTTTGTTAAATGCTTTGCTAAAATTGAGGTCTGCTATATTTTATAGGAGTCCCCTAATCTGCATTTTTAATTGTCTTATTGAAAAAGAGAGTTAGTTTGGTGTGGCACGTCCCTGATGAGGTCATGCTGGCTTTTGGTGGTCATTGTCTTCCTCTTATTTTATTTTTATATCACGTAAATCTCCTGGAATACCATTCCTCTCCCTCCCTGCCACAGAGTCATTCTTTATAACAAAGAAGAAAGAAGGGGGAAAACCCCCCTAAGGTTCAGGAAATCTAGCAGTATGTCAGCTCGGTCTGACATTCCTGGCAGGCACTATCCCCTTTGTGCCCCCTGCCCTCATGCCCCCTCATCTGTGGGGCCAAGCTTGGTCAATAAACTTGAGCAGCTTACAGCTCTGATTGCTTTGTTATCAGTGGTGTTTCCATGTACATGGCAGTTGTATAGTATGTTGCTTTGACCCCAGTCCATATTATTCTTGCCTGCTTTGCATTTGTCATGGGCATCATTTCTGGGGCCACCATTTCAGTGTGCAATAAATTGTTTGGCCATTCCCTGCTTGATGTCATCTGTTTTCCTTTTGTCAATTTTATTAACGTCTCTTTTTTTTTTTAACATTACCTTCCTTTTACATTTTTTATGCATGTTCTTCCCCCAGCCATCCTTTATTACAAAGAATATAAAATCAAGAGAAAAAAATTAGGTGAGAAAACCTAGGCAGTGCCTCCGAGAGGCCTGGCAGTTCCCTAACTCTGCAGAGAGGCAGGCAGGGAGGGAGGCGCCTTGTCCTAGCTCTTCTCTGGGCCAGGATTGATGATGGTGATTGCATGTTCTTTATTGTTATTCATTCTATGAATTCTGTAGCAGTCACCGGGTGCTGTGTTTTTCTGTTTCTGCTGACCTCAGCTTGCAGCAGATGATGTCTTTTCCATGTCTACTTGTACATATTAACTAAATGACTAAATCTTTAACTAATGTGAATTAAAATAGATTGAGAAAATTCAAATAACCAAAATAAAAAAAAAGTAAATGAGGTGGAAATAACTAAAACGAATTAATGGTGCCTGCTATGGACTAGATACTTCGTTAAGTGCTTTACGAATATCTCATGACCGTGGGAGGTAGGTGTTATGCCCCTCAGTTGGGGAATGTGGGCATGAAAATATTTTCCCCATTTCACAGTTGAGGAAACTGAGGAAGATGCAGGTTAAGTGATTTGCCTAGGTTCACACAGCTAGTAAGTATTAGGAAACTGCTCTTCCTGATTCCAGGCCCAGCAATTTTTCATTCACTGAATTGCCTTGCTGCTTACTATTAACCTATACTTACATGTTAGTAAAAATGAGAATTTGAAAAAAGTAGATGAATATTTACCAAAACATAAAGTACCAGAACCAATGAACAGAACTTGAAATGGAGATCTCAAAGCTTCAGAATATCAAATCAAACCACCTTTAAAGGAACTACCAAAAAAACCCCCAAATCCAGTCTAGATGGATTTTTCAGGTGAATTCTGTCAGATTTTAAAAGAATTTTTAATGCTTATGCTAAAGAAATTATTTTCATGAGTTGAAAAAGAAAACATTCTACTGATCTCTTATGTGAACCAAACATAGTCCCAATGTCTAAATCAGAACAAAATGAGAAAGGGGACCACTATCATTAATGAGTATTTGATTGAAGTTTAAAATAAAATCTTAACAGAAAGACTACAGTGCTATATTTAAAATGCTCTTTGCTATGATCAGATTGGATTTATAGAAGGCATGTGAGGTTGGTTCATCTTGGGGAAAATAATAAACTATTGAAAACCTAAAATCACAAGGTTACAACAGTATATTCAGACATGGCCTTTGAAAAGTACTCACATGCTAAGAATTGTAAAGCATATATGCATAGAAGGACCTTCTTTAATATAAGAAAAAGTCTATATCTGAAACCAAAATGGAGCATTATGTGCAGTGGTGAAACACTAAACCTTGCCTAGGAAATAGTCGATATTTGACATAATTCTAAGAACACCAATGGTGATAATAAGATAAGGACAAATAATTAAAGGCAGCAATAATATATTGTAGAATTTAACAGGATGAAAGTTAAACTCACTTTTTATAGTTTTTAGACTCCTTTTTTCTTTGCAAATTGGGGCAATCCATATCCTGTGTTTTAGAGCAACCTTTATTATTATCCCCATTCTTCTTTTTTAAATGATTTGTTTTTCTATTTAGAACTTAGATTTAGCTGTCCCTTACAATGATGACTTTTTTTAGAATAGGAAGAAAGGGGGAAAAAAGGCCTTGCCAAACTGCCAGATGTTTTCCAAGTAGCCTGTTGTCACATTCATTGTTCTACACCTGTAGTCCTTGTCCCTCTGCAGAGAAGTAGGCTAAGAGGGACCTTCTCTTGCTGATTGCTGTTCTTGGCACTCTGGTGGGTGCCTTTATGCTGTCCTGCTTCTTCTGACTTGGCTGTGTATCATTCAGTTCATGCTACTTTGTATTTCTCACATTGATCCTCCTTTCTATTACTATAGTTTGCTAATTTATCTACCAAACATGGCTTTGCCTTCCCCAACTGACAGGCAGCTACATTATCTCCAGTTCTCTGTCACCCCAAAAAGTGGTGTTACAAATATTTTGGGGAATATGGGACCTTTCTTTTTGTTATCGACTTTGGGGGTAACATGCTTATGACTAGCAAAGAAATCTCTGGATTAAAGGTCTGGACATTTTTACCACTTTATTGGCATAATTTCAAAATACTTTCCAGAAGAGGCAGAGCAATTCACAGGTAAATAAACGCATTAAGGTGACCATCTTTCTACATACCTTCCAACATTGATTATTCTTATCTTTTGTTATTCTTGCTCATTTGCTCTGCGTGAGGTGAAACCTCATGATTGTTGATTTTCCTTTCTCTTATTAATGATTTGGAACATTCTTTTATATACTCTACAGAGATTGCAGTTGTTTTTGTTTTTGTTTTTGTTTTTTTGTAGACAAGGCAGGGCAATTGGGGTTAAGTGACTTGCCCAAGGTCACAAGGCTAGTTTTTTGTGTTAAGTATCTGAGGCTGGATTTGAACTTAGGTCCTCCTGACTCCAGGGCTGGTGCTCTATTTACTGCTCCACCTAGCCACCCTGACTGCAGTTCTTTTGAGAACTCTTTCTTCATATCCTTCGGTTTTTATTCACTGGGGAATGGCTTTTGCTTTTAAATATTTCCATCCTCTATATACCTTAACGACGGGATAGGGACTACACCTATTACTTCATTGGTTATAGGGAGCTTGCAATTGAGGAGATTCCCTTTAATATATGTTGGCCCCCACAACATGGAATCTCACGAGAGTTGTCTAGAACACAAAGATGTTAAGTAATTTGTCCAGAATACCATAGTCAGAGGATTCTGGGGGGAAACTTGAACCTATGTCATCTTGGCCTTAAGGCTAGCTCTGTATCCATCCTACCACACTGCTTTTCTTTGTCTTCCTTATCTGAAGTATTTTATAGAAAGATTTTCCTCTAGTTAGTCATCATTTCCTTTTATTTTGTATTAATTTCCTTGTATTAATTTTGTTCATGTAAAAACCTTTCAATTTTATGTAAAATATATACCTAAATTTCCTCTTTTTCTTTTTTGGTCAAGAATTGACCTTCTATTTGTAGTCATGACAAGTATGTGGTTCTGTGCTTGCTTCTCTTCTGATTTTTTTAATCATGTGAGTTGTCATAGGCCACGAGTGGCAGTGATTCAGAGCTCACACATGCCAGTTCTTCAGGGAGCCAAGGAGATCATCTGAGATTGAGGATTTGCATTTATTAAAGTTGTCTAGCTACTCTCTTTCGAGAAATTTGCTTTTCCTGGGTATCATTATATTTTAGTAATTCTTGTTTTTTTCCCCTCCAGTCTAAGGATTATTTTCATTGGCAATGAAATGGTTATTAGAAATGAAAATAGTTCATCAACTTTACTTTGTCTTTGTTGTTTGTTAACATTATTTCAGCCTCTCTGACCTTTGGTCCAGTGCCCTCTTCGATGCTTTTTTCTCCCACATGTCCCCTTTTTCTTTATCTTTTTTTTTGGTCAGTTTTTTTTTTTCCCGGTCTTTAGCTCCCTGACCCTATTCTTATGGGAATGTGCCAAATTTTAAATTCATTTTCTTTCCTTCCCTGGCTTCTAATGTCTAAATATGATATTTTAAAATCTAAGGTCCCCCTGTGAATCCACATCCATCTTTTACGACTATTCTCTTCCCTCACCCACTGTATTCTCTTGTGAATTTTTTTCTTTCTTTAATTGCTGCACTTTGTTGTGATTGATTGGGCACTTTACTTGACACCTCCAAAAGAACTTTTCATGAATAAGTTTCATAAAACCTCCCTATGATATCATTGTCATGAACTTGGTATATATTTTTTTTCCATTTTTTGTAAATGACCATTCATTAACAAAAGGGAAAGATGTTGCTTTTACTTTAATTTGGAAAGTAACATTGTCCATGCATTTAAAAAATTGCCTTTTAGTATTGTTTTTGTATTTCTTTAGTTATCTGGTACACTATTGTTTAGATAATGTCTTTTTCCTGTCGTGGTTCTTAGTTGGCAATTCTTTGCTTAGACTGTTTGTTTATTGGAGATTGACTCTTAAATTAGGTTTGTATCATTTTCCTGTGTTAGGATTTTATCAGAAGTATTTGCAGCTATTTTCTCTCCAGTCTAAACCTTTTATTCTCTTGCTGCATCTAGTTAATTACTTCAAAAGCTTTTAAATTTCATGTAACTAATACTCTCTCTCTCTGAATTTTGAGTTTGGATTTTGGCTCTGCCACTAGCCATGTGACTTTTACCTCTTCGGGCCTCAGTTCCTCCTTGTTTAGAATGATGGGCTTGGACTAGATGGTCCTAAAGAATCCTTCCAGTTCTATATGTTTATAGATTTTTCATAATCTTGGCTAATAGCTCTTGATTTTGTTCCTTATATTTTCTTTTAATTTTTTTTTTGTCCTTGGTAGCATCTAAGATATTTTTTTTCTGAATTTATATTGCTATCCTTTGTCTTTTAATATTATCTTCATTTTATATATACTCTCACCTTTTCCTCTCTGAAGAGAGCCATCCTTTACTATACAATATAGCCTCTAGGACCATTTTTCCAATCCCTTCTCACGCTGGCAGGCAGTGTTCCAGAGGATGGCTGCCTTTCCAAGTTTGGAAGTTGTTGGGGAGTGGTTTTGTAATCTCCCTCAGTTGATTATTGGTGTCATTAAGTAGCCATCCTCAATTAGCTTTTATAAAAAGGCCATGTATTAAGAAGAGTTGATACAAACTCTGGTATGACTGCCTCCCACTTGAAGTTGGGGATATTCTCCTGCTAGTGCACAGTCTCTAAACTCAAACTTATAGGGTGTTTGAGGTAAAGGGATAACTCATAGCTCCCAGAAACCCTTTTGCTGTTCAAGCAAAGGGTTGTTTCCATTAAGTATAATGTAGCCTTTCTGCTGGGCTATTTGTAGAGCCTTAGAATTGCCTTTCCTTATTCTGTCCAGACTCTCCTTAGTTCTTAATGCAAACACTGCCAGTAGCTGTTCTAGGGCTGTTAGGAAGACCAGAATCCTCTGACTTTGAAGTTTAAAAAGTTCTAAGTACTTCCTGTAAACTTCCTGGAATTCCAGGGTCTCAGGTGGTTGCTATTTCATAGATGACCCACAGATCATGTGGGTCATCAAGTTTCCTTAGTCATTTACTAATATATTTCTGCTGAAATGGCACTCTCATCCAACCAGTGACTTTTAAGGACTTCTAAGTTGAGGTCTGGGCAGCTAGGTGGCTTGGTGCCAGTCCTGGATCAAGAAGACTCATCTTCTTTAGTTCACATCTGGCCTCAGATACTTAAGTGGTAGCTATGTGGGCCTAGTCAAGTCACTTCACCCTCTTTGCCTCAGTTCCTCATCTTGTATAATGTTCTAGAGAAGTAAATGGCAAATTACTCCAATATCTTTGCCAAGAAAACCTCAAATGGCGGTCACAGTCGACCTTAACAAATTGAAGTCTAAATCCAGTGCTTGGTTGATTGATTCACTAGAGCCGTTTAGGCCTTGTTCACATCTGATTCATGCCTTGAGTGACAGGTGTCTGAGCTAGCATCTTATCAGTTTAAATGGGATAGGTTGAGTAGTTTACTTGATTTCTACTCTTAAACTCATAACAGAATAAACAAGAAAGATGAAAAAATGAAGAATAGCATAAGTTAAGCGTATACATCAGCTGAGCCTGGCTTTGTACAGTGTTCCATGCTCCTTGTCCCCTACTTTTTCTTTCTTTTTTTTTTTTGGAGGGCAGTTGGGCTTAAGTAACTTGCCCAAGGTCACACGGCTAGGTTTTTTTGGTTTGTATGTGTTAAGTGTGTGAGGCCGGATCCAAACTCAGGTCCTTCTGACTCCAGGGCCGGCACTCTACCCACTGCTCTACCTAGCTGCCCCTTGTCCCCTACTTTTTCAAGGAAAGGGGTGATAATGGTGCTGTATTTTCTCATCTTTTTTTTTTTTCTAGAGCTGAGTTTAGGCATTTTAATGTCACAACATTGTTTGTTGTTGTAGGTATTGTATACATATATTTTTAAAAATTAAAATTTAAATAAGTTTTAAATTATATATTCTGTTATTTAGATCATCATAGTTATTCTCAGTGTCTCTCCTTTCCCCTTCACAGAGAGCTATTTCATATAACAAATAGTATTTAGTAAAGACAGAAAAAGTATAATGTAACCCCGGTGGAACTCCCTACTCTAAGAAGGGGTAGGTGGGAGCTGTCTTCTCTTTTCTCTTCCTTTCAGCTCTACTTGATCTTCATAATTTTGTTATATTCACTTTTGATTTTTTGGTGGTTTTTCTTTCCATTTACATTGTTGTAGTCACTATGTAGATTGCTTTTTTTTTGGCCTTGCTCATTTCATTCTGCTTCAGTTCATATAGATCTTCACAGGATTCTCTGTATTCACCACATTCATTGTGATGTAAATGCACAGTAATATTCCACTCTGTCATTGTGTATAATGTTTTTCTGGTTTTGTGTACTTCATTTTGCATTAGTTGGTAGAAGTTGTTCTCTGAATTTTCTTCATAGTCATTTTTTTTCTATGCATAGTCCTTTTCATTTATGTATCACAGTTTGTTGTACTGTTCCCCAGTCAGGACCTCACGTTGTTTTCAGTTATTGCTACTACAAAAGAGTGCTGCTATGAATACTTGGAACTTTCCCTTGTTCCCCCTTTAAAACCTTTTTTGGCTAGGCAGCTAACTGTAGGCTCTCTGTATCAAAAGGTATGGGCATTTTATTCACTCTTTTAGTGTTTTTCCCATTTTTCTTCAGGAAGTTTGAACCACATCATAGTTTTACAAGTTGACATACTTGTCTTTTTCTTTTATTTACCCCAATTTTAATTTTTATTAATATGAACTTGATACACCAATAAACATGAATATTTACAATGAAATACTAGATTTCTGTACAAAGATAAACAGAAAAATAATGTATGCAAAATAACAAATTTCTGTTATGTACAATTTTTAAAAAATGTATAATAAATTCAACATATATATATTTCCAAAGCTGATATGCTTAACTTTGTGTCCCCCTGAAATTTCCTCTATTTTTGTCTGTACATTTAAAAAATGTTTCATTGGTAGGTCTTTCCTTTCCTCCCTTGTCTTCCCCTCTCCATGTTCATTACTCTCACTAAGGCCCCTTTCACTCCACTGTGGGACTCCCGCCTCCCACCCCCCATTAAAAAAAAAACATACTGTTCTAAAACATGTTAGTGCACAGCAGAACAAAATAAAAATTTTGTCACCTCTTTCTTAGGAGGTAGGAAGCACGCTTCAGAATTGGGCCTCTGTCGTTGTGGCTGGTCACTGAGTAGGTCCTAGTCCTTAAGCCTTTCACAATTGTTTTTCTTGATAATGAATGTTATTTATTATATAAATTGTCCTAATGGGGTAGAAAATATAGGTTCCCCCCCCCCCCCCCCGCTTTTTAAAGCAATTGGGGCTAAATATCTTGCCCAAGGTTACATGCCAGTTGTGTGTGTGTGTGTGTGTGTGTGTGTGTTAAATATCTGAGGCCGGAACCAATAGATCCTGGGTCTTCCGACACAGTGCGGGGATGGCGCTTTTACTCACTGCGCCACCTCGCTGCCCCAAGATAGTACTTTTTAAAAGTCTCATTGGCAGTCGGTCACAGAAGGAGTTAAGTGGTGCATAAACTTAGGTCTTAGTGTAATTTTGTTCTGTTTTGTTATTTTAATGGAGAAAATAAAAAAGAAATGACGGAGAAAGGGGAACAGCTTACCATTTATTATGATGGGGTACATGAGAAGGGTCTTTCACGAAAGAGTGGGCATCTCATTAATCTCATGCTTATCTGAACCAGATAAAGGAGGGCTGAAAAGAGACACACATACATACACACAGAGCATTTTATGTGAAAATATTTTAAATTCAATGAAGATGCAGCCAGGAATGGGGAGAAAGCCTTAAAAAAGGCAAAGTTAACATCAGAGAGAAGATCATAAAGGGATTAAAAATAGAGAGAAAAATATGCAAGTCAGAGATGAGGATTTAGGCATGGCAGAGGAGTCAGAAGACACTACTTCAAATATGAATTAGTGCTTCGGATCAGGCTTCTTTTCTATACCTCCTTTGGAAGTGGGCCTGGAAAGGAGTGGAGGGGAAGAGAGGAGGAAAAAAACTGAAGAGAAAATGGTGGAGGGTCAGATATAATAATAGTCATAACTGGGAACATGAATGGAAGAGGATAATAGATTAAATTAGAAGAAAGAATCCAACAGTATATACACTTAAAATGTACTTGAAACATAAAGATTCACATGAGTCAGAATAGGATTACATTTAGGAGAATTAACTATGTTTCAGGCTAACAAAAGAGCTGGGGAAATGGAAGGGAATGAAGATTTTTTTAAAGCACTTACTATGTGCCAGCCTCTGTGCTGGACACTTGACAAGTATTCTCTCTATTGATCTCTCAACAGTCCTGGGAGGTAGGTGCTGTTATTATCCTTGTTTTACAATTGAGGAAACAGAGGCAGAGAGAGGTTAAGTGAGTTGCCCAGAGTCACACAGCTAGAGTATCTGATGCCATATTTAAACGCTGGTCTGATTTTTTAATTTTAATGGAGTTTAAAACTGTGTTTTGTTTTCTGACTTCTTTGCCATATGCTAGGCATATGCCCCAAGAAGGTCAATGATATTTTTAAAAAGAAAGGATCCTACATGCCAGTTTTAGCAGTACCTTTTGAGGTGTTCCTACCAGCTGTACTCCTTAGATTTGCTCCACCATCATCGTGTTCCAGGGAAAAACTCAACACCAGGAATCTCCTCATCCTGGAGATGGCATTAGCTGTGGTACTTTTGCCTCTTCAGCACCCTCAGTAGCCTCTGCCCCTCCGATTGCAGGGTGGAAGAGCAAAAACTTTCTCCATTGCAGGAGAGCTGAAGAGGGCTCAGAGTCCAGCCATTCCCCCATCAGTTGCTTTCCTCCAGCAGCACCATCACCATCATCACTAAAGCCAGGTTCTCCTGTCATGTGTCCTCATTCCCACCTCTGTCTTTCAGCTTTCTTTTGGGTATCTTCCCCATTAGATCCCCTCCCTATCATTTGTATTTTTGGTACGTAGCACCGTGCCTGGCATAGAGCCGGTGCTTAATAAGTGTTTATTGGGTTGAATTTGGCAAAGAATTGGAAACAAAATCAGAAGTGATGAATTGGATGAATACAGAGGAGCATCAAGAGAAGTGAACTTACGCAAACTGAATTAAAGAAAAGCAGGTATACAATATACATAATGACTGCACCAATGTAAACAGAGACAATAGCAAAGCAGTCAGAACCAAATACTCAAAACTGTGCCCACCAAGCTTAGAGCAGCTCCAAAGGGAAGATGGGGGAAGACACCTCCCCTGTGTCTTTGTGGCAGAATTAGGGGGCAGCAAAGGGGAGCACGGTTAGACTTTTTCTCCCCTCTTTTTTATTCTTTATTATAAGGTATAAAAGAATGGCTGTCTTGGCAGGGTTGGGGATGGGATAGATTGGGAAATGTCGGAGTTATAGAAAGAAATGATGGCAACATATATTCGTTGAGAGAGAGAGAGAGAGAGAGAGACAGAGAGAGAGAGAGAGAGAGAGAGAGAGAGAGAGAGAGAGAGAGAGAGAGAGAGAGACAGACCCAGGTGTCTATTTCTTCTATCAGGCCTTTATGAGAATCATCTACACACACACAGAGGGCATCTGACAAAGGGTGAATCAGGGAGCCAGGAAGGCTTTTATAAATGATATTTGATAGTGACCCATATCGAGAAATATGGAAAGAATACAAGATCTTACTGTGCTTCTGGTTTGTTGACTATTAAAACAGAATATGACTCAGTAGAGCAAAATGTTCCTTAAAACCTCCTCCACCAGCACAGTTCCCAAGCCTGTGTCAAAATTTTGCAAGATTCTTTGAAAGATAGAGCAACAGAGGCCATTTTGTTCAAGAGTGTGCTTATAACTATGAAATAGAAAACGGATAAATTTGAGACACAGAAATCTGGCTACTTTTGTGGAGGTTAGCCAGAACACAGTTCTAGTGCAAGAGGGATTTCCTGTAGATAGTAAGTTTCTTCAGAACCATCTATTCATAGATGATATATGCTCAGTATTAACTCTGGAGCACTTCAGAGATTTCCTCAGTGAATTCTGTAATTTCCTAAGAGTTCAGCTTAAGTCTCAAACAAGGAAAAACCAAGTGACTGAACAAAATTCATTATCTTGACTATGATTGGCTTTTCTTTAGACAGTCTAAAGATGTGTGTGTGTGTGTGTGTGTGTGTGTGTGTGTATGTGTGTATGTATGTATGTATGCATGTTTGCATGTATGGTGGGTATCTCCTATTAACTAATGGTGAGGTAGATCCATAGCATTGTAGATATGATGAGGTAATGGTGAGGTAGATCCATAGTATTTTCTAGGTCGAACAACCATAGTTCTTCCACGGCTCTTCATGTTACATGCCTTATTTACCATCTTGTGTTCACTTTTTGGTTGATGCACTCCAGTATCTACCATATTAAACTCCTCCTGTATGCCAGGTTTTATTCTCAGTGAAGATGCAGAGACAGAAGTGAAGGCTTCAGGGAGCAGGTGATGTTTGAATTGAGATTTAAAGGAGTTGTTGATTCTGAGGGGTAGAGGTGAGGGGTGGGGTGGGGTGCCTTTCAAGCAAGCGGGACAAGCTTACATATAGGCATAGAGGCAAGATAAGGGAGAGTGTGTGGGAGGAACAGCAAAAGGACCTATCTGGCTGTACTGGAAAGGGAAGAAGAATGAGACAACATGGTGATGAAGGCCTTTAAGTGCCAAACCTAGACATCTTGATTTGCCCTATGAGGGAGTAGATTTGGTAACTTTGGAGGGAGCAGTTTCAGGTGAGTGATGAGGTCACCACACAGATTACAAGTTGAGAATTGAGTGAGATCAGAGCTAGAGAGGCACCTTATGTAAGCCAACTTTTTGTAGTAGTTTGACTGAGAAAAGGAGGTGAGATTCTAGATTTTAACTTATTGTGGGAGATGGTGGGCCCACCAGAATTTATTAAAGATGGGAAAGACGCGGGTGCTTTGGTTCAGTAGAAGAGAGAACCAGTCTATAAGGAGAGATTGAAGATGGGGTAGGTGATAATTATGGGGACAGTTTGTTAGACAAGACGAATGGGGGAGAGTATCAAGGTTACATGTAATGGGGTTGACTGCGTTGAGAGGCTATTTCTTCATCTCAGACTGGAGTGTAGAATATTTTGATATGTATAGTAGTGAGGAAGAAAGACTTGTTCTGTTTTCTCAAGTAAAGGGTGGGGTCAGATTTCTTTTGAGAAATTAGGGACTGGCATTGTTGACTGGCATTAGAGGCAGACTTTAGGACAGAAGAGATTTAAAACAGCTGTTGTTGACAGTGGGAAATAAAGAATCAAATTTTGTTCAGCTGTTTTTCACTCATGTCCAACTCTCCATGACCCATTTGGGATTTTCTTGGCAAAGATACTGGAATGGTTTGTCATTTTCTTCTCTAGCTCATTTTACAGATGAGGAAACCGAGACAAACAGGGTTAAGTGACTTGTCCGGAGTCACACAGCTAGTAAATGTCTGAAGCCATATTTGAACTTATGAAGATGAGTCTTTTTGACTTCAGACCTGACACTCTATCGACTGCACCGCCTAATTGCTCCCAAAGAATCAGATAGGGAGGAATAAAAAGCACTGCTTTATGGCAGTGATTGCCCAGTTGAGAGGAGATAACATAAATGTATGGTAATTGACTTAAAAGTCTGGCATTTTATTCAGTGTAACACTTCCATCATCCCCTGCCTGTGCAAAGAATGGGGGAGGGGTCATAGTTCATGTTTGATTATTTTGTCATTTGAGTTCTTTTGAATTACATTGTTGTAGTCACTGGGTTGACTATTTTCCTGGTTCTGCTTACTTTGTAGAAGTTCCTCTAAGATTTCCCATGCTTTTCTGTATGTTTCATATTCATTATTTAAAAAAATAGCTATTGATATCTTTTGCTTTTCCATCACCTAAGTTTCCTCCTGTATCTTTCCTGTTTCCAGACAGCCATTCCTTATAACGATTTTTTTTTTAAATTGCATCAGTCTATGTCTTTCCCATATTTCTTCATGTTTGTGATTTCTTATAGGCCAGCAGTATTCCCTTACATTCAGTGCAGAGAGTCCTGGGCCTGGAGCAGGAAGACCTGGATTCACATATGGCCCCAGGCATTTGCTAGCTGCCTCAGTTACTTAACAGATAAAACAGGGATAATAATAGCACCTGCTTTCACAGGGTTGTTGTGAGGATCCAGTGAGACCACATTTGTAAAGAGCTTAGCTTAGCACTGTGGCGGACACCAAGTAGGGACTTAAATACTTGTCTGCTTCCTTCTTCCCAAATTGTTTAACTGTTCTCCAAAGAAAAAATAAAATCAGCCCCATTTGCTGATGGCATGATGATTAAATGAGAGAATCCTAGGGAATCAGCAAAGAAACTAATTGAGACATTAATAGCTTCAACAAAGTTTCAGGCTAAAAAAGAAACTCATAAATATCAATAGCATTTACATAACAATAACAAAATCTAAAAGGTAATAATAAAAAGTGGTATTCAACGGGACGGCTAGGTGGCGCAGTGAGTAAGAGCGCTGGCCCCAGAGTGGAGAGGACCCGGGATCTGATCTGGCAAAATGAGCACCCACGCATAAGTAATAACTGGCTGTGTAACCTTGAGCAAGTTACTTAACCCCAATTGCTTTAAAAAAACAAAAACAAAAGAGGTATTCAAAATAAGTATGGAATGTATGAAATATATAGGATTCAATCCACCAATGGACACTCAGTATTTGTATATAATTTTCTTTTAAGGAATAAAGATAAACTTAAATAGGAATATTCAGTGTTCACAGCTGGACTGTGTCACTGTAATAAAAATACCAATATTGCCAAAGTCAATTTAGAGAATTATACTACACCAGTCATACTTCCAAAGGAAACTTTATAGAACTTGATGAAACAAAAATGATGAAACAAAAATTCATTTGGGGAGACAAATGAGTTAGAATTTCAGTGAGGAAATTATGAAAATAGCAGTAGTACTATAAGCGGAATAGCATTTCTAGACCTCAAACTGTATTACAGAGTATCAGTAATCAAAAAACCTGGTTAAGAAATGGAAAAGTAGATCAGTGGGACAGATGAAACAAAGGAAAATCAGAAATAATGGAACTCTAACCCAGTGTTCAGGAAGCTCCAAAATATAAATCCCTGAGCAAAGAACTCCCTATTTACTAAGAGCTATTGGGAAAACAAACAAACAAAAAACAAAACCAGTCTGGTAGATAGTAGGCTTAGAACAACATCTGAAACCATATTCTACAATAAATTAAAAATGGACAGGTGACCTGAATGTTAAAGATTGTACCATATGCATAATTTCTTACTGCATGGTAACCTTTCATTACATTCATCCACCACAACTTGTTTAAAGATTCATTTGATGGGCGTTGACTTTATTTCTATTTCTTAGCTAGTCCAGATGTTCCTGTAAATGTTTTGGTGCATGAGGGCCCCAAAGTAATGTTCTAAATACATAGGTTTAGCTGTGTCCTGCCCTATTGAATAAGTTACAGTGGCTTTCCATTTATTCTAGCATCAATTATCAAAGCTTCTCTTTGGTCTTTAATGCCCTTCCCGTTTTGGCTGCAGCCTGCCTTTTTAGGGCTCTTTCTGGCTGAGCCACATTGTTACTTTTTGAGTTCTTCACACACCATGCTCCATCTGTGGTCTCTGTGCCTTTGCCTGTTTGTACCGTGGGCCTGGAGTGTCCTTATTCCTCACCTCTTCCTCTTAGAAAGCCTCCCCTTTCACAGCTCTACTCAAGCGTCACTTGGAATTTGAGACCTTTCCTGATGCCTTCTCTCCCTCCCCAAATTAATTTATAATTCCCTCTTGTCTTCTCTGAATTCCTGGTGTCTAAAATAGTCCCCAGTTTCTATTTCATGCTTAATAAATGCTTGTTGATGGATTTCTGGTTCAAGATCCTGTGAGATATTCCGTGATTTCCCAAGCAGGCCTGTTTCCACCCATTTTGGATGAGTAGCTCACTTTATTACACCAGCTCTTCTCATCTTTTGGGGTTCTTAAAAGAAAATGATCACACACCAATAATTTTAAAATGATACGTTGACAGAAACTTTTAATGTAAATGACACCATTATACCTGTTAGAAATATGATTTCATTGGCTCTTTACAGACGAGGAAACCAAGGGAGACAGAGATGAAGTGACTTTTTTGGTGTCAACAAGCTAGGAAGTGTCTGAGACTGGATGTGAACTCATGTCTTCCTGCCTCTGGGCCTGGTGCTGTATCCATTGGGCACCTAACTGCTTTGTTACGTATGCATTTTACAAGTTCCTCAGTTTGCTCTCCTGTTAAACGAGAGGGTTATATTTAAGAGGAAACTCTAAGTTCTGCTATAGCTCTAAATCCTCTTAATTGCAGCATGATTTGGTTGATAAAGGCAGGAACTTGGATTTGTATGGGTGTGAGTTTGTATACTTACTTTAGGACTTATTAGCTATATGACAGTGGACAAGTCCCTTGACTCTTCTGCACCATTTTTCTCATGTAAAATGGGCACATGAATGCCCATAAAACCTAATATACTTGGTTATCATAAAGTATTTTACAAATGTGTGTTAGATTTTACTTTGATTCCAGCAGTCAGAACAGGGCCCTAGATGAGTAGATAATTCTGGTCCATAAAGACATTAAAAATATCTTACCTCTTTAGTGTTTATCCTTTGTTCTTACTAGTTGTCAAGACTACAACGTGATCCATACTTTGTTTCTAGCCATTTGATGAAATATTACAACTTTGCTATAGACATTGGGTAAAATACTATAATTTAGCAGTGTCAGTTCATAGATTCATAAAGATCTGATTGCTAATATGATACTTTTACTAAAAGTTTATTTCCTCGCAGGTAACACAAGTAGCAAGACAACCTGGACCTCCTACCCCTTCCCCTTATTCAGCACATGAAATAAACAAGGGACATCCAAATCTTGCGGCAACCCCACCAGGACATGCGTCGTCGCCTGGACTCTCACAGGTAAGTAAGGCCTTTGTGTCAGAAAAGTTGTCAATAATATCTTTGTTGCTCCTTGTCTTTGTTTTCTAAACTCTATTTTTGTCCAGGGCCAGTTTGTGTAAAACTCTCTTGCAGGTTGAGTGCCTGTGCCTTATGCCACTTGGATGGAGGGTGTGAGTGTCACTCTGTACTGACTGGTGACTATTTTGCTTCTTATTTTTATCATCTCAAGTTTTTTTTTTTAAGGCACAGAGATCTTTCCTTCACAGTTAGTCCAAAAAATAAGACCCCTGGCACATGTTCATTATACATCATAGTCTTATGTAAAGTAAAACTTTACAGGTTTTTTATATTTTGCTTAAGCTGTTGTACTTTTCTCTGTGGCGGCGGAAATGTCTGACCAATTTGTTGTTCTGTCATGCTGGGATTTCACATTTTTAAAATATGATAGAATTATTGTAGATTAGGACACTTTGGTACCTATTTATTATGAGGGCAGATATAAAGCATAAGAGATTCAGGAAAAAGTCTTTATAGTAATTGACTGTCTCATATTGATGCCATGTGAACCATGCCTGGTACATATTTTAACTGTGGTGGGAATTCATATATATTGATCCAAATGCAGTTTTGTTTATTTTCTTTGGGAGCACTGATGTGCATTTGACTATGTTTGTTTTACGAGTTAACCATTGATCCTTTCATCATAAGAATCTTGTGACACTATTTAGACCACATAGAGGTCAAAACCATGACCGTGGCCACATCCACATAGTACTATCATCATCTGAACTGACCTGCTGAGGACCCTGTCTCCTTTATCTGTTTATGTAATGATATTCACATTAGAGATTTTTATGGGAATAATGAAAATTTACTTCACAACATTTAATTGAGCCTCTCATATATTGTGGATTTTATTCATAGTAAGCTGGTGGTAAGGATTGTTTATAGTATATAAGATGTGATCTGGAAAGGAATATGCCTCATTGAATGTTGGCTTAAAACGAGCTCTGGAGAGAGTGTCCCTGATAATGATTGTTAATAAAAGCCCATACAGTGCTTATCTCTTAACGGTTATTTTGTGAGACTGAAGAATACAAAAATTATTGCCTCCAATATACAGATAAGAAAACTAAGCCCTTCTTCTCCCCCCTCCTCCCCGAGTTTTAATAACTTGCTCAAAGTTCCATTGCTGTTGCTTGTTGGATCTAAGGCAAACCTAGGTCTATTTATGCTACATATACTGCCTGAGATTACCACCTATTTGTGTTTGAAGTCTGTTTAAGCTGGAATTATTTCAGTTTCTGCCTTAATGGGAATTCTTAACGTATTCAGTGGGTTTGCTTTGTTTTTTTTCCTTAAATTTATTATTTATTTTTAACATTCTTTTTTTTTTTAATGAATTTCAAATGTTCTCCATTCCACCCCTCTCCCACCCATTGAGGAGGCAAAGAAAATGATATCATTATACATGTGAAATCATGGAAAATGTATTTCTGTATTAGCCATAATGCCAAGAAAAAAGCTTTGGAAAAAAGTAAGAAAATTATACTTTAGTTTACACTCAAAGTCTATCAATTCTCTCTCTAGAGATGAATAGCATTTTTTTCATCCTTTGGAATTGTCTTAGTTTAATTACAAAATTACTTGAAACAATTAACAACTTTAGCAAAGCTGCAGGATATAAAATAAATCCAAATAAATCACCAACATTTCTATATATCACCAAGAAAACCCAGCTGGAAGAGATAGAGAAATTCCATTTAAAATACCTGTAGATAAAATATAATATTTGGGAGTCTAATTGCCAAGACAAACCCAGGAACTATATGAACACAATTACAAAACAAATAAAGCAGGTCTAAAGAATTAAGAAAATATCAATTGTTTATGGATAGGCCAAACGAATATTATAAAAATGACAATTCTACCTAGATTAATTTACTTATTCAATGCCATACCAATCAAACCACCAAGAATTATTTTATAGAGCTACAAAAAATAATAACACAATTCATCTAGGAGAATAAGAAGTCGAGAATATCAAGGGAATTAATGAAAAAAATGCAAAGGAACATGGTTTGGCTGTGCCAGATCTAAAACTATATTATCAAGCCACAATCATCAGAACTATTTGGTACTGGATAAGAAAGCGAGTGGTGGATCAGTGGAATGGGTTAGGTACACAAGACACAATAGTCAGTGACTGTAACCCAAAGATTCCAGCTTCTGGGATAAGAACTCACTATTTGACAAAAACTGCTGGGAAAATTAGAACACAGTATGGTAGCCACTGGGCATAGAACATCATCTCATACCTTGTACCAAGAAATAGATACATGATTAGACATGAAGGGTGATCCCATAAGCAAATTAGGAGAGCAAGAAATCGCTTACCTGTCAGATCTGTGGAGAAGGCACTAATTTATGACCAAATGAGAGAGAGAAAACATGACCTGCAAAATGGAAAATTTTGATGACACTAAATTAAAAAGGGTTTTGCACAAATAAAACCTGTGCAACCAAGATTAGAAGGAAAGCAGAAAGCTGGGACATGCTTTTTTTTTTTTTTTTTAAAGCAATTGGGGTTAAGTAATTTGCTCAAGGTTACACGGCCAGTCGTCATTTATGCGTGGGTGCTCATTTTCTGAGGCCGGATCTGATCTCGGGTCATCCCAACTCCGAGGCCGGCGCTCTTACTCACTGTGCCACCTAGCCGCCCCTTGGGACATGCTTTTTACACCAGTGCCTCTGATAAAGGCCTCATTACTAAGATCTGGAGAGAACTGCAATTGTCTTGGGTCATTTTGTGGATGAGAGTAACTAAGTCTTTCATAGTTGATCATCATTACAATGTCGATTTTACTATGCACAGTGATTTCTTAGCTGTTCTCACTTTACTTTGCATTGGTTCATATTTGTGTTCTATGTTTTTTTTCTGAAATCACCCCCTCTATCCTCTTTTATAGCATAATAGTATTCTATCACAATCATATACTACAACTTTTGCCATTCCCCAATTGATGGGCATCCCCCCAATTTCCAAATCTTTGCCACCAAAAAAAAGGCAGCTATAATTTTTGCACACTTGGATCCTTTTCCTTTTCCTTTGATCTCTTTGCGATAGAGACCTTGTAGTGGTATTGTTGAGTCAAAGCATATACACAGTTTTATAGCTCTTGGCGTATGCTTCCAGATTGTTTTCTAGAATAGTTGGGCTAGTTTCCTACAATAACAGTATATTAGTATCCAGATTTTTCTGTGTCCCCTCCAGCTTGTCATTTCTGATAGATATGAGGTGGTGCCTCAGAGTTGTTTTAATTTGCATTTCTCCAATCAGTGTCTTTTTCATATGATTTAAAATAGCTTTGGTTTCTTTTTTTTCTTTTTTTGGAGGGCAGTTGGGGTTAAGTAACTTGCCCAAGGTCACACAGCTAGGTTTTTCTTGGTGTGTGTTAAGTGTCTGAGGCTGGATCCGAACTCAGGTCCTTTTGACTCCAGGGCCAGCGCTCTGCTCACTTTGCCACCTAGCTGCCCCAGTTTCTTTTTTTTGAAACTGTTCATATTCTTTGACCATTTGTTAATTGGAGAATGGCCTTTTTTTTAAAAATTAAATTTTATTTCATTCCCTGTTTAAGAAACGTCACCTTTATCAGAGAAACTTGCTGTAAAATTTTTTGATATTGCTTTGTTTTCTTTGGTATCTTTCAGCAAAATGTCGTTTTCCTGATTATCTCTTTTAATTAGGTCTGAGATCACGATTGCTGCTCTTGCCTTTTTCTAGTTTAGCTGAAGTGTATTAGTGTCTGCTCCAGTCCTTTATTTTGACCCTGTGTCTTTCTGATTCAAATGTGTCTCTTGTAAGCAGCATGTTTTTGGATTCTGGCTTCCAGTACATTCTGTTATTTGCTTCCATTTTAGGGGTGAGCTTACCCCATTTTACATTCATAGTTTTGATTACTAAGTATGTATTTTCCTTCATCCTGTTTTTACTGTTTATCCTATTCTCTCTCTTTTTATCTTGTTCTCCTCAAAAGTCTGTTTTGCTTTTGATCACTATGTCCTTTAATCCATCTTCCCACTTAACTCCCCCTTCCCTCCCCAAAATCTCTTATCCCCTTTGCCTTCTAATCCCTTTTTGGGTAAGTTAGATTTCTACACCCAAAAGAGTGTGTGTGTGTGTGTGTGTGTGTGTGTGTGTGTGTGTGTGTGTGTGTGTGTTCCCTCTTTGAACCAGTTCCAATGAGAGTGAGGTTTAAGCATTGCTTGCCACCCCCAGCCCCCATTTTCTCCTTTATTATAAAAGTTCTTCCTTGCATGTCTGTTTTATGTAAGAAAATTTTCTCCGTTCTATCTTCCCCTTCTTCTGGTGCATCCCTCTTCCTCACACCTTCTTTTTTTTGGTGGGGGGCACGATCATCCCAACATAATCGACTCACACCCCCTATCTATGTAGACTCTTAACTGACCTAATCATGATAAAGTTCTTACGAATTACAGTATTATATTCCCATATAGTAACAAAAACTGTTTTAACTTTCTTGAATCTCTTATGATAACACTTTCATATTTACCTTTCTCTTGGGCTTTGTTTTTCAATGTCAGATTTTCTGTTCAGCTCAGGTATTTTCATCAGGAATGCTTGAAAGTCCTCTGTTTCATAAAATGCCCATTTTTTCTCTTGAAGGATTATTCTCAGTTTTGGTTGATTATTTTTGGTTGTAATCCTAGCTCCTTTGCTTTCTAGAATGTCGTGTTTTAAGCACACTGCTCCTTTAATGTGGAAGCTGCTAAAACTTGTGTGATAATGACTCTGGCTTTATGATATTTGAATTTTTTCCTTCTGGCTGCTTGCAATATATTTTTTGACCTGGGAGCCCTGAAATTTGGCTGTAATATTCATTTCAGCTTGTCTTTCAGAAGGTGATTGGTGGATTCTTTCAGTTTCTATTTTAGCTTCTGGTTCTAGGATTTGGGGGCAGTTTTCCTTAATAACTTCTTAAAATATGATGTCTAGTTTGTTCTTTTGATTGTGGCTTTCTGGTACTCCAGTAATTTTTAAATTATCTCTCCTAGATCTGTTTTCCAGGTTAGTTGTCTTTGCAGTGAACAGAGACTTGTTGTGCTGCTCTCCTGAAGGGTTCTGGGCTAGCTATCATTTCCACGATGTTCTGCAGCTCAGTGTTGGTATTCACAGACAGCGATGCCAGCTCTTGTGAAGGGAGGGGAAAGGCACCTTTGCTTGTATATGAACAAGTTTGCCTTGAACATCACAGTTATTGGGGCAGTATGAAAATGCTCTGCTCTTAGATTATATTGCCTAAAGTTTCAAATTCTCAGACTTAAATAGTACTTTAAGGATAACAAAGCTCCTTCCTCATGACTACCTTGTGAGGTAGGCAACATAAGTGTTTCTTTTCTTTTATAGAGAGAACAGAGGCCCTAAGTGATAAACTAACTTGCCTGTTTCAAATCTGCCTCTTGGCCGGGCTGCCAAAGTGATTTTCCCAAAGCACAAAGCTTAATGATGTCACTGTGCTGTACCCCCCATAAACAACCTGTTGGTAACTCCGTGTTATCTTTAGGATCAAGAGAAAATGCACTGCTGGGCATTTCAGGCCATTCCAACTGTGGCCACTTCTCCTCGTTCCAGGCTTC
This sequence comes from Gymnobelideus leadbeateri, assembly GCA_011680675.1. Taxonomy (NCBI): domain Eukaryota; kingdom Metazoa; phylum Chordata; class Mammalia; order Diprotodontia; family Petauridae; genus Gymnobelideus; species Gymnobelideus leadbeateri. The sequence goes on along the minus strand of WOXC01010389.1, from coordinate 182,977 downwards.
CTTTCCATCTGCTCTGTGATCCAGAGGCCAGGCCTCCCCCCTGTTCTTGGCACAGCCCTTTCCTTCTCCCTGGGCTTTCTGTTCCCTGGGTCTGGGATGCACTTTCCTTTGACTTTGCCTTTCATTTTCCTTGGTTTCTCTGATGACTCAGTGCGGGGGTGATGGTGGTGGCGGCTCTTTCCTTTTTTCCCTTCACTGCCCATGCCTTGTGTCTGGGTTTCCTGTCCATTTGCACCACATTTGTCTTGCATGCATGGTATAACTTGGATGTTGTCTCTCCCATGGGTGCTTGTCTTTCTTATTGTTCCCAGGGCTTGGTGCAGGACAGGCACACAGTAAGCAATTAATAAATGTTTGCTGACTGATTTAATTATGTTTTCACGTAGAAAAAGTGGTAGAGTCTACATGAGGTTCTGTAATGCCAATTTCAGTGACTTTTCTTTATTCTCTTGTTGCCTATCACAACCAAAAGGCAGAGCTGTTGTGGGGTGATGAGGGTTCGGCAGACTTAGGCAGAGTTGCCATAAACCATTGTGGCCTGTTTTCTCTTTATGGATCAGCTTATGGCAAAACTTTTCAGTCTAGCATGACCCATTTCTGCTTCCACACTTGCTTTTTACTGACACTCCAAGTAGCATTGAGGAGTCCCTGCCCACTTTCCCCCCTTCTCAATGCCAACATTTTGACAGTACTTTGTCAGGATTCTCAACGTAACCAATAAAGTAGGTGAGTCACAAACCCATCTATTCCAAATTTAAGGGTTAGTTGTTTAAGGATAGTGGTGAGATCTAGAAATCACATGGTGTCCCTCCTTCCTTGTACTTCTCAAACTCCCTCGTTTCCTCCCAGTGTGGCTGGATAAGTGATGAATTTAGGAGAAGTTTTTTAGAGGAATCTGTGTCTTTTACACAACTTGGGGACTTCCCTTTCCCTTCCAGATAAAGTCATTGCCTTTCCCCAAAGTGAGGCCTGTATATGGAGAGTTAAGTGTTATGGGTCTACTTTGTTCCTGGAAGAACCAGGTAGATACTAATGGGTAACTGTGGAGACGTCAGACTGTTAGTTAAGTTTATGTGAAACCAAAGGTAAAAGAAATTCTTTCACTTCACTCTTGATGTGGAATCTCTTTGATGCTTGAAATCTTCCCATGATGATGCTTTTATCAAGGGAAGTGCTTATGTTGGGGTTTGTGTCAAGATTCTCATTTTTGGCTCTTTAAACCTTTTATGATTCTGAATGAAGGCAAGTTAAAGAAAAACAAATTGTATTGCTTTTAAGTTTAGTAAAGGGGGAAAAATGAAGTTCTGCCCTGTTTTTTTTTTTTTTTTAAATCAGGAAGAATGTGTCTTTTCCCCAAAGGAAAGAATTGGGAAGCAGTGTAATATTTGTGTTCATGCTTCCATGTATCCCTTCATTCTTTTTCTATTTCCCTCTTTCATGATACTTCAAACCTCATCATCCTAATGCCCAACACAAATTCTTCAAGTAAAACAGAAAATCATCTATTTAGAGATAAGATGAATTCATTCTGGATTAAATTCAGCAAACATTATTAAAGTCTTACCAGGCTGGAAAGACTCACAGACAAATGAGATAACTTTCAATAATGCATGTTGAAGTTACTATACACATTAAAAAACCCAAATTTTCACTGTTTCATGTATAATCTTTCCCTTCTCTTCTATAATGGATATGAAAATGTTTGTTTTATTTGGAGTTTTAAATTCAGAAGAAATTTAAAAAAAAAAAGGCTACCTGTAAGTTAAAGAAAGGCAAAAACGAAGAATTCCCTGCCTTCAAAGAGGTTATATTTTTCTGTGGCATAGATTGTCTTTGCAGATTAAGTTCAGTACAAAGCAATTTGAGGAGCATTTAGTAAAACTGACAAAGTTCAGCCTTGAGGCCCATGACCTTAAGTTTGAATAGTAATATTATTCAAAGGAATCCCTGCTAACCATAAAGGACGACCATTTCAAAGCACAGAGGTGGCAGATGGAGTTTTGTTATGGGGGAATTGCAGAGGGATTGACTAGGAAGCCAGAAGACCAATTAGAAAAGGTTATTACTTTGTAAAAAGGGCCTACATTTAGGGGGTGACTGTGAGTGGAGAAGTGCTGACAGACATTGAAAGTTGTGGAAGAAGAAATTACAGGCCTTGATACATGATTGGCTATGGGTGGGGAGTTGGGGAGAGTACTTCGAGTTAAAGTTACAGATGTGGCCAACAAGGAGGAAGATGATCTCCTCCACAGAAACAGGGAGGTTGTGAGAAGGGACTTGTGTAGGGCTGAGGTTTGTGAGTCTTGTTTGCGACCTGCTGTTGGAGATGGTCTAGCAGGCAGTTGTCTTTGGAGATTCCAAGGTGCAGATTTTGAAGCCCTCTTCCTAGAGATGCTAATTTCTGCTTTTAGAGCTGACAATTTTCTCAGCCCTGATAGTATACAGATAGAAGAATGGTGCCTATGACAGAGCCTTGGGTTACATGCTTACTTTGGAGTTGGGAGATGGAGTATCCAGTTTCCCAGTTAAGGAAACAGAGCAGGATTGTTCAGACTGTAGAACCAGTCAGTAAAGAGTAGGAAGAGATGGACCAGGGAGGAGAGATTATTCAAGGGGAATCATGGTGACCGGAGATGACAAATCTGTAAGGGGGAAATGAGAGCGATGGTTCTTGGAAATATTTCATTTTGCCTTCTTCCCAGCCTCTATTGATTTTACTCTTTTGGGAATGGGAGAAAAGCAATTTTAAATACTTGAAGCCAGTTAAGTTCAGGCCAATCCAGCCAGCATTTATTAAATGCCTAGGGTATACAGGGAGGAAGAGAGGCTCTGCTATCTCCAGAAAGCAGGAAGAGCTCCATGGAAGAGATGGGAAGGAGCAGAGGGGTTGACCTGTGTCAGAGATTCTCAGGGGGTAGAGCAGAAGGATAGCATGGGATTTGATTTTTTGCAATGAGATTTGAAATGTGTGAGGCAGAGAAAAAAGCCCTACTGGTTTTGTTAATGTGCATTGTAACTCCCCTCTTAGTTGTAGAGGTTTGAGAGAAAGGTTTTGCTTCAATTCCAGGGGAATAATCTAACTTCCAGAAGCATTTTCTTTTGTAAGTTAATTAGTTTCTTCCCTACCTGTGTACACATTCTTCCTCTCTACCTTTGTGATTCTGTGTTTAAAGCAAGGAAAATCTGCTTCTCATTAGTAATTTTGTACTAAGAATTAGTTGCAAAATTCTAAATTTTTAGATTACCAAAACTTAAAATGTCAAGACCAAAAAGAAATCTAAAAATTTAGGCCATCTTACTTTGTTTTCACAGGCAACTTCTTTAGAAGCAACTCCTTTAAGTTGTAACCCTTAAGTATTCCTCCCCCACCTTTTTTGCACCAGTGTAAACTTGTGAAGAAACATAAGACACAATCTATCTTAATTTATCTTTGTAGTCAATAGCACCTTCAAATATAAGGCCATTAGTAAATGTTTGGGTTGAATTGCAGCTCAGATAATCAGAGTGTAAAAAATGTCACCATAGCATAACATTTGTTTAGTTCCATGTGGTTTATCCTAGTTAGATGTGACATTTTTTGGTAATTGTTTTTATAAATAAATAACAAATGATCTTTGCTCTTATAGAATACTTCAAAACCTAGATTTTTCTTTGAGTCATTAACCTACTTGAGTTTCAGAGTGATTCCACTGATACTTTGTGTTTAGGATATTTCTGATTTCACTTGTTTGCTGAGATAAGGTTGATGATAGCCAATCTAATTTCCAGTCCCTTAATCTCTCAGTACTTCCTTAGCCCACTACCTTGGCTCTGATATTCACCTTCCTCCCTCTCTCATCTCAGATCTTCAGGGGCCTTTACTCTCAAATCCTTTGCCCTCTTGTCCTGTTGTTCATCTCTTTCTAAGCCTCAGTACTGGGATATACCGGCTATCAGTCTCCTCTGCTCCTAATCAAAAAACTGCTGAATTGAGCTGGAAAAAAGTTTCACAATTTAAAACTGACTGGATAAATTAAAAAAATTATAATATAATCCCTTACTGGAGCAAAGCAATCCTTTTATTTCTCCCCAGCTCATTCTGTTTCACTCTTTGCAGAAGCTTTTCTAAACCTTTTCATTCCTAACCTTTTTTCTGCTTCTGTTGTTAGCAATAATTATTTTTACCATGTTTATTTATTATTTATTGCATTTTGTACTTTTTCTAGTATTGGACTAAACTCTGCTAGCCTAAGTGAAAAATAACCTTTTCACTTTTGGAGTTCTCTTAGCTGAAGTTTTCCAACCAGTTCAAATTGGGTCGGCTGCTGTTTAACACTCCCCCCCCCCCCCATTTCCTGCTTCAAGAACTCAGCATTGACAGTGTCTTCTCTTCAATTCCTGAGATGCTCCCTCAAACTCCTTCGCTTCCTTAAATCCCAAATCTACCCCTTCCTTTTAGCCATACACTAGACCTATAAGTGTTCTGCTTGGCTCATTGGAAACTCTTACTTACTCCCTCTGTAACATCCTGTCATTCTACCTCTTTTCATGCCTTACTCTTCCTAAACCTGTTCTTCATGTTTATCAGACCTCTAATCTGCCTCTTCCTCCGTGCTTTCTCACCCCATTGCCCAGGCTCTGACTTCATTTTTCTCCCTTTCCAGTCATAATCCAGTACTTATTTCAGTTCTGTATTGTCCCGTGCTCTTGAATTTCCCTTTGCCAAACCTCAGCCCCGGAGTAATCGCACTGTCTGCCTCTTCTACTTCTTACTCACAAGTTGCTAAATAGTCCTGGAAAAAAATCTCACAACTGTGCTGATCATGTAAATTGCACATTTATATTTTCCACTTGACCCAAACTTCAGTGAAGTAGTCTTTTAAGTCCTCCGTAATTGATTCCCTGTTTTGCCCCCCAGGAAATGCTAATTTTCTGTATTTGGGGAAAATAAACCTTTTCCCTAATAAAGCCTCTTACACCTCCCCCTTCCCCTTTTACTTTAGTGAGGAAATTGAGATCTTTTGATATGAGCTCCTCCTGCCATTTTCTTCCTTTCAGAACCTCTTGACTTAATGTCTTATTCTCTCCTGTCTTTATCCCATTCTTTCTGTTTGATAAGGCCAAGCCCTCCCTCTAGATGTGCACTTGATCCCATCCCTTCCTGCCCTCTTCAGCAGATTCTATCCTTAGTCTATCCCTTTCCTTCTCAGATCTTCCACAGGTCAGGTTAACAAGCATTTCTTAAGGATCTGTAAGTACAAGGCAGTGTGTGTACTAAGTGCTGGAGATACAAAGAAAGGCAGACTGGGCCCTGTTCTTATGGAGCTCAGTCTGATGGGCAGTAGGAGAGGGGAGGGACAGCATGTTAGCTATGTACAAAGGTGTAGAGAGAAAGCACTGGCATTAAAGGGGATCAGGAGAGGCCTCTTGCAGGGTGTGGGATTTTAGCTGGAACCCGAGGACATGGAGCAGGCAGAGATAGCCTGGGGACAGGCAAGCAGAAGCGCTCCTTGTGGAGAGATGTCAACAGGAAAGCTAATGTCACTAGGTATTCTAGTACATTCAGGGGAGGAAAGTGTATGAAGACTAGAGAGATAGGAAAGGGATTGGTTAGAATGGGCTTGAGAAGCCAGATAGAGGATTTTCTCTTTGGTCCTAGAGGTGGCATTTACTGGGTGTAGGGGAGTGACATGGCATGTTCCTTTGGTAGCAGACTCAGGCAGGGAATCTGCTTGGCAGCTGCCCCACTAGTCTAGGCATGAGGTGGTGAGAGCCTGCCCCAGGGGCAGGTGTCAGAGGAGAAGGGTTGTGGAGGAAAGATATTAGGGCTTTAATTTGAATTGACAGGACTTAGCAACAGTCTGGATTGGGTTCCAGTCCCTACCACTTTCAAGCAGGTCCACCTCTCTCATCCTTAGAAAACCTTCCCTAGATATCATCATCCTCTTGAACTATCGTATTTAAGTTTCCTTCCCTAGCCAAATTCATTGAAAATCCTGTCTACACTTACTGTTTACATGTTGCAGTCTAGCTTGTGACCCTACTTCCTGACTGAAACTACTCTTTACAAAGTTACCAGTGATCTCTTTCCCCCCTTTTTAAAAAAAATTATTTAATTAATTAAATTTTAGTTCTCAACATTCATTTTCACAATATTTTGAGTTCCAAATTTTCTCCCCATCTCTCCCCTCCCCCTACCCCAAGCCAGCATACTTTCTGATAACTCTTTCTCCCAATCTGCCCTCCCTTCTATCACTGCCCTTAACACACACACACACACACACACACACACACACACACACACACACACACACACACACACTCCCATCTCCTTTTTTCCTATTTTCCCGTAGGACAGGACAGATTTCTATACAACATTGCTTATATATTTTTTTCCCAGGTGCATGTAAAAACAGTTTTTAACATTTGTTTTTAAAACTTTTGAGTTCCATATTCTCTCCCTTCCTCCCACCCTGGTCACCCTCATTGAGAAGGCAAGCAATTTGATGTTAGGTTATGCATGTGTAGTCATGCAAAACAGTAGTCTTGTGTAGAGGCGGCTAGGTGGCACAGTGAATAGAGCACCTCCTCTGGAGTCAGGAGGAGCAGGGTTCAGATCTTGCCTCAGACACTTAACACCCCCCCCACCCCAAAACAACAACAACAACAAAACCTAGCTGTGTGACCTTGGGCAAGTCATTTAACCCCAAATGCCCTCCAAAAAGCAAACAACAACAAAAAACAACAGTCTGTCATGAAAGACTAACTGTATTTCCCTCCATCCTATCCTGCCCCCTATTTATTCTATTCTTTCCTTTGACCCTGTCCAGCCTCAAAAGTGTTTACCTCTTCCCCCATTTGCCCTCTTTTCTATCATCCACCCCTCTCTTGTCCCCTTACCCCCTACTTTCCTATAGGGTAAAATAGATTTCCATACCCAATTGAGTGTGTATGTTATTCCCACTTTCAACCAAATCTGATGGGAGTAAGCTTCACTCATTCCCTCTCACCCTTCTTCCCCTCTGTTGTGAAAGCTTTTTCTTGCCTCTTTTATGTGAGATAATTTATTTCATTTTACCTCACTTTTCCTCCTCCTCTTTTGGCCTGGAACACAGAGGGTTTTCCCCTCCCAGCTTGATTTTTTTATTAAAGGGGCCATCGCTTGAATAACTACTTAAAAGAGGCCTATTCACTAAATGGGCATTATCTCGCTCAAAGTGAGAACCTGAAAAGACCTTAGCCTAAAAGGGTCAGGGTCTCCCTTTCCATCCTGGGCCATCTCCAGTCATTCTGAAGAATATCTGGTCACTGGATGCAGGTGACCCTGCAGGGGAAAGTGAGGCTGGTGGCCTTGCACAGCCCTCCCTCACTTAACTCTGTCAGCTTCGAGTCATGTCATCATTTCCCTGATGTCATAGTTCTCTTTGAGAATGAATAAAAAGCACAACCGTCTCCATCTCCCAGTACATTCTTCTCTAAGCCCTTCATTTTATTTTTGAGATATCATCCCTTCATATTCAACTCACCCTGTGCCTTCTGTCTCTCTCTCTTTCTTTGTGTGTGTATATACTGAGAAATAGTCTCATGAGTTACAAATATCATCTTTCCATGTAGTTCAGCTTTAATAAATACCTTATGATTTCTCTTTTCTGTTTACCTTTTCATGATTCTCTTGAATCTTGTATATGAAAGTCAGATTTTCTATTCAGCTCAGGTCTTTTCATCAGGAATGAATTAAAGTTCTCTATTTCATTGAATTCCCATTTTTCTCCCTGAAGGAGTTTTGCTGGGTAGGTGATTCTTGGTTTTACTCTTAGCTCCTTTGACCTCTGGAATATCCTCTTCCAGGCCCTCTAATTTCTTATTGTACAAGTTGCTAAATCTTGTATTCTCCTGCTTTCATAGTGCTTGAATTGTTTCTTTCTAACTGCTTGCAAAATTTTCTCCTTGAAGATCTGGAGACTCTGGAATTTGACTACAGTGTTTCTAGGAGTTTTCCTTTTGGGATCTCTTTCAGGGTGAATATTTGGTGAATTATTTCAATTTATATTTTACCCTTTGGTTCTAGAATATCAGGGCAGTTTTCTTGAAAGATGATGCCTAGGCTCTTTTTTTGATTATGACTTTTGGGTGGTCCAGTAATTTTAAAATTATCTCTCCTGGATCTTTTTTCCAGATCAGTGATTTTTCCAACAAGATATTTCACATTGCCTTCTATTTTTTCATTTTTTTTTTTGTTTTGTTTTTGTACTTTCTTGATTCCTCATAAGGGCATTAACTTCTATTTTTGCTCCATTCTAATTTTTAAGGAATTATTTTCTTCAGTGAGCTTTTGGACCTCCTTTTCCATTTGGCCAGTTTTGCTTTTTAAGGCATTCTTTTCCTCATTGGCTTTTTTGACCTCTTTTGCCATTTGTCTATTATTATTATTATTATTATTATTATTATTATTATTTTTTTTTGGAGGTGGGGGAGGGCAGGGCAATTGGGATTAAGTGACTTGCCCAGAGTCATAGGCTAGTAAGTGTTAAGTGTATGAGGCCAGATTTGAATTCAGGTTCCCCTGACTCCAGGGCTGGTGCTCTACTCACTATGCCACCTAGCTGCCCCTGGTCTGTTTTTTAAACTGGCATTTTCTTCAGTATTTTTTTGGGTCTCCTTTAGAAGCTGTTGAGTGTTTTCCATTATTGCATCATTCTCATTTCTCTTTCCATTCTTTCCTCTACTTTTCTTACGTGATTTAAAAAATTCTTTTTGAGCTCTTCTGAGGCCTGTGACCAATTCATATTTTTCTTTGAGGCTTTGGATATAGGAGCTTTGACTCTGTTGTCTTCTGGTTGTATATGTTTTGATCTTCCTTGTCACCAAAGTGAGATTCTGTAGTCTGCTTTTTTTTTTTTTTTTTTTGGTGGTGTTTGCTCATTTTCCTAGCAATTATTTGATTTTCTAGCTCTTTGTTTGGGTAGGACTTTACTTCCTGAGTGGAGAGTGCACTGTCCCAGACTTCAGGGTTTTGTACCTCTGTTTCATAGATATTTCTAGGAACCTGCAAATTTTTAATTCTTCCGAGGTTATATGATCAAAGGAGAAGTGCTTACTCCTCTCCTGACTTGTCCTCTGCTCTGTGAGTGACCATAAGCGTTCTTTCTGCCTTGGAACTGTGAGGAGGATTCCCTCTCCCCCACCACCTCAAGCTCTACATCAGCACTCCTGGTTTACCTCAGGACTATGGCCCAGATCTAAGCATAGGCAAAGCAAGAGAATCCTGCCCTAGAACCAGCAAAGAGGGCCCTGCAGTCTCCCTCTGATCAGCCACTCAGGCCCCCCACCATTTGTGGGCCAAGAGCTCTGGAAGCAGCAGCTGCTGCCACCACTACCACCTCTCTGAGTTGGGGTCTGGACCATGTTCCTCTCTCACCCAGGTCCAAATAGATCTTTCCCACTGCCCTTCTAAGATGTCTTTGGGGTCTGTGGGTTGAGAAGTCTGGGAAGCACCACAGTTGCCTGTGATTCATTCCCCTGTTGTCTGTGTTGGCAAGGCTGTGCTGCACTGTGCTTTATTCTCAGCCTGGTGCGATAGACCTTTCCTGTCCAGGCTGTCTTGGGCTGGAGATTTTTTTTACTCTCTCTTCCTTGTGAATTCTGCTGCTCTAGAATCTGGTCATAGTCATTTTTTTACAGGTGTTTGGAGAGGTTTAGGGGAGAGTTCTAGCCATTCCTTGCTCTCCTTGCAGTCCTCTTGGCTCTACCTAGCCTCCAATCTCTTAATTGCCAAATCTCATCCATGTTTTTTCCGGTCCTCATCTTCTCTGGCCTCTCTATCTGCATTTCCATTCCTCTCTGAGTTTTCAGGTACTGCTCTCTCCTGGTTTGCTTCCTACTGTTCAGCACCCTCCTTTTTGGGTTTGCACCATCCATATCGCCATCCTTAATGGTATGTATTTCCCATTGTACTACCAAAAGCTACATGTGATTTTCTTAACCTGTGTGTGTGTGTGTGTGTGTGTGTGTGCGCGCGCGCGTGCACGCATTAGTGTGTGTTAATGGAGTCCTTTGAATGTCTGTGAAAGCTAAAAATTCATTTTTCAAAGTAATTTTTAAAAGTCCGTAATCGATGGAAATGTTAAGTTTATTTAGAGATTACTAAAAGTAGAGTTGTAATTTTTTGTTCTTTCATCCACATTCTCTGTTCCCCTGAAATCCGTGAATTCCAGGTTCAGAAACCTGTTCTATACTCTTTCTCTTGGCAAATCCATGAGCCCCCATAGATGAATCATCTCTAAGCAGATGATTCATAGATTTATACATACATGTTGACTCTTTTCTCACTGATTGCCCATTGGTAATTTCAGATTGGCCGTTTTATTGACATCTCTAATTCAGTATGTCCAAAATTGACCTCATTATGTTTCTCCCCAAACCCGCTCCCCTTTTCTAAACTTACTTGTTTCTATATTCCCAAGTTGGTAACCACTGCCTTATGCTGGCTTCTCTCTCTCCCTTACCCCATATATCTAATTAGTTCCCAAATCTTGCTGTTTCTACCTTCACAGCATCCTCTGAATTCAGCCCTCTTTTTATCAGTCACACAGTTCCCACCGTAGTTCAGACCCTCTCTACCTTCCTTTCCTAGATTATCATGCCAATTTCTTCACTTGGTCATCCTGTCTGAAGTCTCTGTTTACTGTGGTCCATCCTCTGTATACACTGCTTATTTTTCTTAAATGTAGGCCTGACCATATCACTCTCTGATTTAATCTACTCCAGTGGAACTTTTCTATGATGAAATAAATGGTTTTGTTTAGCTTAAAAGCCCTTCACATGCTGGCCCCAGCCTCTCTTTCCATTCTTGTTGGCCATCAGGCCCTGTCTCAGATTCTCTGAGCCAACCAAAGCAGCCATCTTTCTGATCTTCCCACCTGCCCAACACCCTGGTTTCTGAGCCTTTGCCCTAGCTGGCCCACACGGTCATCATGCATGCACCTCCTTGTCACCTTTACCTCAGAGTCAGACACAGCCCAAGTACCCCTAGCTATTAGCGCCCCCTTCCAAAATAACCTTTTGTTTATTTTGCATGTATTTATATTTATGTACTTTGTATTTATGCTGTTTATGTTTATATGTGTGCCTTTTGTCTTTCCAATTAGAATATAAACCTCTTGCAGGTACTTGTATTTTCATTACCAAGGACAGATCCTGACATTAATAAATTTTGGTTAATTGACTGGCACAAGATTAAAACTAGTGCTGTATAAGGCATTCTGTTTGGTTTCATATGTATTTACTATGTGTTCAGGTATATCAGTAGAGCCATAATATAAAATGTAAAATGGAGGAGTTGGATATCATTGCCTTTAATGTCTCTTCCAACTCTAAATCTATAATCCTGTTCAATTTGGACTGAAACCATGTAATCGAAGAGAGACATTTTCAACCGAAATTCTAGGATGTTTTCTCCATGTTAGGGATCTTGTTATTTTAAAATTTCACCTAATCTAAAGTTTACTTTTGACAAAGCTTGCAGCACTGACTGATTATCAGAGGAAGGAATCAAACTTGATTATATTTTCATAAATGGTGCTTTTAAACACCCTCATCATTAAATTTTGTGTTCTTAAATGAGTTGCTTCTGTATCCTTGATGCAGGGTGAATTTTATTTTGTCAGGATTCCCTTTCTAGCAAATGCAACAAAGATGAAGGAGAGGCAGCACATTGTCCTGTGGTTGAATTTTGTCTTCTAGGCCTATTTTCACAGACTCTCTGTACTTTCTGTGCCTCCCATCTTCTTCATTTAATCATTTCCCTTAAGAGGTCATAAAAACCTTTCAACATTTCCATGGCAAGCTTACCTCTTGAGAATTTCACACTTCAATTATTTCAAATTACTTTCGAAGGGAAAATGACATAAATATTCCTGGCCTATTTTTAACTCACATGTGAGATTCAAATTTCTCTGATTTTTGGAGTCAGAAGGTCACAAAAATGATCACTCCTCCATCCCCTCTGTTTTCTCTATTCCTGGCTTAGGTATCAAAACCATATTTGTGTCATAAAAGGAATTTGGTAGGACTCTTTCACCAATTTAAAAAAATAGTTTATATGGTATTGGGATTAATTGGTCTTTAAATGTTCAGATGAATTTCATTTGTGAATTCATCTGGCCCTGGAGATCTTTTTAGGGAACTCACTAATGGCTTGTTCAGTTTCTTTTTCTAAGATAGAGTTACTTAAGTAGTCTATTTCCTCTTTTGTTAATATGGGAAGTTTATATTTTTGTAAATATACATCTATTTCAATTAGATTGTCAGATTTGTTGGCATATAATTGGATAAAATAACTCCCAATAATTGCTATAATTTCCTCTTTGTTGGTGGTGGATTTACCCCTTTCATTTTGGATAATGGTAATTTATTTTCTTTTTAAACTTTATTTTTTTGTCTTTGCTTTTTTAATTAAATTAAGCATTGGCTTATCTATTTTATTTGTTTTTCATAAAACCAACTTCTAATTTTAGTTATTAGTTCAGTGGTTTTCTTGCTTTCAATTTTATTCATCTCCTTTTATTTTCAGGATTTTTAATTTGGTGTTTAGTTGATGATTTTTTAGTTTACTGTTTTCTTAGTTGCATGCCCGATTTCAATGACCTGCTCTTTTTCTGTTTGATTGAGATAGGCTTTTAGAGATATAAATTTTCCCCTAAGTACTGCTTTGGCTGTATCCCACAAATTTTGGAATGTTGTCTCATTGTTGTAATTCTTTAATGAAATTGATTGTTTATATGATTTGGTTTTTGTTCCATTTATTTTGTAGGATTACATTATTTAGTTTCCAATTAATTTTTAATCTATCTTTCCATTGCCCTTTATTGAATGTAATTTTTATTGCATTATGATCTGAAAAGGATGCATTCAATATTTCTGCTTTTATGCATTTGATTGTGATGTTTTCGTGCTCTAAAAAGTGATCAGTTTTTGTGTAGCTACCATGTACTGCTGAAAAAAGAGGTATATATCTTCCTATTTTGTTCAGTTTTCTCCAGAAGTCTATCATATCTGACTTTTATAAAATTCTATTTACCTCCTTAACTTCGTTTTTCTTCATCTTTTGGCTAGATTTATCTAGTTCTGAGAGGGGAAAGTTGAGGTCCCTTATTAATATAGTTTTAATATATTGCTATTTTAATACTGTCCTTCATTTAATTTCTCCTTTAAAAACTTAAATGCTGTTTCATTTGGTGCATATATATTTAGTATTGATATTACTTCATTGTCTTTGCTACCTTTTAGCAAGATATAGTTTCCTTTCTTATATCTTTTAATTAAATCTATTTTTGCTTTTCCTTTGTCTTGAAATCATGATTGCTACCCCATTTTTTTTTCTTCAGCTGAAATAGATTCTCCTAGCCCCTTACCTTTAATTTCTGTGTGTCTCTGTGCTTCAGATGTGTTTCTTGTAAATAGCATATTGTAGGATTTTGTTTTTGAATCTGTTCTTCACTCCACTTGTGTTTGATGGATGAGTTCATCCCATCTAAATTTACAGTTATGATGACTTTTTTTTCTATCCTATTTTTTCCTTTCTTTCTTGCATTTCACCCTGTCCCTCCTCACAGCTGTTTTTCTTCTGATCACCACTTCCCCCAGTCCTCCCTCACTTCTGTAATTCTTTCCACCTCACCCTCAAACTCTCTTATCCCTTTTGCTGTTTAATTTCCTATAGGGTAAAATAGAATTTTTTTTTTTTTTTTTGCTTTTTGGAGGGGGGAAGGCTGGGCAGTTGTGGTTAAGTGACTTGCCCAAGGTCACACAGCTAGTAAGTGTTAAGTGTCTGAGGCCGGATTTGAGCTCAGGTCCTCCTGACTCCAGGGTCAGTAAGTACTCTATTCACTGTGCCACCTAGCTGCCCCTCTAAGATAGAAATCTATATCCAACTGAGTGAGTATGTTCTACCCTCTTTGAGTCAGTTCTGAAGAGAGTAAAGTTCAAGCATTGCCTGCTATCCCTCCATCCTCCTCTCTACTGCAATAGCTCTTTTGTGCCTCTTCTCCCAAGTGCAGTCTTCTTTCTCACCCCTCATTTTTATTTTTTTTTTAATTTTAAGGATATTATCCCTTGATAGTCAGCTTATACCTGCACCTTCAGTCTATGCATACCCCTTCTAATTGCTATAATAGAGACCAAGTTCTTTAGAGTTACAAGTATCTTCCTCCTGAGTAGGGATGTAAACAGTTTAACCCCTAATGTTTTTCTTGTTTTCCTTTTTATTCTCCTTGAGTTTTGTATTTGAAGATCACATTTTTGTTCCACTTTGGTCCTTTTAACTAAGAATTCGTGGAAGCCTTCTTCTTCATTAAATGTCTGGTTTTTTACCCTGAAGGATTCTTAGTTTCACTAGGTAGATGATTCTTGGTTGTAGTCCTCATTCCTTTGCCTTTGGAATATCATATTCTAAGCCTTCTGGTTCTTTAGTGTAGAAGCTGCTAAATACTGTGTAATCCTGATTGGGGTTCCATGCTATCTGAATTGTTTCTTTTTAGCTGCTCATAGTATTTTCTTCTTGTGCATGGAGCTCTGGGAGTTTCCACTTTGGGAATCTCTTTCAGGAGGTAATCAGTGGCTTCTTTCATTTTCTGTTTTGCCCTCTGGTTTTGGCGTTTCAAGGCAGATTTCCTTTATAATTTCTTGAAAGATGATATCTAGCCTCTTTTTTTTTTTTTTGATCATAGCTTTCAGGGAATTCTTAAACAGTCTCTCTTGGATCTATTTTCCAGATCACTTGTTTTTCCAATGAAAAATTTCACATTCTCTTCTATTTTTTTCATTCTTTTGATTTTGTTTTATCATTTCTTTATATTTCATGGAATCACTAGCTTCCACTTGCCCAGTTTTAATTTTTAAGGAATAATTTTCTTCAGTAAGTTTTTGTGCCTCCTTTTCTGTTTGGCCAGTTTCACTTTTTCAGGAATTGTTTTCTTCAGTGAATTTTTTTACCTTCTTTTCCACTTAGCCATTTTTTCCTTTTGTGAATTTCTTTTGTATGTCTTTTTCTATTTTTTTGTTCTTCCTTTACCAAGTTGTTGACTCTTTTTTATGATTCTCTTACATAAGTCTCATTTATTTTCTCAGTTTTTTTCCTACCTCTCATTTGATTTTTAAAATCCTCCTTTATCTCTTCTAGAAGTTATTTTTAAACCTGAGACCAGTTAATATTATTCTTTGAGGCTTTACATGTAAATGTGGTTGTCCTCTCCTAGGTGTTCCTTCATCCATTCTGTCACCATAGTAGCACTCGCTCTCTCTCTCATTCATCTGCCTATTTTGTGACTTTTTACTTTATGTAAATTTATTCAGCTCCTGGAATAAAGAGGGAACTGCCCCAAGCTTCTCATGCTGGGGTTTGGGGTTTTTCCCTGATTACCTTCTCAGGCATCTCTTCCTTCTTGTGTCTGGATGTCAAATTTTCTTTTCCCGCTCTATGCCCGCAAAATAGGAGTCTAGGGTTGCATTTTTCTGTTTCCTTTGCCTTGGCATGTTGCCACTTAATTGCTTGACTTTTGGGCTTGTTGCCACACTATGGCTTTAAGGCCAGATAGAGGAATTTTCGTCCCGAACGTGTGGGGGGCAACTTCCGTTTCCGGCAAGCTGTAAACCCACCCACAACTTCCACCCTAGATCCCAATCCAGATCCAGGGAGGTTAAAGCAAGAGTGATTACCCCCCAAGACTGATCGCTGGATCTCCGCACGATTTGTAGGCTGGGAGCCGGAAATGCCTCTGAAAACTACACAGTGGCGTGTCTCCTCAGCAGCTTCTAGCCCCCAGGGGAGGGAGCTGACGCATTCCCCAAATACAGGTCCCAAAGTCCATAGGACACTAACCTCTTACTTTGTCCTAGGCATGTCTATGTTGATAATTCTGGAGTCGCCACAGCTCCTGGTGTTCTGGGGTTCCTCCAGCCGGCTGCTGGCCCTGCCGCCCTGGGGCTAAAACCTCGGCTCACGTGGACCTGGGCTCGGCTCGGCTGGGCTTGGGCTCTGCGCTCTGCGCGTTGCCGGCTCCCAGACCACTGCGCTGGTCCTTCCTGCAGGGTGCTGGGCTGTCCTCAGCGGGAGGTTAGCTTCTCTGTGTCGTTCTGTGGGTGCTGGGGCTCCAGAAGATTTTCAGAGTCCTTTTTTACATAGTTTGTGGAGAATCTGGGGGCAGAGAGGCTTGGACGAGCTGTTTCTACTCCACCATCTTGGCTCTGCCTCCTAGCATTTTTTTTTTAAATTTAATTTTATTTTTTTTTTGCTTTTTGGAGGGCAATTGGGGTTAAGTAACTTGCCCAAGATCATATGGCTAGGTTTGTGTGTGTGTGTGTGTGTGTGTGTGTGTGTGTGTGTGTGTGTGTGTGTGTGTGTATTAAGTGTCTGAGGCCAAACTCAGGTCCTTCTGACTCCAGGGCCAGCGCTGTACTCACTGGGCCACCTAGCCGCCCCTTTGCATTCATATTTTACAAAATTTTGAGTTTCAAATTTTTCTTCCTTCCTCCCTGCCCTCCTGTCTTCCTAAAACAGCAATTTGATATAGGTTATATATGTACAGTCTTGTAAGATATTTCTGCATTAGTCATAGTTGTAAAAAAACAAACAGACTAAAAGGAAAGAAGATCATAAAAAAAAAAAGTGAAAAATGGTATGGTCCCTGTGCCTTCAGAGTCCAGCAGTTCTGTATCTGGACGTGGATGACGTTTGCTTTCCTGAGTACTTTGTATTGGATCATTGTGTCGCAGAGAAGAGCTGAGTCTCTCATAGCTGATCCTCACACGGTGTTGCTGTGACTTTGTACAGTGTTCTCCTGCTTCTGCTCTTTCTTCTGTGCATCACTTTGTACAAGTCCTTCCAGCTTTTCCCCCTGAAATCTTTCTGCTCCTCATTTCCTATTGCACAGAAGTATTTCATTACATCCATATACCCCGCTTGTTCAGCTGTTTCCCACTTGACAGGCATCCCTTCCATTTCTAATTTTTTTTTTTGCCACCAGAAAAATAGCCAGTATAGCTGTTTTTGAGAATGTCGGTCCTTTCCTCCTTCTGATGATCTCTTTGGGATATAGACCAAGGAGTGGGATCAAAGGGTATGCACAGCTTCATAGCTCTCTGTGCATAGTTCCAGATCACTCTCTGGAATGACTGGGTCATTTCACAATTCCACCAGCTGTGCATTATTGTACCAGTTTTCCCACATCCCCTCTAACATTTATCATTTTCCTTTTTGGTCCTATTAACCAATCTGATGGGAGTGGGTTGTTTAAATTTTCATTTCTCTAATCAAAAGTAATTAAGAGTATTTCTTCATATGAATATAGACAGCTTTGATTCCTTTATCTGAAAACTGATTATCCATATTCCTTGACCATTTATCAGTTGGTGAATGGCTTGTATCTTTTACCTTTTTTTTTTTTTGGAGGGCATTTGGGGTTAAGTGAGTTGCCCAAGGTCACACGGCTAGTTTTTGTGTTAAGTATCTGAGGCTGGATTTGAACTCAGCCCCTCCTGACTCCAGGGCTGCTGTTCTACTCAATGCGCCACCTAGCTGCCCCGAATGACTTGTATTTTTATGTATTTGACTCTCTTCTCTCTATATATATATTAGAGAAATGAGATCTTTATTAGAGATACTTGCTATAAAGGTTATTTCCTAGCTTTCTGCTTCCTTCTACTTTTTTGTTGCATTGATTTAGCTTGTACAAAACCTGTTTAATTTAATATAATCAAAATTATCTATTTTACATTTTGTAATATTCTTTGTCTCTTGTTTGGTCATAAATTCATCTTTTCTCCATAGATCTGACAGGTAGACCATTCCTTGCTCTCCTGAGAGTAGGTTGTTCTTTTTTTTTTTTTTTTTGCCTTTAGTTTTTTTGGAAGGCAATTGGGGTTAAGTGACTTGCCCAAGGTCACCCAGCTAGTAAGTGTTAAGTGTCTGAGGCCTGATTTGAACTCCTGACTTCAGGGCTGTGGCTATATATTCACTGGGTTGCCTGGCCACCCTTGAGTAGGTTATTCTTTTTTTTTTTTTTGAATATAAATTTTGCATTTATTTAGCTTTACAATTTCTCATTGTTCAGAACACAAAATTATAATAATTGGATATATGATATCAATTGATATCTATTAAGTGGTTATTTAGTATACACCTGTCAGTCACCTTAATTTGGGTTCTACAACTGTAGCTGGGGATTAAAGTGCTGGGGATTTTTTTTTTTTATATTTGAAACATTTAATGTTAAGACCTCGAATTTCAGATCTATTTCCTTCCTCCCTTGTCACCCATTCCCTCTGGGGAGATAAGTAATTCAGTATATGTTGTACATGTCTAGCTATGCAAAACATTATCATAGTAGTTATATTGTACAAGGCTGCTTATAATTCCCTCCCACTCATCCCACCCCCCACCTGGTCCATTCCCTACATCATCCTGTCCCTCTTCTATAGTGGGTACTTCCAACCTCCCCTCCCCCCAAGGATGCCCTCCCATCCATCATCCCTCCTCTCATCCCCCTTCCCCCTATTCTGCTGCAGGTTGAGATATCCCATTTAGTATGTATGTCATTCTCTCCCTGAACCAAATTCAATGAGAATGTGGTTTTGCCTTTTTGCCTTCCTATTCTCCCCCTCCCTTGCAACCACTTCCCCTTGCTTCTTCTACATGAGATAGTTTACCCTACCCTGTCTCTCCCCATCTCCTCTTGCCACTTTCCTCTCTCACCTCATAATTTCATCCCTTGAGTATTCTCCCTTCCCAACAAATTCAACCTATGCCCTCTATCCATATATAACTGTAACCATATACACACACATTCACATATGTATTCATGTGACCACACACCCTTCTTCCATTATTTTCATAGTGAGAAAGATATCATCAGTCACAGTTATTGCTTTTTCATATAGGAATGTAAATAGTTCATCTTTGATAAGTTCCTTTTGATTTCTTTTCCCTGATTACCTTCTCAGGCATCTCTTCCTTCTTGTGTCTGGATGTCAGATTTTCTATTCAATTCTGGTTTTTTCCTCAAGAATGCTTGAAAGTCCTCTATTCCACTGAATGACCATATTTTCCCCTGAAACAAAATTCTCAGTTTTGCTGGGTAGGTGACCCTTGGGTTCATTCCCAGCTCCTTTGCCCTCTGGAATATCATATTCCATGCCCTTCGATCCCTCAGTGTAGAAGCTGCCAGGTCCTGTGCTATTCTGATTGTGTTTCCACAATATTGAAATTGTTTCTTCCTGGCTGCTTGTAGTACTTTCTCCTTGATCTGGGGATTCTGGAACCTGGCTATAATATTCCTGGGAGTTTTCTTTTTGGGATCTTTTTCAGGAGGTGATTGGTGGATTCTTTCAACCTCTATTTTGCCCTCTGGATCTAAAACATCAGGGCAGTTTTCCTTGAGAATTTCTTGAAGGGTGATTTTCTAGGTTCTTTCTTTGATCATGGCTTTCAGGTAGTCCAATAATTTTAAAATTGTCTCTCCTGGATCTATTTTCCAGGTCAGTGGTTTTTCCCATGAGATATTTCACATTGCCTTCTAATCTTTCATTTGTTTGGATCTGCTTAACAGCATCTTGATTTCTCATAAAGTCATTAGCTTCCATTTGCTCCAGTCTAACTCTGAAGGAATGAATCTCCTCAGTGAGCTTTTGAGATTCTTTTTCCATCTGGCAAATTCGACTTTTTAAGGCATTCTTCTCCTCATTGCCCTTTTGGGCCTCCTTTGCCATTTGAGTTAGTCTATTTTTTAAGGTGTTGTTTTCCTCAGTCAGGCTGTTGACCCTCATTTCATACTTTTCCTGCATCCTTCTCATTTCTCTTTCCAATTTTTCCTCCACTTCCTTCTTAAGGTCCTCTATGGCCTGCAACCCGCTCATGTGTTCCCCTGGGGCTTTTGGAGCAGGACTTCTGACCTCACAGTCCTTTTCCCACTCTATGCCCCCAAAATAGGAGTCTAGGGTTGCATTTTTCTGTTACCTTTTCCTTGCATGTTGTCACTTAATTACTTGACTTTTGGGCTTGTTGCCACAATATGGCTTTAAGGCCAGATAGAGGAATTTTCGTCCCGAACGTGTGGGGGGCAACTTCCGTTTCTGGCAAGCTGTAAACCCACCCACGACTTCCACCCTTGATCACAATCCAGATCTAGGGAGGTTAAAGCAAGAGCGATTACCCCCCAAGACTGATCGCTGGATCTCCCTACAGTTCGCAGGCTGGGAGCTGGAGCTGCCTCTGAAAACTACAAAATGGCGTGTCTCCTCAGAGGCTTCTAGCCCCCAGGGGAGGGAGCCGACGCATTCCCCAAATACTGGTCCCAAAGTCCATAGGACACTAACCTCTTACTTTGTCCTAGTCATGTCTATGTTGATAATTCTGGAGTTTCTGGAGTCGCCACAGTTGCTGGTGTTCTGGGGTCTCTCCAGCCTGCTGCTGGCCCTGCCTCCCTCGGGCTAAAACCTCGGCTCACAGGGACCTGGGTTCCCCCCAGCTCGGCTCCCTGCGCTCTTCGAGTTGTGCTATGCTGGTCCTTCCTGCAGGGCTGCTGGGCTGTCCTCAGCGGGAGGTTAGCTTCTCTGTGTCGTTCTCTGGGTGCTGGGGCTCCAGAAGTTGTTCAGAGTCCCCTTTTACATAGTTTGGGGGGAATCTGGGGGCAGAGTGGTTTGGATGAGCTGTTTCTACTCTGCCATCTTGGCTCCGCCCCCTGAGTAGGTTATTCTTAAGAGAGCCTGGGCAGGTTAGCTTTTGGTAGGGAGGTAGAATACCCTGCCAATTGTCTGGCATCATATGAAAAGATAGGCTAAGACACAGAGAGGTTTGTAGTATTGGAGAAGGGAGATGAGTTAGCTACCTTGCAGATAGCCAGAATTTCCCCCCAAAAGGTGATGTTATCTGCTGTGCTGTAGACGAATGGCATTTAGGATTTGGGCATTTCAGGGTAGAGAGGAGTTATAATATTCACTGTGGGAAGTGTCATAGAGAGTAAGACATGAATAAAGGATTGACAACAACTGTCTACAAGTTTTTGTGGTTGCTTTGCTGTGGTGCTAGAGAAGTGGAAGGTGAACATTGGCTTGTCCGAATTAAATAATTGGCAGGGGTGGAACAGTGGGAAGGCAGAGGAAAGGACTTGAGAGGAAGGAGGTGCATTGTTGAGATGTCTGTGTGTGGGTTCAGTTCCATAAATGTGATGTATACAGAAGGATTAGAAGCCGTACAGGCAGAGAAGGTTAAAGAGTAATGAGGGCATGGCAAGGAGAAGGGGTAGACTATAGTCAGTGTAATTTCAGAATTTAGGATCTTGGATAATGAAACAGTTCATAGAGATACTGAGGTTTCAGTTATGATTATATCCCTCTGATTTTGTTATTTCAAATAGAGAGGGGGGGTCATAGGAATTTTAAAGAATTGAGAAACTGGAAGTATTAACAATGTACTTCATAGGAAAAGTGCTAGATAACACCAGTCATCTTTGAAATTGCATTAATTATTCTTGTTTGCTGGGGTAACTTTCATGAGTCAGTAGAAAACATTTTCTTTGCATATTATTTGGGGATTTATAGATACTCTCATACATTACACATGCACTAATGTATACATTTAAAGTTCTTTTCCTAGCTTTTGAATGAAATTCACCACTATGCGATAAACTAGCTTGATAATCCACAGAAGCTTGACTTGTGTGAAATTAATGTAAAATGCATTCATTCATTCAACTGCTATTTCGTGCTACATACTTGTTAGAAATTCAGATAGGTACTCCATGAGGTCAAAAGATCTAAGCTCATCCAAATGGTGAAAGCTGTTAGTATGAGGCTCCTTATTAACAACTTTGGTCATTGTTCTCTGACATATAGTGTTAAGTGTTTGAGGCTGGATTTGAACTCAGGTCCTCCTGACTCCAGGGCTGGTGCTGTATTCACTGCCCCACCTAGCTGCCCCTCCCAGGCTTCTTTAATTCCAAGACAGAACACTAAAGAGATTATTAATTCAGCATTGGATAGGGTCATTGATAGGATCCTTGATAGGATTCCTCACATGATTATAGAAATTGGAGACATGCAAGCATTATTTCTAGGTAGGATGGTACTGAGATGCTGAGACTGACAGTATTCTACTTCTTCCCTTACCCTCCCATCAGCACAGCTACTGCCCTTTACCTTTTTTCTACCCAGGCTTTCTCAATGGCTGTCGAACTCCATGCAAATCCCCTATTCTTTCCCTCAGGTCTCTGTAGATAATAAATTCCCTGTTGTCTAAGAGTAAATCATCTCCCTCCCTAGCCCCATTTCCCATTCTCACCCCCTTATCTACTTTAATTCCATCTCTCCAAGGACTCCAACTCCAACTCTGACAACTCTTCTTCCACTGAATGTTCTCCTAGATGTCCTCATTTCTTTTAAGACTTGCTTCAAGTACTGTCTTTTACAGGAAGCATGTTCAGATCCTTACAACTTTAGTGCTCTCCCTTGCAAAACTGTCTTGTATATGTTTTAAATAAATTTACATTCAGATGTTTTGCTACATCACCTGAAATTCTCACTGTATTTCCCTGTCTGTCTCTTCCCTGAGACCTGTCACTTATATTAATGGATAAAAAGTAGAAGAAAATGAAATTCAGCAAAACTAAACGGTAAAGTGAAAAAGGCTAATTTTCCTTGCAGTTTTCTGCACTCATGACTCTCCACATCCCTTTGGGGGGAGAGAACCCAGCAGAGGGGCCTGCTCTCTCTTCTTTGAGGACCAAACTTGGTCGTTATGATGTCATCCAGTTTTGTTTTGTTGTGTTGGTTTCCTTGTATGTTATGGCAGTTGTGTAAGTTTTTTTCCTGCTTCTGCTCACCTAAGCACACATCATGCTTCTCTGTTTTTATAAGATTAATCATTTCTTATAGCACAGGAATATTCTGTTACATTCATGTATCACATTTTTCGAGCTATTTTCTAGGTCTTAGTCACTCACTTTGTTTCCAGTTCTGCTGCTATCAACATTTTGGTATCTGTGAGACTTTTCCTTTTTTGTATTGATCTCCTTGGGTGCTCTGCCTTTAAAAGCTAGCAGTGGAATCTGCCTTAGAGACTCTTAGTGTTTTTACAGAACTCTGGACTGCTTTCCAGAGTGGTCAGAATGATTCACCCATTCACCAACAATTCAGCAGTGTTATCTTTCCAGTCTCTCCAACATGGACTCTTGTCTTTTGTCCTCTTTGCCCATTGGTTCCATGTGAGATAAAGTCTCAGGATTGTTTTGATTTGTATTTCTCAGTTATCTGTGATTTTTAGCATTCTTAAGTTTTGTGTTTGAAGCTCTTCACAACCTGGCCCTAACATCACTTACTTTTGTGCATCTAATAGTCCAGTTAGAATGACCTTCTTAATACATCAAGCTACAACTTTTATATTTCTGCTTTTGTCCTAATTGTCTTTCTTTCCTGGGACATGCTCCTTTCTTACCTCCTATCTTAGAATCCCTTTTTTACTTCAAGGCTGTTTTAAAGCACCATCTTTTATTTACATGGGGCCTTTCCTTACCCTTCCTCTCCCCTTGTACTATACAGAAGTTACAAACAGGATGTCTTAAAAGACTAAGACTTTAGGGATACCTTGCATCTTGCATATACCCATGTACATTTTGTCTCTGAAGGCTAGATTTTAATGTGTTCCAGGCTGTTTTGTTTTTAAATCCTCAGTGTTACTTAACACATTGCCTTGTCCCTGCAGTGCTTATTTTCCCCATTAGACTGAACTCCTCGACAGTAGAGGCTGTTCTCCCTCCCTCCCTCCCTCCCTCCCTCCCTCCCTCCCTCCCTCCTTTCCTTCCTTCCTTCCTTCCTTCCTTCCTTCCTTCCTTCCTTCCTTCCTTCCTTCCTTCCTTCCTTCCTTCCTTCCTTCCTTCCTTCCTTCCATTTAACACAATGCTTGGCACACATAGGTACTTAATAAAATGATAGCTGACTCATTGAGGGGTTATGGAGGCCAAAGCCTTCATTTCTATAGAGCAGGAAACTGAAGCCATAAGAGTAAGTCTGACTTGTTCAGGGTTACATAAGTGACAGATAGTAGAGTTGGGGTTGGAATCCAGTACCCAGCTTCTAGGTCACATCCACTTTCCTCCATAGCATCTTTTCCAATAAATCAGATACAGTTGCAAAGTTTGTTTAATCTTTAAACCAAATGGTTTCACATACCAAAAAAATGTCCATTAATCTTATCTTTAATTTAAGATTACTCAAAGTGTGACTGACCAGAAGCAGTGTTGCCTAGAACCTTGTTTTAATTAAACATCTTTACAAGATAGAACAAAAAGGCCAGGTTCCTCACTAATAACTAGAAAAAAAGAGTGGATGGTCAAGTTAATACAGCCTGCACTCAACAGCCAGTTCTCATTCTTCTTCGACAGTCTGGGCACCAGGAGTCCAAGTTCAGTTCCAGGTCACTTGGACAAATACTTGTGTTTTTCTCAAAAGTAGGAGTGTCCTGTTTGAGATGAAGTTTTGCAACCTAATTAGCTGCCAGGGCTTTTCAGCTAGCCTTCCTTTGTCCTGTTAGGAGCAGAGGGACCATGTGATGTCTGAACTGAGCCTCTTCATAAACTAGTTGATGTTGCTGAGGGAAAGTGCTGTCAGAAAATTGTGTGCCTTGCTAGTGGGAGTGGGGGCAGGAGGAGCTTGGGGAGCGCTGATGTGAGCAGGGCGAGAAGGGTCTGGGGGTGACTCAGCTGTTTTCTGGATGGGCTCATGAGACTGAGTGTGCACTTTGCCTGTTGATTCCTGGCAGAGGAGTGAGTGCCGAGGAGTCACGTTACACAGCAGGCCTGGTGTTTATTTCACCAGCCTAAGGGTGGGTCTGAAAATAACTGTGAGGGAATTTTTGTGTGCTTGCTAAATTGAGCACCAGGGAGAAAATCAGTGCAGGAAATGGTCATTCACAGCTTCTCCCTTTTAAGTGTCTTTGAATATATTAGTAGGGAGATGATTTTTTTTAAACAGCATTGATAGAAGGAAAAATGGTTTAGAAAATAGTCTTAGCAGTTCAACACCTTCCATTTGAGCTGTAGATAGATGCTGTCTGTGGAGAGTGATATTTGAGTGCTTTGGAAGTCTATCACTGACATGTTTGTAAAATGACATCATTATCTGGGAGCTTCTGTGTCCTCTTTCCCCTCAGTTTAAAAAAAAAAACCATTGATGCAAAAAAAAAAAAACCCTCTGGTTTCACTGACTTTCTCCCATCTCTAAAGAGTTCTCCATATAATATGCAGTCCCTGTTGGGCAAACAGAGACATGTTGGCCACTTCTGGAAACATTTCACTTTGAGCCACTTTCTTGGTAAGTGGGTGGTTGACTTGACCACTGAGCTCTCTGAAATCACTGTTTTTTTTTCTGAGCTGGGTCCTGAAATTGCCTTGTGTTATTTTACTGTAATTATTGGCACCATTGTATGAATTATTCTCTTTACTGCTCTCTCAGTTCATCCAAGTGTTCCCAAGTTTTTCTGAATTATTCTGTATTTTTTATGGCAAAATAATATTCTACAACATTCATTTACCACAATTTGTTCATCTGTTACCTAAACAATGGAGCATATTTTTTTCTCCTAAATTACTCCTGTCAGAAAATTGCTCTTATAGTCTGGAAGTGTATGACTAAAATGTCTATACCTCTTTACTAAGAAATCCCACTACTAGATATATGTACCAAATGGAAGGAAAGGTCCCTTATGCACTAATATATTCATAGCAGCATTTTTGTGCATGTGGTAACAGAAAATATTAAACCAGGCAAATTCCCATTGGCTGGGGAATGGCTGAACAAATGGTGAATGAATGAAGGAATAAAGTATTTATTATGTGCTTAACTTTGTGCAAAGCCCTTTGCTAAGCTGTGGGAATCCATGGAGAAAAGGAAGACATCTCTGCTGCCCAGGAGCTTGCATTCTAATGGGGAAAGTTTCAGCTGCAAGTCAAGTGGAAAAGCCCCATGGTCCTCAGCTTTATTGGTCAGATAACGTGTATAGAGGATGTACCAGGTACCAGACACTGTGCTAAACGCCGTACAATCATTATCTCATTTAATCCTCACAACAACCCTGGGCATCAGGTGCTGCTAGGACCCCCATTGTGCAGATGAGAAAACTGAGGAAGGCAGTCATTAAGTGAGCTGTTCAGGATGCCACAGCTTCCGAGAGTCCAAGGGTGGATTTGAACTCACATCTTCTTGACTCCAGGCCTGGTACTCTAACCATTGTGGCCCCCTCTGTGGTGGCAAAGTAGGTGTCACTATGCCTTCTTTAACATTATTTCCACTGATAAAAGATAACTATTTTTTATGTCAAGTCTTGTGACAGTGCTCTCCTGATTGGCGGCTGCCTCACCTGGCTTGTTGTTTCAGGAAGGCCCCAGCTCTGCTTCACTCTAATCCCTCCCCCAAATCTCTACTTCCTCACTTGCTGCACTGTGGGCAGGAACCATCTTTTTTTCTTTTCTTTCTTTTTTTTTAATGCTTTATTAACTTCTGGTTTACATCATTCATTTCCACCAGATCATCTTTTTTTCTATAATCATGTCTGCACTGCTTGACATATAGTAAGTGCTTAAATGATTCTTTTCTCCCTCTGTATTGTCATAGCCTAAACATAAGCACTGAATTTTTTCTATTTGAATCTTTTCCTCTTTAAACAATGCTTTATAGTTGTATACATTTTCATATATTCCTTAAATATACCTTAATAGTTTGACTGTTAAATACCTTATGTCTTTCATAGTTATTTTTGAATGGAATTCCTTTTTCTATCTCTTCCTATTGGGTTTTGTTAATATAAAAAAAGACTGATGATTTTTGTGGGTTTATTTTTTTTCCAAGGGCAGCTAGGTGGCACAGAGGACAGAGTACCAGTCTTGGATCAGGAGGACTCGGCTTTCTGAGTGCAAATCTGGCCTTAGATACTTATTAGTTGTGTGATACTGGGCAAGTTACTTTGTCCTATTTGCCTCAGTTTCCTCATCTATAAAATGAGCTGGAGAAGGAGATAGCAAACCACTCCAGTATCTTTGCCAAGAAAACTCCAAATGAGGTTATGAAGAGTTGGACAAGACTAAAATGACTAAATAACAACAAATTTTCTGTCCTATAGCTTTATTGAAGTGACTGTTTACATGGAATGTTTTTGGTTTTATAGCATTTCTAGAATTCTCTTAAGTCAGTCATTGAATATATTATCTCCAGACATGGATCAGTTTGTCTCCACTTTGCTTATGCCTTTTTCCTCATTATTTTTTTTCTTATTGCCATTGTTAGTATTTCTAGAAGTTTTTAACTAATAGAGTGGGCACAGTGGATATCCATGGATATTCCTTATCATACTGGAAAAGGCTTCTTCTAGTGTTCTACTTTATAAGTGATGTTAGCTTTTGTCTTCAGAATAGATACTGCTTATTATTGAAGAAAGAGCTCTTCTTTTGTGTTTTTATGTCCCTAACATGAAAGTATGAATAAATTGGTCCAAAGCCTTTTCTGCATCTGTTGAATTTATACAAAGCTTTTCTGTATCACTACATTCAGGAGGGGCAAGAGTCAGAGCCATTTTGCTTTTCGGTGCTAAATTAATATAGACTAAAGATGAAGCGGGTTCGGTCCTGTTGACTTGAATTACTTCATTCCATTCCTGTGGCTTCAGTCTTGGCATGGTCCTAATCACTGTCCACCCAGAAATCAGGAGGCCTCTACTGTGTCCCTCTTTATGGACTTGGCTTGGAACCAGAGCTTAGGAATCTGGCCTGTGTCCAGTAATGGTGATGGGCTCCCTTGTCTGAGGAGAAGTACACCCTGATGATTTATTCTTTGGGACCTTTGAGAGCCACTACCCTGCCTGGTGCAACTTGGGCTGAACTTGGGCCTGAGAAATTTCAGAAGGGCTACTAAGAAAGGCTTCTTGCTTAAAGGGAATGGAGAATTTGATTTTAAGTCATATCAAACTGGAAATTTGTTTTTTTTCACTAGGCAGCCAACACATTCCCCAGGTAAATGGTTCTTGGCACCATAAATGAAATGAGAGAGAGAGAGAGAGCACATGGAACAGTTGGTGCTGTCTGAATGTGAATAAGCTCCGTTCTCTGACCACAGCTTCCTCCTGAACTGAGAGTGTGTGCTTCCATTGCTGCTCCACAGGCATGGGGAGGAAGGGGGCTTTCCTGCCTGTTTATCTAGACAGGAGCAAAAACCCAGTTGTAATACTTGGTACCTGACTATGGTCTCACATGCAGATTGGAAAATTGTCAGGAGATGTTGCCAACCTGCTGAGTTACTTAATATCTAAATGACCAAAATTGGCTTTGGGGCCAGAATCCACTCTATCACCTGTGGGTAGAAGAGGATGCAGGCAGCGTTCACCACAGGCACGTAATAACAAATCATTATAGTTCCAGACACATTATCCGTGTCATTCAGCATGGCCCACAAAGGAAAAATAACTCTTCTTTTTATAAAGGACATTTCTAGAAGTAGGGATGAGTAAAAACCAATATGATCTAACCTGTCTTGGTGAGGGAATCTTGGTTTGTGAAGTTGGATGATTAAGTTGTATTCATGATATGTAGCAATGATTTTGACAGGCAGTTAAAGCCTACTTCTTCCTCAGTAAAGTCATTGAAGCATGCCTAATTCAGAAATTTTGTGTTTCTCTTCCTTATTTATAGCCTATCTTTCTAGCCCCTGTATTTCCAGAGATTTGTACATATTTGACTTAGTGGGATGTGACTTTTTGAAGCCCTGTTTTGGGAGTTGGTAAAAGGAGTAGTAGGTTACAAGAAAGGCCTGTTAATTATTTTAGCCAAAGTGGACAGTGTCATTCTATGGGGTAGCATAGAATCACTGAATCACAGTGTTGGGGGCCCTTAGAGGCCATCTAGTCCTTCCCATTGCTGATAAAGGATCCCTCTACAACATCTGGGCTTCTTTTACTTGAAGACCTCCAGTGAGGAGGAGCCCACTAGTAATAAGAGTAGGCATTTTTTTAAAAAAGCAGTTGGGGTTACGTAACTTGCCCAAGGTTACAAGGCTACTTATTTATGTGTGGGTGCTAATTTTCTGAGGCCGGAACCAATCCCAGGTCCTCCCGACTCCGGGGCCAGTGCTCTTACTGCGCCATCTAGCCGCCCCCAGAATAGGCATTTCTTAATGTTAACTGTGTCTTCAAACACTGAGGTTCCAGAGGGGCTGGGGGAAACTATATATGCACATAGGTTAAGTAAATAGAAAATAAATAAGAGTGTATTTTTCCAGGAAGCACTTAGAACTGGGGAAAATGAGAAAGGCCTCTGATGTGGTTTTTTAAATTGTTATTCTCAACTTGACAAATAGGAGCATTTCCATATTAAAAAAAAAAACAGAAAGAGAAGATTGTTCATGAAATTGTGAATGTCCATTACAAAATAACAGAATTCATTTGTGGAACAAAAACAATCTAGAACCAGAAGGAAAATATTTTTTAAAAGTAGGATTAGAAAGGCAATCTTCAGAACCATTGGGAATTAGTTAAAAAAGGAGTAAAACAGTTGAGTGGAACAGATTAGACAAGGAAGAATCAGAAATAACTGAATTCAATAAACCCCCAAATGGAAATTAACTAGGGAAGAACTTCCTATTTGACAAGAATTTCTGGGAAAATTTCCTAACAGTCTGTCAAAAATTAGGCTGAACCAGTCAGTTTAGCAAACATTTGTTTGGGGGCTACTGTGTTTCAGGTGGTGGGAATACAAAAAGATTGAAATGATCCTCAAGTCCACAGCTTTCCTTCTATGGGGGAGACAGCATGTTTGGGGAAGATAGAGCCAATACTTGGGGGTGAGTGGTGTTTGGAAAATGTTGAATGTGGTGTTTGAGCTGCATCTTGAAAGAAGAAAGATATTCAGACTGATGTAGGTAGTCCATTTCAAGCCCAGGGGGCAGGCAGCCCTGGGCTGTGGAGAAAGGCACCAAGGTGGGAGGTGGGTATGTCATGTGTGATGATAAGGAGAGGTAGCCAATTCATCTGGACTGCACCATGTGTGAAAAGAGGAATGTTATGGGGACGTTGGAAAGCTAGGTTGTAACTAGGTTTCAAAGGTCTTAGGATGTAATTGGAATTTATTGACTAGGGGAATATATGGTCAAATTTTGCACAAGAACACCCACTGTAACAGCTATAGGTAGGATGAAGTGGGCAGAGAGTTGAGGCACAAAGACTAATTAGGAGCCCATTTTGGATAGTGTCAGCAGGAGGAGATGGTGACCTGAAATAACATTGCTTTATTGGTAAAGGTAAAAGGGTTAAATGGGAGGGATGTCAAAGAAGTAAGATTTGGGAACCGCATACATAGTGAGGGAGAATGAAAAATCTATTAGAACACCTCTCTCAGGTGATCTTGGAGGCTCTCAGAATGGTGGTTCCTTAGACAGAAATCAGAAAATTTGGAAGAGAGGTTGGGTTAATGGAGAAATATAATAGAGTTTTACTTTGGATAATATTTAAATTCATGCAAGTTTTTGAGGGCCACAACAGATGCTTGGGGAGTCCCTACAGTTATGGCCAAAGATGAGGAAGACGAGTCAACAAAGTAGACTGAAAAGGAACTGTCAGAGAGAGATACAGAGATGTGAGTAGAAAGTTAGACAGGGTGCTCCATAGAGGATCACAGGAAAAATACATTGTGACCTCAGAGCACCTCCTCTTTTTCCAGAATAGGAAACTAGGCTGAAAGAAATGCAGAGCCACCTAGTGAGTAAGGCAGGATTTGAATTCAGAACTTCTGACCTCCAAGCCCAGATTTGTACCCCGAGTGCTACCTAGCTGCCAATTGCACGGAGGAAGACTAAGAAAAGACCATCCTGTTTAGCACTGCAGAGATCTTTGGAGAGAGACAATCGAGTTGAGTGATAAGGTTAGAAGGCAGCTGTGAAAGAAAGGGTTGAGGTGTGAGAGGAGAGGAAGTCTAGGCAAGACACTTGGGTCGCTTTTTCTGGGAGTGTGGCTGTGAAAGGGTAGATCCAGGGAGATCTTGAGGGAATGGCAAGATCTAGTGATGAGGGACTTAGGCATGATTAAAGGCAATAGGGAAAGAACCAATATATGAGAAGAAATTGAAGATTAGAGAGAGGGGAGGGGGTCAACAGAGAATTCCTTCTTCTGGAGGAGATCAGAAGGATTGGGCTTAAGAACATGTGTTGGAGGGGTTGACCTTGGCAGGCAAGAGGGACCATCCTGTCAGAGACTGGAGGAAAGGGAAGATGAGGAGAGTGAAGCTTTGAAATGAAGAGAAAGCTCAAGGCAAATGGCCTTGATTTTTTTCCAGTAAAGTAAGAGGCAGGATGCTCCCTTGAAGGTAACTGTGGAATGCTTGAAGACATAAAAGGAAGTTTTCACTTGCTTTTCATAGGGAGTGAAATGAGACATTAATTAGGGAGGAATGAAAGGATTGCCTTATTGCCTGAGGGCCCAGGTCAAATCAGCTAATGTTCAGTGATGGTCTACCCTGTTAACATGGTTGTGTGGTGTGTCCTGGCTCTGCTAGTAGCATGTGATTAAGAGCAGTGAAGCTGAGAATGGGAGTAATCCAGCCCTGATGCTTGATACAGGGCAGGGGCTCAAGGCTTTCTAGCTTATAGGGTAGTGTAGAGTTTGGGGAAAAAGAAAAGTGAAGTTAGCATCCAGTGGCCTAAGACAGTGGTAATTGTGAAGAGACTGAAGGAATGGATGAGTAGGAACCATTTAAACTTTACTTTTAGGATTGTTAGGGCATAGGGGAAGATTGAATATGATAAAGAATGCTCCAGATCACTAATAGAGGAAGGGAAATTTAAAAAACTCTGGGGTTTCACATTGATATTTCTGAAACTCAGATCTGATCTTGTAACGTCCTCTAGTCAGACATCTTCACAGTTCCCTACATTCCTCCAAGTTCTCAACTCACTATTTGAAAGCCCTTCATTGTCAGTCAGTCACTTGACCAGAATTCATTAAGTTCTTAATATGTGCCAGGCCCTGCCTGTCTCTTAAGTCTTATTTCATGTACTCTGTTCTTGGTGTTTTCTGTACAGAATCACATCACTAGTCTGCATGCCTTTTCTTTGAAAAAATTTTATTTTATTATGCAGCATATGGAGTCTTAACAATAAGATTTAAAAATAGAAATGGTATCCATTTTAAATCCTGTGTACTTAACACTTTTAAAAGAATAAATATTCCTTTTTGTCCTTCAAAACAGTAATATTAGTCACATTCCTACCTCATTAAGACAGCATTGCGATACTCTTCTTTTGATTGGTAAGATGATAGTGTATTTACACCATTTTTACCTGAGTTTTTAATTCAGAACACTTCAATAGCAGTAAATTAGAGTGAAATAAATTTGGAATATCATCTCATAAATACCTTTTATGGGTTTGTTTGGTATTTTATAAAATTAACCTCATGATCTTATTATTCACCATGCCTCTAAATGAGCAAGTTTAACAGCCCCCCCCCCACCCTCATTAGATAGCTGATGGTTCAGCAAAACAAATCCCCCATTGGCCATGTTTGAAAATGTGTATCTCTTTACTTATTTTAGGTTTGTCACCTTTCTGTTGGGAGATGAGTGACATACTTTATCTTTATTCTTTTAGACCCATGGTTTCTTAGTGCTTGATCAGAAGTCTTAAAAAGTTATTTTTCTATAATGTTATAATTATATAAATTGTTCTGCTCCCTTCACCCTATCAGTTCATAGAGGTCTTCTCTTCCCAGTTTCCTCTGAAACGGGCCATTTCATGATTATCTATCTATCTATCTATCTATCTATTTATCTATCTATCTATCTATTTGCCTTTTTTTTTTGGAGGCCCGTTGGGGTTAAGTGACTTGCCCAAGGTTACACAGCTAGTTTTTGTGTTAAGTGTCTGAGACCAGATTTGAACTCAGATACTCCTGACTCCAGGGCCGGTGTTTGATTCACTGTGCCACCTAGCCACCCCCTACATTTCATGATTTCTTAATGATGCAGTAATATTCTATTACATTCATATATGTATACAATACATATATTGTTTACCCAATATATGTATTGTAGGACACTCCCTTAGTTTGCATATTTTGAGCTAGTATGAAACAACATGGGCCTTTCCCTTTCCTTCTTTGATCTCTAGGTTTTAGGCCTAGTAGTGGTTGAGCTGGGTGAAGGGGTATGCATGTTTTGGTAATTTTCTGGACGTCATTCCAAGTTGCTTCCAGAGTGGCCATACCAGTTCACAGCTTCACCACTGGGACATCAATGGGATTCCCCGCCCTTTGTCATTTTTCTTTTTTTATTTGTTGCTAGTCTGATGGATGTTAGGTAGAACCAAAGTTACTTTAATTCACATTTCTCTAATTGTTAGAAATTTAGACAATATTTTAAAAAGAAATTTCAAACAGTAACAGAAGGTATGCTTTCAGATAATCATACTGTCCACATTTATTTTTTTATTATTTATTTATTTATTTTTAGTTAAACAAATGCTTTATTAACTTCTGGTTTACATCATTCATTTCCGCCAGATTTTGCGTTACAGTTTTTCCCCCCGTTTTCCCCCTACCCACCATCCCAGAATAGCAGTCCCACAAGATATCCCTTTCTCCAATCTGCTCTCTCCCATATCTTCTCCCATACCCCCTTCGACTTTTCCATTAGAGCAAGGTGAATCTCTGTGCCCCAATGCCTGCACATCTTATCTCCCAATTACATGCAAAAGAGTATTGATAATAGTATTTATATATATATTTGAAACATTTAATTTTAAGACCTCGAATTTCAGATCCATTCCCTTCTTCCCTTGCCACCCATTCCCTCTTGGGAGATAAGTAATTCAGTATAAGTTGTACATGTATAGCTATGCAAAATATTACCATAGTAGATATATTGGACAAGGCTGCTTATAATTCCCTCCCACCCATCCCACCCCCCATCTAGTCCATTCCCTACTTGATCCTGTCCCTCTTCTATAGTGGGTACTTCCAACCTCCCCTCCCCACAAGAATGCCCTCCCACCCATCATCCTTCCTCTCATCCCCCTTCCCCCTATTCTGCTGCAGGTTGAGATATCCCATTTAGTATGTATGTCATTCTCTCTCTGACCCAAGTTCAATGAGAAGGCCTTTTGCCCTTCCTATTCTTCCCCTCCCCTGCAGCCACTTCCCCTTGCTTCTTCTACATGAGATAGTTTGTCCTACCCTGTTTCTCCCCATCTACTCTTTCCACTTTCCTCTCTCACCTCATAATTTCACCCCTTAAGTATCATTCCTTCCCAACAAATTCAACCTGTGCCCTCTCTCTATGTATAACTGTAAACATATATACACACATTCACATATATATTCATATGACCATACACCCGTCTTCCATTATTTTCATACTGAGAAAGGTTTCATCAGTCACAGTTATTGTTTTTCCATATAGGAATGTAAATAGTTCAACTTTGATAAGTTCCTTTTGATTTCTTTTTCCTGATTACCTTCTCAGGCATCTCTTGCTTCTTGTGTCTGGATGTCAAATTTTCTATTCAATTCTGGTTTTTTCCTCAAGAATGCTTGAAAGTCCTCTATTCCACTGAATGACCATATTTTCCCCTGAAACAAAATACTCAGTTTTGCTGGGTAGGTGACCCTTGGGTTCATTCCCAGCTCTTTTGCCCTCTGGAATATCATATTCCATGCCCTTTGATCCCTCAGTGTAGAAGCTGCCAGGTCCTGTGCTATTCTGATTGTGTTTCCACAATATTGAAATTGTTTCTTCCTGGCTGCTTGTAGTACTTTCTCCTTGATCTGGGGATTCTGGAACCTGGCTATAATATTCCTGGGAGTATTCTTTTTGGGATCTTTTTCAGGAGGTGATTGGTGGATTCTTTCAACCTCTATTTTGCCCTCTGGGTCTAAAACATCAGGGCAATTTTCCTTGAGAATTTCTTGAAGGGTGATTTTCTAGGTTCTTTCTTTGATCATGGCTTTCAGGTAGTCCAATAATTTTTAAATTGTCTCTCCTGGATCTATTTTCCAGGTCAGTGATTTTTCCCATGAGATCACATTGCCTTCTATTCTTTAATTTGTTTGGATCTGCTTAACAGCATCTTGATTTCTCATAAAGTCATTAGCTTCCATTTGCTCCATTCTAACTCTGAAGGAATGAATCTCCTCAGTGAGCTTTTGAGATTCTTTTTCCATCTGGCAAATTCGGGTTTTTAAGGCATTCTTCTCCTCATTGCCCTTTCGGGCCTCCTTTGCCATTTGAGTTAGTCTTTTTTTTTTTGCTTTTTGGAGGGCAATTGGGGTTAAGTAACTTGCCCAAGGTCACACAGCTAGGTTTTTGTTTGTGTGTGTTAATTGTCTGAGGCCGGATCTGAACTCAGGTCCTTCTGACTCCAGGGCCGACGACGCTCTACTCACTGCACCACCTAGCTGCCCCATACACCATTTTTTGTACCACAGTAGTATTCTATTACATTACGTACCACAGTTTCCATACCTACTCCCTAGTTGATGGACATAGGCTTTATTTCTAGTTCTTTACTATCAGAAGGGGTACTGCTATGCTTTGGAGTGTATAGGAACTTTCTTATCAGTGGTTTCCTTGGGTTTTGTGTAAGTCCAGTAATGGGGTCTTTGGTTCAAAGGTTATGGACATTCTAGTCACTTTATTTGCATAATTCCAAATTGCTTCCCAGGATAGTCATAACATTTCAGAGGTTCATCAACAATGCAATAGGGTGCCTCTCACACTACAAGCACTGAGTGTTGCCGTTTTGGGAAGTCTTGTTTGCTAATTTGCAGGGTTTGAAATGAAACCTCAAGGTTGTTTTGATTTGCTTTTCTTTTATTATTAGTGATTTGAAGCATTCTTTTTTTTTTCTTCCAGAATTTATTTATTTATTTATTTATTTATTTACCCATCCATCCATTCATTCATTCATTCATTTATTTATTTTTTACTTTTCAACATTCATTTCCACAAGATTTTGAGTTCCAAATTTTCTTCCCATCTCTCCCTTACCTCCCACCCCAAATGGCATGCATACTGATTACCCCTTCTCCTAACTTGCCCTCCCTTCTATCATCCTCTATCTTTCCTCTCTTCTCCTCTTCCCCCTTACTTTCTTGTAGGGCAGGATAGATTTCTGCATCCGTTGCCTGTTGGAGCATTCTTCCGTGTGGTTTTGAATGCTTTTCAGTTCTTCTTTTGAGAGGAATTTCCTTTTTTATTTCCTTTGACCACTTACCTATTGGGGAATGGCTATTAGTCTTAAATATATTTAATTGTTTATATAGGTTGGGTACAAAATCCTTATTAGAAAAATTTAGTACAAAGACTTTTTCCGCTTTCGAATGTTCCCTATCTTATCCCAGGTGCATTAATTTTGTCTGTTTAGCTTTTCAAAGCTATGTTATCTTTCTTAATTTTCTCTATCCTTTGGTTAAGAGTACATCTCCTTTTATGAAAAGTATATGATCTGTTCCTCTTCTAATTTTTTTCTCATTTGATCACTAATGTTTAGATCATCTATCAATTTATAATGTATTATGGGATATTGTATAGTGCACAAAGTGTTGATGTAGTTTCTTCCAGGCTGCTTTCCACGTTTCCCAGCAATTTTTATCAAGTGGCAGCTCTTTTGTAGGAAATACATGTTTTCTGCTTTTCAAGACATTTAGTATTGAGTTATTTTGTTTCTGAATCTCCCTTGTTAAATGGTTTTGATGACTCCTGCTTTATGATAGAGTTTGAACTCTGGAAGTACTGTTCTTCCTTTCTTCCTACCTCTCCCTAATTCCCCTTCATCTAGAGCTTTTGTTTTATAAAAGGAATTATTTTATTATTTTTATCAAGGTCTAGAAAGTGTCCCCTTGGTAATTTTCTTGCATTAAAAGTATAAATTAACTTTGGAAGTACTGTCATTTTTATTATATTGACATGGCCTAGCCAAAACATGGAATATTCCTCCAATTCTTTAAGTTTTCCTTTATTTCTTTAAGGAGTTTTTTGTAGATTAATCCATACAAATCTTTTTTTATTCTTTGGTAGGTCAGTCTGTAGATATTTTATGCATTTTGTAGTTTTTTGAAATGGAATTTCCTTTTCTATTTTTCTTTCTTGGGTTTTGTTATTATTATATGTTATTATTTATAAGTTATATATGTCATTATTTTTGAGGATTTACTTTTGTAGCCTGCAATTTTGCTGAAGCTTTTAATTATATTAATTAGTATCTTTGCTAGTTCTATAGAGTTTTCCAAGTTATCAACAAATAAGAAGAGTTTTATCTCCCGTTTACCTGTCTTTGTGTCTTCAGTTGCCATTGCAATGACATTTCCAGAATTATATCACATCTTAGTGGGAGACTAAACAT
Organism: Gymnobelideus leadbeateri; assembly: GCA_011680675.1. Classification (NCBI taxonomy): domain Eukaryota; kingdom Metazoa; phylum Chordata; class Mammalia; order Diprotodontia; family Petauridae; genus Gymnobelideus; species Gymnobelideus leadbeateri. The sequence goes on along the minus strand of WOXC01010389.1, from coordinate 145,582 downwards.
CATTGCTTCTCTGCCGTATTTATTGAGAAGGCTTCTATTGTCTCCATTTTGTATGTGATGCTTGCCTTTGGTTTTAGATGCATGCTTTTTATGATATTAGAAAAGGTCACTATGCCTATCCTTTGTAGGGTTTTTACTGTGAAAAAATACTGTGCATTGTCAGACTTTTTGCATCTATTGAGATCATGTTCTAGAATTTTTTATTTTTAATATGATTAATTATGTTGATTGTTTTTAAATGCTGTATTATTTGCATCTCTGGTATAAATCCCACTCGATGATAATGAATAATTCCTGGATCAATATAGCCTGCTTATTTTACTTAAAAATTCTTAGTCAATATTCGTTAATGATATTGGCCTAGAATTTTCCTTCTGTGTTTTATCTTCCCTAGTTTAGGCATTAAGATTAAATTTTCTAATAAAAGCATTCCAGTAGGGGCCTTTCTTTCTCAGTTTTTGAGAATTATTTGCAAAGTACGGTTACTAGTTGTTCTTTAAAAGTTTGATAAAGTTCTCCCATGAATCCATCAGGCCCAGAAGTTTTTGTTTTTGTTTTGGTACTACTTCTACAGTGAGATGTGTTTCCTCGAGTTACTTAAGTTCTTTAACTGACCTTCTTAAAGATTAGGTATTTTATATTTTTGAAGATATTTTATATCTTTTGAGTTTACAGTTTTGTTAGCATATAGCTGTACATATTATATTCTGATTATTTTTATCCTTTTTTGTGTGTATTATTTTATCCTTTGTGTGTGTGTGTGTGATTTCATCTTGATCATTTGCTGTTTTATTGATTTGATTTTCTGTTTTTTCCTTTTTAATCAGATTTGCTAAAAGTTTATCAATTTTTTAAGTCTTTTCAAAGAACTAGCCTTTAGATTTATTATTTATATATTTTTGTTTCTATTTATTTCTCCTCTAATGTTCAGTATCTCCTTTTGTGCTTATTTTAGGTTTGTTTATTTGTTGGCTTTCTAATTTTTTAATGCATATTCAGTTCATTAATCTTTTCTTTTTCTATTTTGTTTTAATGTATGTTTGTAGAGATATGATTTTTCCCCTGAGGACTCCTTTAGCTGCATCCCCGAAATTTTGGTATGTTGTTTCATCATTATCATTTTCTTTCACACAATGTAATTGTTTCTATGATTTGTTCTTTGACTCATTCATTATTTTGGATTTCCTTGTTAAATCTCCCTTTAGGTTTGTGATTTCTGTTTGTGGTCCCTCAACCAAGGATTGTTTTTACTGTGTTAGAGTCTTTAAAGGATGTACTAGCTATTTCTATTTCTTTACACTTGTTTGCAACATCTTTGTTTCATAATATATGGTCAGTTTTCATAAAATATTCATTTTGTTCTGAAGAATATATGTATTCTTTTGCTGTTTCATTTATATACCATAAGTCTTTTAACTCTAGTTGGTCTAGAAATTTGTTTAATTCTGTATTTTCCCTTTTGTTTATCTTTTTGTTAGACTTATCTAAAACCAAGAGAGGAATATTGTAGTCTCCTGCCACTATTGTGTTACTATCCTTGTCTTCCTATAGCTCATTTAATGTTTATTTTGTGAATTTGGATGCTAAGACGTTTGAAGTATATAAATTTATTACTGATAATCTATTTTTTGCCAGGGCCCCTTTCACTATAATGTAATTCCATGTTTATACCTTTTAATTTTAATTTAATTAAAATTTTTTTTTTGCTAGATAAATTTTTTTGTTAGATAACATGATTGTAATTAAAAGATTCATTTGATGCATAGTGAATTTTTTTCCTTTCCCTTCAGTTTTTTTGGGAGGAAATGTATCTTTACTTATTTAATGTTTTTCTTATGAGCAAGAGATTATAGAGTTTTGTTTTCTTATTATGTAATATTTTTTTAATTGAACTGTTTAATCCATTCACAGTTAAAGTTGTGAGAGTTATGTTTATGTTTTCTTTGGTTTATCTTCAATATTAGTGGGGAGGGTTTTCACTCTTGCTGTGAATATGAGACTATGTTCCTCAAGTTATTGTAATTATTCTTTTTTAATGTGGCTCTGTTCCCAAAGGCTCTTTTCTCCTCACCACTGATCCCTTCCTAATTAATTAGCCCTTTGGGGGTTTTAGTTATTCCTTTTTCTTTTCAGCTTTTATCTGGTTATTTGATTATCTCTTTTATTCCTCAGTCAAGTAGATTTCCTCTTCCCCTTTTCAAGTAATTTTATTCATTAGTTTTTTAAATTTTATTTTTTTGAGTAACCTTTTCCAGGGAGAGTTTCTCTTACTTTCTTCATTATCCATCTTCTCTTTCTGTCCATTCTATTTTTGTTTGTTTGTTTTGTCCTTTTGGAGGGGGGGAAGGCAGGGCAGTTGGGGTTAAGTAACTTGCCCAAGGTCACACAGTTAGTGTTAAGTGTTTGAGGCTTGATTTGAACTCAAGTCCTCCTGACTCCAGGGCTGATACTCTATTTACTGGACCACCTAGCTGCCCCTCTTTCTGTCTACTCTAGACTGGCCCCTATAATTATGCAGTTTCTGTTTTCTATATTTCTCATGGAACCATACCTTCTAAGCTCTCCATTCTGGGCCCTCCCCTCTTGACAGTTTCTGTTGCTACCTTGTAGAATTTGCCTCCAGGATTCACCTTTTCCATTTTGCCTCAAAAGCCATTTCCTGCAGGTGACAGAGACATTCCCCCTTTGTAGGACATTTTCTTTTAGTGTACATTTACATTGAAGTTTCTTACTGGTGTCTCTGATGTCCCTTTGCTGCTGTTGCTATCCTTGGCTGCTGCATGAGTTTACCATTCCTGCGTTTCTTTTGTCTGGCGTATTTGAGAAGCAAACAATCTCTTAAGGTCTGTGGTCCGACTGTCCCCCCCCCCGCCCCCCCAAGAATGCTTCAAATGCCTGCTTAATACTGAAAGTTCCTTTTTTTCCTTCTGGTTATGGTTAAGCGCAGACTTATAGGATAAGTAACTGAGCAATATTCTGAGATCCTTTAGTCTTTGGAATGTATTATTCCTTTCTCTCCTGTGTCTTCTGGTGGGTACAGAATAGTCTTGCATTATTTGAATTTGCTTTCCCTTGTGTTTCAAGGTTTTTCTCCTGAGGGCTTTCCTAACTTGTTCCTGTGCCTTTAAGGTTGTAGTCCTAGAGGTGATCTGTGAGTTCTCTCAATTAATATTTCGTTTTCTGTGTTGAGGAGCTCTAGGCAGTTTTCCTGCATTATGATGTTGAGGTTTGTTCTTCTGCATTGCTTCCGTGCGCCCTGTCTCCTAGATCAGCAGTTTCCGGTCTCTCCTTTCTTTCGATCCTTGCGTGAGCCTTCTGTATTAGACTCTAGTTTTTCTCCTCTCACTAGCTTTGCTGTGTCGGACACACATTTTGCTGTCATCGTGTTCATTTCTCTTTTAGGCCTAATAAGAAGATCATGTTTGGTTCCACATTCTCCTTGAAGTCCATAGAGGCCCCTGTCTCATTGAACCTTAGATCATTTTCCTTTTTTGTTTTATGGTATTTATTGATCAGTGTCAGAATTCATTGGTTAGATCTGGAGGCCATATTTACTTCTGTTAATGTTTTTTCTGTTAAGGTCTTGAATTTGTCTCTTCTTGAGAATTTTGGCACTTTTAGTCTTTTGTTTTCCTTATTATTAACTTTCTGACTCTGATTCTATTCTGATTGTAGTTTCTTTGGGGCTAATTTGTCTTATACATTTGAGTAGGCAGAACTGGTCCTAGCTATTTATGGAGTACTTTCCCCCTGGCATAGCAGACTGTGCCTACACCTTGCCTTGTCCTGGGGTCCTTTTCTGCTCCCTTTGTTCCCCAGTTTTCAGTCCTGGCACTGGCACTGGCATTTTTGTAGTCCAAGTCAAGTCTCTGGAGCTCTGAGAGATGGGCTGTCATATAACGTGCTGGGGAGCTCTAGATTGAGGCTGATCTCTGCACAGCGACGGATGGTTGGGTTCTGTTGTACACAGGTAGGGGCAGCTGGTAGTGAGGTGGTGAGAAGTGGAAAGGGAATTTGGTGCAGGTGTCAGTGGATTTCTTTTTTATTATATAGTCCTTTGGATTCTGGGTGTCCTAAATCATAGAGACAGCTGACATTTCTTTGTCTTTTGTGTGTAATTTCTGTTTTGGAAAGGCTCAACAGGTAGAGAAGATGAAAGAAAATGTCTAGTCCTGCATTTTGTTCATCTTGTGACCTAGATTCTTTCTAGTGTTTTTAGCATAAACGAGTATGGGACATTGTTAAAAGCCTTTTATTCATCTCTTGAGATAATGATGTGGTTTTAGATGTTTTGGTTTTGGGGATGATTAATTATGTTGGTTGTTTTCCTAATGTTTGAACCACCCTTGCAGATCTGGTACTAATCCAACTTGGTCATAGGCAGCTAAGGGGTGCCATAGTGCACAGAACACCAGGCCTGGAATCAGGAAGGCCTCAATTTAAATCTAGCCTCAAGATTCTTGCTAGTTATATGACCTTGGGCCAGTCACTTCACCTTTGCCTCAGTTTTCTGATCTGTAAAATGGGGATGATAATAGAACCTACCTCACAGAATTGTTGTAAGGATGAAATCAGATAACATATAAAGTACTTTTGCAAACCTGAAAGTACTATGTAAATTTTATTTATATAATATCAAGTTATTATGCATAATAATATAATAATTGTTTTCAATTTAAATTTCTGTTGTTTACTAGACTAGTAGATGAATGGTCTGTTTTTTGTAACTGAATTAATTTGAATATTGGAATATAAACTCATCACCTATAGACTCAGAAAGCATTTTTGAGATAGGACAAAATGAATGACAGATGGCTTGTCCCACTCCCATGTGGTTTTATTTTTTCTGTTAGGTCTCTATATTTTAAAAGCTTTTTATCCCATATAGTTTGGCAATTCTGAGTGTTTGTTATGGCTCCATATAATAAGCAATGTTGTTCTTAAATTTTAATGGCATTTCCAGATGGTTGTGGGTATCACTTCTGTCTTGATTTATTTATTTAATTCCCAAAGATATTTCAGTATTTGTATTGGTAGTATGGAGATTTGCTGTCTGTCAGTTTGTAAAGTATAGTGAGCTTCTAGTATAAAATCTTAACCATTTGATGGTATTTTTTCTCATAGATGCTAAACTTTTGTAACCTGAAGTAAATGATATGTTTCTGTTTTTGTCATAGTCTATATTGATGGATACATACAAGTTCTTTAAGAATTATCTTTCTTTTTAAAAAAAATCATTAACATTTCCCAATCACATGTAAAATATTTTAAATAATTTTTTTCCCCAAATTTCAAGTTCCCTTTCTTCTTCTCCTCTTTCCTTATTGAGAAGGCAAGCAGTTTGATTTCAATTGTACATGTGAGGTCATGCAAAACTTATTTCTGTATTAGTCTTTTTTTTATTTTAACTTTTTTTGCTTTTTGGGGTGCAGTTGTGGTTAAGTGACTTGCCCAAAGTCATACGGCTAGTAAGTGTGTCACGTGTCTGAGGCTGGATTCGAACTTAGGTCCTCCTGACTGCAGGGCCAGTGCTCTATTTACTGCACCACCTAGCCGCCCCCAAGTATTAGTCATGTTTCAAAACAAGGCACAAATAAAATAAAACAAAAATAAAGTAAAAAAGTATGCTTCAGTCTGCTTTCCGAGTTCTTTAGTTCCCTCTCTGGAGGTGGATGACAGTTTTTGTTATGATTACTGTGGACTTGTCTTGGGTCATTGTTCCAGTCAGAGTGGCTAAGTCTTTCACAGTTGATCATCTTTAACATATCACTGTTACTGTGTACAGGGTTCTTCTGCTCACTTCGCTTTATATCAGTGCATATGAGTCTTCCCAGGATTTTCTGGCACCATTCTGCTCCTCATTTCTTATTGCACAGTAGTATTCCATCACAGGCACACACCCCAGCTTGTTCAGCCACTCCCCAGCTGATGGGCGTCCCCTCAATCTCCAATTCTTTGCCACCACAGAAAGAGCTGCTACAAAAATTTCTGTACAAATAGGTACTTTCCCCTTTTCTTTGATCTCTTTGGGGTACAGACCTAGCAGTGGTATTGTTGGGTCAAAGGCTATACACAATTTTATAGCCCTTTGGGTAGAGTTCCAAATTGTTTTCTAGAGTGGTTGGACTAGGAAGAGGATTCTGGGAAGATGATGGAATTAGGTCAGAAAATTCCAAACTCTCCAGATCTTCCCCCACAAAAGAGTTAAAATAGCTCCTTCAGGCAAATAAATAGTGGGTGAAGATATTTAAGAACTGGGGTATAACTGGGGTCTTCCTGGGACAATTTGAGAAGATCAGAAGAAAAATTCCACAAGGAGATTTGGTCCCTGTGAAGAGTAAACGCCTCCACGGTAGGTTCTGTTTTAACAGCCTCTTAAACAACCAGTGGTAAGCCCTGAGGTTAGTTGGTTTGAGAGACTGCCTCAGCCTCTGGAACTTTTACCCTGGGATAGTGAGGGAATTGGCACTTCTGAGTCCAGGAAGATGAAGGGAACCTCTACTGATCAGGGACGCCAGACCCAGCCGGCTGTGCTGCAAAGAGCAAGGGCAGAAGGAACCTGCCACATGCCTATGAGTGCAGAAGCAGTGGGGCAGAAAGCCCCTGGCTGTGGGCACTTGCTGGAGGCTGGAGGTTTGATTTTGGTTTCAGGCTAGAGGGAAGAACTGAAGATCTGAAGAAAGAGGCACCATTTCCCATTCCCCAGGGCAAGAGGGGATTATAAATAATTAAGCTGTCACCACAACCCCCCACCCTCCAAACAGGCAAGGGAGAAAGAATCCAACCATAGAAACCTATTATGGTAATACAGGTTGGCTGGGATTCATCTTCAGAGGAGGAAATTGAAGTAAAGAAACCCCCAGTAAGTAAGTAACATCAAATTGTCATCTGCCCAAAAAGTATTTATACAAGACCTTAAAAAAGACTTAAAAAAAAAATCAAATGACAGAGATGGGGGAAAAACTAAAAAAGAAAATAAGAATAATCCAAGAAAAACACAAGGGTATGAAAAGAAAGTTAACTAAATAGAAAAGGAGGCCCAGAATCTTAAGGAGGAAAATGACACGTTGAAAATTAGAATTGGGCAAAGTGAAGCCAGTGAAATTATAAGAGATCAATAAATGATTAGACAAAATATGAATAATGAAAAAACAGAAGAGAAAGTGAAACATCTTATAAGAAAACCAACAGATTTGGAGAATAGATCAAAAAGAGAAAATATGAAAATACTTGGCACTAACTGAAAGTTAGGATCAGAAAAAGAATCTTGGCGAGGCTAGGTGGCACAGTGAGAAGGACCCGAGTTCAGATCCGGCCTCAGACACTTAACGCACACACAAACAAAAAAACCTAGCTGTGTGACCTTGGGCAAGTTACTTAACCCCAATTGCCCTCCAAAGAGGAAAAAAAAAAAGAAAGAAAAGAAAAAGAATCTTGATACAATAATATAAGAAATAATTAAAGAAAATTGTCCTGAAGCATTAGGAAAAAGGGGGGGGAAGTAGAAATAGAAAAAAAATCCATTGATCACCACTTAAAAGAGATCCTATGAGGAAAGCTCATAGCAATATCATAGTCAAATTCCAAAATCCCCAGCTCAAAGAAAAACTATCAAAAGCATCAAAATTAAAACAATTTAAATATGATGGTGCTACAATTAGAATTGCACAAGACCTAGCAGCAGAGACATTAAAGGACCACAAGTCTTGGAACACAACATATCAAAGAGCAAAAGAACTGGGACTCTGGCCAAAAATATCATATCTTGCAAAGTTAACTATTATCTTGAATGAAAAAAAAATGAACATTTAAATAACTCTCAGATTTTCAAGACTTTGTAAAAAAAAAAAAATCCTGAACTTAATAGATGATTCAACATACAAGAACCAATATAAATATAAGGTATATAACAAAGACTGATTAAAAAGGATCTGTAAGGACAGACTGTTTACATTTTATGTATGTAAAATGTAAAATTTATGTTTAAGATTCTTATTAATAATTGGGTAGTTTATAAGAAAGATTGTAAAACCTGGGCATGTTATGAATTTAAAAAATAAGCTAAGAAGAGTAATTATTTTATACAAATGATGTGTAAGAGAAAGAATTGATATGTAGGAATTGGATGGGGGAGGAGGGCTGGTCATTCTGGTAACCTACTTTCATCGGGAATGGATGTAAAAAGGAACAATACATATATATTTAAAATAGTATAGAAGTCTTCTAAATTCAGAAGAAATGCAATGGTAGGGAATTGGGCAAGGGAAGGGGGAGAGGACAAGGGAGTGATCTTTAGGGGGATGGTGAGAGAATAGTTAAATAGGAGTATACAAGGATGTTTAGATTTATGGGAATTGGAGGACAGGGAAGAGGGCAAGGTTGTAGGTAAAAATAGAGGAGGCAGGAGAGATAGGAAACAAGATATGCATATACATAAAAACAAAGATCAGGAGTAGAATAGTTTTGGGAATATATATGTCTGTATATGTATGTGTGTGTATGTGTGCATGCATATATATGGAGAGACATCTAAACTTTATTGTAGCCTTCTTGAGGGGTTTAGGGGGAGGGAAAAAAGAACAAAGTAAAAAAATGCAGAGCAGAGAACAAAAGAAAACTCACAAGGAAGCAAAGAAAAGATGGACAATTCTCAACACAATGAGTATTATTTATCACATAGGCTTTTTTTTTTTTTTTTAAGCAATTGGGGTTAAGTAACTTGCTCAAGGTTACACGGCCAGTCATTATTTATGTGTAGGTGCTCATTTTCTGAGGCCAGATCCGATCCCGGGTCCTCCTGACTCTGGGGCCAGTGCTCTTACTCACTGCACTACCTAGCTGCCCCTCACATAGGCTTTCTTGAAATGAAAATTTATTGTTACGTATGTATTTTGAATCCTCTTTATGTTCTGCTATGTACATGACCTGCTTTTATTGTTTTCTAACTTTGTATTTAAGTTCCAGTATTTAAGTTTATGGTACGTGTTTTTTTCACCCCTTTTTCTATTCTCTATTTGTGTTCTCGTGTTTGAGTCTAAAATAAAAATTTGAGGGGAAAATCGTTGGATCAGTTAATAACTCCACCAACAGGTGGTTGGTGTCCCCGTTTTTTCCACATCCCGTCCAGCATTTGTCATTTTCCTTGACTTTCATGTTAGCCAGTCTGACAAGTATAAGGTAGTATCTGAGAATTGTTTTAATGAACATCTCAGCAATTTAGAGCATTTTTTTCATGAGTATCATTAGTTTTAATTTCTTCTGAAAACTGCCTGTTTATGTCCTTCAATATTTACCAACTGGAAAATGGTTCTTATTTTTTATAAATTTGGCTAGTTCCCTATCTGTTTGAGAAATGAGACCTTTATCAGAGAAATTTCCTGCAAATTGCCCCCCCCCATTTACTGTTTAATTTCTAATTTTAGCTACATTAATTTTATTTGTGTGAAAGCCTTTTAATTTCAGGTAGTCAAAATTGTTTATTTTACTTCCTGTAATTTCCTCTATCTCATTTGATCATAAATGCTTTCTTATCCATAGATCTGAAAGGTAAACTATTCCATGCTCCCCTAATTTACTTATGATATTAACCTTTATGTCTTAATCATTTATCCATTTTGATCTTATTTTTGGTATACAATGTGAGATAATTGTGAGTAGTTTCTGCCAAATTGCTTTCCAGTTTTCCCAGCAATTTTTGTCAGACCGTTGAGTTCTTACCCCCAAAGCTTGGATTTTTGGATTCATGAAGCAGTAAATCACTATGGTCATTTACTACTGTGTATTGTGTACCTAATCTATTCCACTGATCCATAACTTTGTTTCTTAGCCAGTACACATTGTTTCCATGATTACCACTTTATAATGTAGTTTAAAATCTGAAGCTGCTAAGGCCACCTTCCTTCATATTTTTTTTCCATTGAATTCCTTTGATGTTCTAGACCTTTTGTTCTTCAGATGAATTTTTTTTTATTCCTATTTTTTCTAACTCTATAAAAAACTCTTTGGTAGTTCTATTGGTCTGGTACTGAATAAGTATATTAACTTAGGTAAAAGTATCATTTTTATTCTATTGCCTCAGCCTACCCATGAGCAGTTAATATTTCTCCAGTTGTTTAGATCTGACTTTATTTGTGCAGTCTTTTAGAAATGTGTTCATATAGTCTCAGGATTTGTCTTGGCAGGTAGACTCCCCAGTGCTTTTTGTTGTTTACAGGTATATTAATTGGAATTTCTCTATCTCTTCCTGCCAGGTTTTATTGGTAGTATCTAGAAATGCTAATGATTTATGTGAATTTATTTTACATCTTGTAACTTTAATGGCATTAATTGTCTCAGCCAGTTGATTTCTCCAGGGTTCTCTGAGGATACTATCATATCATGTGTATGTATGCTTTTTCTTGTCTTATTGCTGTAGCTAGCATATCTTAAATAATGTTGAATAATAGTGGTAATGATAGACATTGTTGCTTCACTCATGATTTTTTTGGAAATTCTTCACGTTTATTCCAGGTAGTGACTCACTTAGATGGTCAGATTTATTGGCACATAATTGGACAAAATAACTCCTAACCATTGCTTTAAGTTTATCTTCACTGGTGGTACATTCACCCTTTCTATTTTTGATATTAGTAATTTGGCTTTCTTCTAAATCAAATTGACCAATGACTAATCTGTTTTACTGGTTTTTTTCCCCCATAAAACTTGCTTCTAGTTTTATTTAATTTGCTGCTTTTTTTCTTTCAATTTTGTTGATCTCTACTTTGATTTTCAGGATTCTCAGACATTTTACAGAAAGCTCCATTTATTCCTATGCTTTCTAGTGTTTTTAATAGGAAAGGGTATTGTGTTTTATCAAAGGCTTTTTTCTGCATATGTTGATATAATTATGTGGTTCTTGTTGTTTTTATTGATAAAGTAAGCTGTGCTGATAGTTTCCCTAATATTGAACTAACCCTCCATTTCTGGTATAAATGCCACCTGTTTATAGGATATTGATCTTCTTTAGATATTGCTGTGCTCTGCTTGCTAGTTATTTTATTTAACATTTTTGCATTAATATTAATTAAGGGAATTGGTGTACAGTTTTCTGTCTCTGTTTTTCTCTCTCCCTGGTTTAGATATCAAAACCATATTTATGTCATAAAATGAATTTGGTAAAACTCCTTCTTACCTATTTTATTAAATAGTTTATACAGTATTGGGATTAATTGTTCTTAAATGTTTGGAAGAATTTCACTTGTGAATCCAGCTTGTCCTGGGGACTTTTTCTTAGGGATCTCATTGATGGCTTTTCCAATTTGTTTTTCCAAGATAGGATTATTTAGGTATTCTATTTCCTCTTTTGTTAATCTGGAGATTTATATTTTTGTAACTATTCATCTATTTCACTTAAGTTGTCAGATTTATTTGTGTGTAATTGGACAAAATAGCCCCTAATGATTGCTTTAACTTCATTTTCATTTGATTAGTTGCTAGGTACCATTACTATTTCCAGCTTGAGAACTCCAGAAATTTCTCCTGCTTCTGTTGCCATCACCAACCCCTACCACTCTGGATCAGCCTCCTGCTACCATCTCACTCATCTCTGTTTCAGACCTATGTTGTCTTCAGTTGGAGAAGTGTTTTACTCTGACCTTCTGTTGGCTGTGCCATTCCAGAATTTGATTTGAGGCATTATTTTAAAGTTGATTGTAGGGGAAGGTTGGAATGCTTTTTCTACTCTACCATCTTGGCCGTGCCTTTTAAAGGCCCTCCAAGAATGTCATTTCTTTTGGCAGTGATCTGATCTGGAATCACTAAGATAAACTCCTCAGTTTCTATAATCAAGTGCACATGACTTGGCTTTTTATTAGCTACTTCTTGGACAACATTTTATAGGTTCAGCCACTTTGACTCTTATTTCATAGGCTCTATCCTATTTGATTCTGGTACCATCTTGTTTTTCACAGTGTCTATTTAAAATTTTTGTGCTGTTGTGCACTCTTTATATTACTTTTACCCATCTGAGCATTAGTTTTTTTTTTAATCCATTTATTTTTTCTTTCCTGTCTAGTTTCACAAGAATTTTGGGTATCTCTTTTGGAGGCTCTGCAGAATTCTGGGGCGTTCTACAGTTAGTATAATGTCATTCAGAAACAAGAGGATTTTGAAGGCATCAGTCTCTAGGAAATTTACTCTGCTGGGTGTGGTTTGTGTCTAGCCCCTTTGGCTGCCACATGTTGCTATTCTATGCTCTGCTTGATACTGATAATCATATTGTAATTAACCAAAGTTTTCTCTGTCCTATCATCTAAGAGATCTTGTGTAATTTTTGAAAGAAGCATGGGAGGCATCCTGTTTAGAGAGAGCCTTTGAGGTGGCATTTGAATCTGCTAAATGAAATGCCTCTTCTTAGGGTTAGTTCATAGCATTCATTTTTGAATCTTTATGTTCTTTTGATGTTTCTTGGTCTATTGTATGTCTTTAAAGCTCTGGTCTAGTCCCAAATACCACTGGGACAGCCTGCTTGTCCTTTCCTCAAACCTTTATCTAATATGCTCTCATTGGATTTTTAGCTTATTCCATTGAAGGATTTTTTTTTTTTTTGAGATGGCTGCACGGGCATGATAGTTATTTAAATTTTCTCCATCCTTCCTTTTGGGGTTGGAGTGGGGTGATGGTGTAATAAGGGTCAATATTCTGTATATCTTCAATATTTCTTTTTCTTTTTAATACCTTGGAGAATTAATTCCTTTATACCTTCAAAATTATTGCCTCTGTATATTTTGTCTGTATCATTTAGTCTTTCCATTTTCATTTTATTCAGTTTCCTTTCCAGTTGTTTCATACAGCACATTCAAGATTGTCATTTTGGGAGTCCAAAAGTGGTGATTCCAAGGTTTGGGGTGGTGAAAAATATATGTTGTTGATACTTCTATAGGGGTTTTGCATATTTTCTCCCTTTTTGGACCTCTTTTCAACATCATCTCTTCATTATATAAATTTCTTTTGTTATAAACTTTACAAACATGAACATTTCAATATGTCAAAAAACGAGTACTTACTATTTGTGAAAATATGAACTATGGCCATGATTTAGGTACTTTCATTACCTGGTGACTGGTAGTGGTGAGCTTCTTCATAGTATCCTTAGCTACTTGTTGGATATAGAGATATTCTGCAGATGGGAGTTGACTAGAAGCCTTAAAGTTTACTTTCTTTCTTTTTTAAAAAATTATTTATTTTTAGTTTTCAACAATTGCTTCCAGAAATTTTCAGTTTTCTCTCCCGTCCCCAAGATGACATGCAATCTGATATGGGCTCCACACGTATATTTCTTGATGTATGCATGGAGACATAGAAAGACGTAAATGCATTTTCACATTAGTCATGTTGCATAGACAAATTATAACCAATAGGAAAAACCATGAGAATGGAAAAGACAAAACAAACAAAACAAAAAAGGAAGTAGTCTGCTTCATTCTGCATTCTGATTCAATAGTTCTTTCTTTAGATGTGACTGGCATTTCCTGTCATGTGTTCTTTGTAAAATGGTTTTAGGTCCTTGCATTGCTGAGAAGGGTTAAGTCTATCAAAATCAGTCCTCGCACACTGTGACTGTTACTTTGTACAATGGTTTCCTGGTTCTGCTCCTCTCAGTTCATATAAGTCTTTTTTTTTCCTTTTAAAGTCATTTACTTTTAGTTTACAACATTTTGACTAAGATCAAAGTTTACTTTCTCCAAGTCCTCCCTCCCTTCCTTTCTCCCTTCCTTCCTCCCTCCCTTCCTTCCTCCCTCTTTCTCTTCCTTTTTCCAAAAAGTGTATTAAATTTAATGCTTGTCTTTGTCCCCTTAGTAACTTCTTTGGCTTGTGTGGACATGTGTAGTTTTATGTCTGTCTATATCTATGTGTTCGATCTTTTGGGGGGCAGTATTTGATTTTTCCTCAGTGACATGAAAACAACAATTTTTAACATTTGTTTTAAAAACTTTTGAGTTCTAAATTCTTTCCCTTCCTTCCTTCCACCCCCTGCCATTGTGAAGGCAGGCAATTCCATATAGGTTATATATGTGTAGTCATGCAAAACATATTCATAATAGCCATGTTGTGAAAGAAAACACAGACAAAAAAACCTCAGGAAAAATAAAGTGAAAAAAGCCCCACAAAAGTATGCTTCGATCTTTATTCAGACACCATCACTTATTTCTAGCTTTTTTCATCCTAAGTCCTTCAGAGTTGTCACGAATCATTGTACTGCTGAGAATAGCTAAGTCATTCACAGCTGATTGTCTTACAATATTGCTGTTACACTGTACACAGGACATTTCACTTCGAATCAACCCTGTGTATTTGATCTTTAAATACTTAGGATGAGTTTGTTCAGTTTGATCTCCATGCTTCCCTTATTGTTTTCCCCTTATTATTACTTCTTGCTGGTTTATGAGGTGATCTTGCTCATGATTTTCCCTTTGTTCTTTTCCATAAGATTTTTCAAATGAGTTTGTTATCCACTGGAGTTACTCATGGCTTCATATGTCTCTGGCTAAAAGTAACAACTTTTTTTCTAAGCAGGGTTGCGCCTAGGCTTTCATTTTCATTGTGGCAATTGATTTATATCAGTTTAAAGTTTTTTTGGAAATGGTCACTATCAATATTTATTTCTTTTTCTATTTTCTAGAAGGAAGAGCTCATCAGAATAAGGTTGGAATATTTTGGTTTTATGCTAGATGCTTTCCCATTTTTTTTTCATCTAGTTTCCTACTAATTTCATTTTCTTAACAAGTCAGTGGTCTGACTGAATACTGACAGTGATTATAGCAATGACTTCCACAGTAGTAGCGAGTTGTTCGCTGCCCATCAAGATACGAACAGTTTAATCATTTGATTTATTTTTGATACTCCTTGTTATCAGCACCTATCAGCTCTAATCTTTTTTTTTTTTTTTAAAGCAATTGGGGTTAAGTAACTTGCTCAAGGTTACATGGCTAGTCATTATTTATGTGTGGGTGCTCATTTTCTGAGGCCGGATCTGATCTCGGGTTATCCCAACTCCGAGGCCGGCGCTCTTACTCACTGCGCCACCTAGCCGCCCCTTTAGGGCAATTGGGGTTAAGTAACTTGCCCAAGGTCACACGGCTAGGTTTTTGTTTGTGTGGATTAAGTGTCGGAGGCCGGCTCCGAACTCAGGTCCTTCTGACTCCAGGGCCGGTGCTCTATTCACTGTGCCACCTAGCCGCCCCCAGCTCTAATCTTGAAGCAGTTATTCATGATCTGTAGATCTGAGGCTTCTGTTTGTCCTCTGGTCTCATTGCTTTCCTCTGAATCCTGTTTTTCCAATTAAAAAAAACCAAACTTCTTCCGTATTTGTACCTTTGCATTGATGTCACTAGATATTAAAGTATATGTTGATTTAATTTGGAGGGTTTTGTCAAATTTGTAATGTAATTTTTCTGCCTGCTTGTCTGTGTAACACATAATAGCATATAAGCTATTATAGAAGTGATTTTGTGGTCATATTTTTGTAGATACATATTATGATGTCTCATACAGTGGTGTGTTCTTGTTACTTCTGGACCTATAAAAAAACAACTCTTCCTCACCAACTCATACATATGAGCCATTCTTCAAATTTAGTTACAACTTTTTTTCTTCAAGATTCATTAGTAGCAAGAATGCAAAAGTCAATATGATTCAATTACTTTAGCGTATTGTAACTACTTATTGCATTACTAGACACAAGGGTTTTACAATTGAGAGTATCAGTAGTCCAGTTGACATTTGTATGTTCTAAAAATTTATTACTGAGGGGCTATTGGATATCAGCTTCTCCAAATTAATCAGAATTGGTATACCTTGGTGTCGGGATCATAGTAGAAGTAAAGCCTTTGTAGTATTGTACAATATGCCAAAGTTTATATATTTATATATATAGCTGAACCTGTCTTTTATCTTGTGTTGGAGTAGGAGGAAAGCTAGCTAATAATTTTTTTTTTTAAAGCAGTTGGGGTTAAGTGGGGTTAAGTAACTTGCTCAAGGTTGCATGGCCAGTCATTATTTATGTGTGGGTTCTCATTTTCTGAGGCCGGATCCGATCTCAGGTCATCCCAACTCTGAGGCCGGTGCTCTGCGCTACCTAGCCGCCCCTAGCTAATAAATTTTAATTTTTTTTTCAATTTTCAGTTTAAAATGTCAAATTCCCAACCATGTCATTTAGGAGTCTCCATGATTTTTCTAAGATCTGTTCACATGCTCCATGTTCTGGCCAGGCTAGACTACTCTCAACTCATCCTGTTACTTTCTATCATCCATTTTTTTTTTTTAATGGTGGTTCTTTCTCTTTCAGGAATATAGTTTCTTTGAATTCTTACTTTTTGAACTCTTTCTCTTCCTTTAAATTGAAGTGACTTTATCTTCCAAACTGAATGTGTTCTCTTTCTCCCCTAATTTACTTATGTAGTTCATTATTTTGACCTTTTCTTTAAATCTAAATCATGTTTTCACCTTTATCATGTAAGAACCTTCTGTCCCCTCCATGTGTTAGCATCTCCAGTGCCTACCTCAGGACCTTAGGTGGAATAGTTCTTTAACAGTGTCTCTTAGTTCACTTGAACTTCATTATTCTAATACTTAATGAAAATAGGTCATATAAATAACCAGGCTGAAGAAGAAGTATTATAAGCACAGTCTGATCCCTTCATTCACTGCAGCAGACATTTCTTTTTTTCTTTTTTTTTTTTGCTTTTTGGAGGGCAGTTGGGGTTAAGTAACTTGCTCAAGGTCATACGGCTAGGGTTTTGTTTGTGTGTGTTAAGTGTCTGATGCCGGATCCGAACTCAGGTCCTTCTGACTCCAGGACTGGCGCTCTACTCACTGCGCCACCTAGCCGCCCCACAGACATTTCTTCATATGTTCATCCATCTATGTCCCCATCTTGATATAAAGATGTATTTTCCAGTGCTGTACTCCATTATGACCTTTACTTTTAGTGGATCCATATGTGGTCTACCTGGTCTTACTACTTAGTCAAGTGCAACTTCCCCTCTAGCTGGTAATTCTGTAGTTGGGCAAAAAGCTGGTGCTAGAGAAGAGCTTAGGCCACTTTGATGCAACAGACAGAATTCCACAGCACATAACTCAGCCTCAGTTTTTTCCAGCTGACCTTGAAATACTTCATTTCTATGGCTCTGAAAGACTATGTGAATGGGTATTCATTTCCTAGAGTATAGCCCAGTATGCATATATGTATTTGACAAGGTTCCAAAGGCCATTTTCTATTTGTTGCCTTTTTATATCTCTAACAGGATATATTTTTCCTGGATGTCCATTATGCATATCACAGTGCTTGCCAGCTTGCCCTTTGAGGCCATGTATGATTGGGTAGGAAGGTTGTATAACAGTGTTGGATGAAGATGTTGTTCAGAAACATAATTCATTACTTTTGACTAATACAACTGCAGTCTTGGTGAGAAATGTAGAAGGATGGACAAGTATTCCCTAACTGCGCCCTCCCCCCCATTCTTTTCCATCATGGGTACACTGTCTTTGGTATGGTAATAAATAGATCTAGCTGGCAAGAATTGGGGCTCTCAGAACTAGGCTGTTTGTTTAGTTGAATAGCTAGCATTGGAAACAGCATCTCTTACTTCATTGGCATTAAATAATCCTGATATTAGAGAAGGAATGCTGGCTCAGCATCTGGCAGGGGCCCATGGTTGACTGCACAATATTGTAGACAAGGTTATATTGAGGACTAGTACCTCCCAGTGTTGTGCCATTTGAATATATCAGTATTTGTTTTCATAGGCTACCATTTCTGATTTGAATGAACTTCTTACTTTCTGATAATTTTAAATACTGCTGAGTTGACAGTAGATTTCGGGGGTACTTGTATCTTCTGGTCAAGAATCTAGTCCCTAAATTTTGTTTTCTCCTGAGTTTACCATAGCTAGGGCCTGCACTCCCTGAAAGTGGTTATCTCAAAGATCAGAAATATGTTGTGGTCCATGATTTGAGGGGTCATTTTGGGAATGATTCTGAAAAAAAGGTTTAATTTAATTATAGTGAGAATCTAGCTAGTCTGCAGGTGTCTCGATTCATCAGTTAATCCAACAGCATTTACCAGGTGCCTGCTGTGTCAGGCATGGCATGCGAAGAAAGGCAAAGATGGGCCTTCCCCTCTAGTAGCTCCCTATTTATTGGGGAGACAATATCAATAAGGATATATGAGCAGGATAAATTAGAAATAACTTCCAGAGAGAAAGCACTAGAATTAAGAAGGATCAGTAAAGGCTTCCTGTAGAATTTTAGCTGGGACTTGAAGGAAACCAGAGAAGCCAGGAAGGAGAGATGAGGAGGAAAAGCATTCCAAGCCTGGAATACAGCTTAGGGAAAATGCTCAGTTGTGAAATGGAGTGTCTTATCTTGAGGAACTTAAACGGTGCCATAATGCACAGAGTGCAGAACTGGGAGTCAGGAAGACCTGAGTCCAAATAAGAGCACAGACCCTTATTAACTATTGGACCCTGGACCAGTCAATTTATCTGTCTCAGTTCCCTCAACTGTGACACGGGGGTGATAATAGTATCTGCTTCCCAGGATAGTTGTGAGGATCAAGTGAGAGCTTAGCACCATGCCTGGTATTTAGTAGGAGCTTAATAAATCCTAATTCTCTTTGCCCTTTCCCCTCTTGTTTGAGGAGATAGCATAGAGTCCAATGTCAGTGAATCAAAAGAGTATGTGGGGGTGAGTGAGGCACAAGAAGATGGCAAAAGTAGAAGGGAGCCATGTTAAGAAGGTAAAAAAGAGTAGTTTATGTTTATTTGATCCTGGAGAAGATGGGCAGCCACTGGAGTGGCATGGTCAGATCTGTGCTCTTGGAAGATCTTTTTGACACCTGGCTGAAGAATGAACTGAAGTGGGGAGAGACTGTGGCAGGCCAAGCAACCAGCAGATGGTTGTAACAGGCCCAGTGTGAGGTGAGGAGGGCCTGCACCAAGGTGGCAGCATTGTGGGAGGAGAGAAGGAATTAGCAATAGGCCTTGTCAACAGTTTGATTATAAAAGCTGAGAGAGAGGGTGATGAGTGAAGGATGCCACTTAGGATGTGACCCAGAGTGACTAGAAGGGAAGTAATCCTCAGCAATAGTAGGGAAGTTTGGAAGTTGAAAGATTTAAGGTATCTTACGCTTAGTGAGTGTGACCTGGATGAAGAGTCAGAGCAGGAGAGAGCAGTGTCACAAAAACATAGAGAGGAATCATGGAGGAGAGGGTGATTAACTTTTCTCAAAGGCTGCAGAGAGAAAGCATGATTCAGACTGAGAACGAGCCATAGATTTGGCAGTTAAGATGTCATTAGTAACTATGGTGAGAGCAATTTCTGTTTGATGAAATTAGAAGTCAGATGGTAGAGAATGAAGAAGAGCCAGAGAGGAAAGTCAAAGCATCTATTGTAGGAGGCTTTCTCAAAGAGATTAGCCATCAATGGGAGGAAAAGTGAAGGGCTTTGGGGAGACATGAGCCTGCTTATAGGCAGGAGGGAAGCATTCAGTAGACAGGTAATGGACAGAGAGAGGTTGAAGACAGAGAGTGGGGATGATGGGAGAGACTATGTGCTGGAGAAGATGGGATAGAATGGGATCACTTGTGCATGTAGAAAGGTTTGCCTTGGTAAGGAGGATGGTCCCCTCTTCATCTAAGACACGGATAAAGGTATAATTGGCAGAAGGATTCTGGGTATTAGGCGATTGAACTTTGTGCCTGGCCAGATTGGCACCTTCTACTTTTTTTTATCATGCCTGTAGTATCGAAAGGTTCATCATAATTTTGTTCACAGCTGAAGGCAGATTGTGTGTGTGTGTGTGGCACTAATACAAGCATGTATGTGTGTGAGCACACAGATGGCCAGATAGATGAGGGTGGACATCCTTTATACCATCTTTCCATGTTAACATTGTGTACAGGCACTTGTGGTGCCAGCCACATGGGTCAGTGGGTGGCAGGTAGGTCCCTATGCAAGTCACTTCACCCTGTTTGCTGTGGCTTCCTCATTTGTAAAATGAGCTGGAGAAGGAAATGGCAAACCACTGTAGTTTCTCTGCCAAGAGAACCCCAGATAGGGTCACAGAGCTTTGGACAACTATGGTGCCTTCCAAAGTAGACCCACATGTTAATATGGATATTTCATTCCTTTGGGGTGTGGACAGTGCTGGTGTCAACTTCTTTGCTTTTGCCATTGACACTCCTTGTTAGCTTTCTTGATTCTGACAGGGCATCAGAAATCTGCCAGACTCTCAGGACCAGAAGGGCATCAGTAGCCATTTAAATCCAAACCAGACCTGAGCAAGGGCTCTTTCTGCCACCTGCCTAGCTTGACCACTTCCAGGTCACTTCCTTGTGGAGGTCACTTGTTCTTTTATGAACACTTCCCGTTGTGTCTCTGCTGTCCCTTATGAGGCCATGAACACACAAAGACAGCTCTTGTGCCCTGCTTTAGGACTTTTTTTCTTCATGCTAACGCTCTGCAGAGTCTGGAGGCCCTTCTCCAACATGCTGGTTCTTTTCTGGATGCTCTGCAGTTTATCTTTGTTCTTCTTAGAATGGGATGTCTGGAAACTGAACATAATGTGTGGTCTCTTTGAACTCCTGAAGGGAATCTTCTATACTGTCCAGAGAGGGTCAGCATTGGTGAGAGGAATCGAATTCAGTGAGTGGGCTGCCAGACCAGGCAAGAAAGATGTTATTCAGACCCATCTGGTTTCCAGCCCATGGAGACTCTAAGACCAGTTGGTCATCATCTAATCCCATGAAAAAATCTGGCTAGTTCCCAGTGCTGTCTAGAGGTAGGCTGATTTCATTTGGTGTGTATACCATCATTTTTTTTGCTTTCTTCAGAGTAGCAGATATGCCCAGCAAGGCACAAGGTAGCCTTGGTAACCTTTGCTTCCCCTGCTGGGAGGATTGCAGTCCAACAAAAGACCTCACCATTGTCCAGCTTTATGCCATCTTCTTTATTTCCCCCATACTTTCATTTTTATTTATTTATTTTTTATTTTAAAACTTTGAATTTCAGATTCATTCCCTTCCTCCCTTGTAACCCATTCTTACTGGGAAGATAAGCAATTCAATATAGGTTATACATGTGTAGCTATGCAAAACACTTCCATAGTGGATATATTGTGAAAGACTGACTATATTTCCCTCCCTCCTATCCCACTTCCCACTTGTTCTATTCTCTCCTTTGGTCCTGTCCCTTTTCAAAAGTGGGTGCTTCTAACTTCCCTCCCTCCTAGCCTGCCCTCCCTTCCATCATCCCCCTCTCATCCTCTTCCCCCCCTACTCTCTTGTAGGGTGAGATATCATATTTAGTGTGTATGTCATTCCCTCCCTAAGCCAAATTCAATGAGAATAAGGTTGACCCATTCCCTTTTGCCTTCCTGTCCATTGTAACCATTTTCCCTTGCCTCTTCTGTATGAGATAGTTTACCCCCATCTGTCTCTCCCCATCTTCTCTCATTATATTCCTCTCTCACCTAATTTCACCTAAGTATCATCCCTTCCAATTAAATTGGTCCTGTGCCCTCTGTCTATGTCTACTTGTACACATACCTACACATATTTACATATGTATTCATATGCCCATATACCCTGCTATATAGACATATATGTATGTATGTGTGTGTGTATGTATACACATACACACACACATACATTTCAATTTCCTTCAATTATTCTCATACTGAGAAAAGTTTCATAAGTTACAATTATCATTTTTCCATGTAGGAATGTAAATAGTTCAATTTTGATAAGTTTCTTATGATTTCCTTTCCCTGTTTACCTTCTTATGCTTCTCTTGCTTCTTGTATCTGAATGTCACATTTTTCTACTCAACTCTGGCTTTTTCATCAGGAATGCTTGAGGCCTCTATTCCACTGAAGGACCATATTCTTCCCTGTAGCATTATACTCACTTTTGCTGGGTAGGTGATTCTTGGTTTTAGTCCCAGCTCCTTTGACCTCCAGAATATCATATTCCAGGCCCTTCAATCCCTCAGTGTAGAAGCTGCCAGATCCTGTGTTATCCTGATTGTGTTTCCACAATATTCAAATTGTTTCTTCCTGGTTGTTTCCGCCATCTTCTTACACAAGCAGATTCCTCTCAGGAAAGGGCCATTTAGAGTTATGTTATGGCTCTTGCCATTGAGAGTGCACCTGAACCCTTGGAGTAGAAAGGAGGAAGCATCACAAGCATCTACTGCTGTCGTCAGGAGAAAGGACATTCGTTCTGTGGGGTAGAGCTGTGGTGGTGTGCCCCCTCTCATCAGGACACTAAGGTGGCTAAAGGTCACCCTGGTCTCAGTGTGTCTATTAAAAGCTAAATGTGAAAGGATTCAGGTCTCCAGGATTATGTTAACTGTGTCTCAGCCACTAGGCTAGGCTCTGAGGCCAAAGAGACAAAAGAGCCTTTGGCATTTTGCCATAAGGAGCTTAGGGTGTTGGTCTGTTCCACATTTTTGGTAAGATTTGCTCAGGGGAGATCATGGTGCACCAGGTTTGTTTCCTTTTCTGGTTAAATTACTAAACAGATAGATTAGAGGAATTGATAAAAAAAAAAGTTTGACTCAAGTTTCACAATTTCATGGTGTTTTGTGGAAAAGCTGAAGAGATTGGCTGGATGAATTCAGGAGCGGCCCTTTGGCCAGAACCAAAGAATACTAATGAATGGCTCTTTTTCAGTCCATGAGGAGGTCTTTAGAGACAATCCATGGCCTTGAACTAACTGTTCAACAGGTCTTGCTTCCATATGAATTATGTGTTTATAAGACCCAGATGCACGCCCAGTTAATCACCTTGGCCGATGATGGTAGACCTGGAGGTAGGAGCTAACATGCTAGATGGCATGATTGAAGCAGGCTTAGAGCATTGGCTTAGATGGATGGTGATGAGATGTAATAGAGATTATAAATATAAAATCCTCTGTTCAGATTCGGAACCACAGCTGGAAAAGTAGATTGCTTCTGTTTGGACTCTTGTATCAGTTTAGGAGTCTTACAAATGCAACAGCATGTAATTAACAAAGATAGTTTGGATGAGAATTCTCAGGAATTGGTAGATTTCCTTTAATGTCAAAGACTTGAGTTAAGGCTCCATCCTCTGTTTGTACTGGTAAAGAGATTTTCCATATCAGGGAATTTTCCTAATTTGGGCCAACCATACCCTGCCAAAGCAATAGCAAAATTTAACCTGTGGACCACTCTTGCTGTTTATTGTTCATTCTTGTATCATTTCTGGGCAGTGGTAAAACACTGGGTTTTTGTTTTTAATGTCAGAAATGTGGGTTTGCACTTAGTATCTGTCATTTGGGCTAGAAACTGTTTAACTCATCTGGAGTTTTCTTAGCTTTGAGATTAAGAGGTCAGACAAGGTGACAATCATGTTCTTTCCAGCACTGATATGTGATCCTGTGATGATTCTATTGTTGTTGGCTCCTCACTTCTGAAGATTTATCCATGTTATTCTACACTCTTTGTGCTTCTTCAATGGATGATGAAGTCCTATGTTCTTTAGCCATTTGTTCATTTTCTCTACTGTTTTTCCTCCCATGGATATCATTTGTGAGGATTTCTTTTACTCCCCTTAAACTTTACAGAAAATGATGAATATCTTGTTGTTTTGAACTGATGAAGGCAGGGAATCTGGGCAATATTCAAATACTGTGTCATCTTGCTGAGGCAGTCAATAAACATTTATTAAGTTCCATTGGAGATAATCAATAGAAGACACTAGAATTAACAGGGATTGGGGAAAGCTTCCTTAGAAGGTGGAATTTTAGCTGGTACTTAAAGGAAGCCTGGCTAGCCTGGAGGTAGAAATGAGGATTGAGAACATTCTAGCAGTGGGGTGAAAATGACAGTGAAAATGCTTGGAGTCTAGAGATGGCATGTCTTGTACAAGCAGCAGCAAGGAAAAGAGCCACTGGATTGAAAAAGTACATGGGGAGATGTAAGAAAAAATGTAAAGGTTTAGGGAGACAGGAGGGAGAGAGATTATGCCAAATAGAGAATTTTAAATTTGCTCCTGGAGGTGGCTAGGGAGCCACTGGTGTTGAGATGATTAGACCTATGCTTTAGGAAGATCCCTTTGGACAGCAGCAGGATGAGACCTGTGTCACACCAAGTAGCCAACAGGACCAGAGGGTGACAGTGTCAGGGCCCGGAGGAGAGGCATATGTGAGAGATGTTCTGAAGGTTAGCTTGATAGGTCTTGGCAACAGATTTAGTGCAGGGGGATGAGAGAGAATGAGGTCTTAGGGATGATACTTTGGCTGTATGTCTCAGTGAGATAGGACAAAAGATAGCCCCTCTCCTCAAATAGCTCACTCTAATGAGTGAGACATCACTCGGACAGCTGGGCACAAAACTGTGTGATGTGCCAATAGCACCCATGGCAAAGTAAAGTTAATCTCAGAGGGAAGCCAAGGTGGCCTAGAAGGAGAGATAAGGAGCTTGGGGAGACAGCCAGTGAAAGTTGTTTGGGAGGAAGATCAGAGAGGTCCGAGTAAGTAGAGGGGGGAGTATAAGCAGTATAAGGATAGAGGTAGTGATGGAGGAGCCGAGGATGGACCGAGGCTGGGTCACTGGGACTGGCTGGTACACAGCATTAGGCAAGTGGAGAAGAGAGAATTTGTTCTGTTTGGGGCAGCTTTCCTTTCCCTGTGCTTGACCACCCTAACCCTAATCTTCATCCTCCCTCCCCCTCACCATCATCCTTGTACTGGCCTTGTTCTTGTCTCTTCCCTGTCTTGACCCCTGGTTGGAACAGCCAAGTAATTCATCACTTAGAGTTCTGAGCCTGAGGTCCAGAAGACCTGAGTTCAGGTCCGGCCTCAGACACTCACTAGCTGTGAGTTTGCTGGCACTTCACTTAACCTCTTTCTGCCTCAGTGTGGTGGTGTTTAGTCGTTTTTCAGTCATGTCTGACTTTTTGTGACCCCCATTTGGGGTTTTCTTAGCAAAGATGCTGGAGGCATTGACCGTTTTCTTCTCCTGATGCCTCAGTTTGCTCAACTGTAAAAATAACAGCAGCTCCCTCACAGGGCCATTGTGGGGATCAGGTGAGATGGTATTTCTAGGGCACTTTGGCATGGTGCCTGGCATGTAGGAGGTGCTTAACGAATGTTTGTTCCTTTTCCCTTCCCCTTCCCTCTACAATGCCCTTCATATTAATTTCCCTCACTCCCTTATTCTGCTGATCAGTGATCTTACCTAACCAAGACTCAGCCTTGGCTCACTCCTACCATCTACCTCCTTTGACTGGAGTTAGAGAAAACTGTGAAATCCATCTTGACCAGCTCAGTGTTGAGTGCATGTTACCTGATGCTGCCAGTGCCCTTTCTTCAGAAGGGAAACGAGTTCATACCTCCTTGAATTGCTACCCCTCTCCCTATATCTAGTAACTGCTTAAGGCCTTCTCCTCTTCCTGGTCTGACACGAGACCCTCTCCCCAAGCTCCCAGCTGAGAACCTGACCTTACATGGCGTCTCCGAGAGCACACTTCTCTTCCTCATCTCGCATTGCTCAGGCACCTGGTGCTGCTATTCCCTCCTTCCTCTGTCTCATAAGGAAGACTTTACTTGTCTCCTGGTGCACATCCCATCTTCTCCAGCAAGTCATCCCATCTCTTTATTTCCACTCCCTTTCTGTCCTTCACTTAGTCCCTGTCTATTGGCCACTTCCTGCCCATAAAACTTGCCCTGTTATGGCTTCCCACACTCTTAAAAACCCTCACATGATCTGAACATCCCAGTTAGCCACTGACCTCTGTTTCTTCTCCCTTTCATGCTTGAGGAAGATGCCTACAGTTGGTGCCGGTACTTCCTCTCATCTCTCCAGAGTTATCAGGGGTCTCTTACTGGCTGCCTGGGGCACCCTTTTCTCACTCCTTCTTCTTGCCCTCTCTGTAGCCTCTGATACCATCAGACATCCTTTTTCCCTTGATACTTTCCTCTCTAGGACTTCAGACTTCTTACCGGTCTGAGTCCCCTTCCTGGTCTCCTTGGCTGTTTCTTCATCCAGCTCATTCCTCTTAACTATGGGACCCGACTTCAGTCTGTCCTGAACCCTTCTTCTCTTCTTCTGTACTAACTCACTGGGGCAATCTATCAGCTCCCATGAGTTTAATGATCATCTTGAGGCAGAAGATTCTCAGATATTTTTATGCAGCCATAACTTCTTTTTGAGATCTGTTGTGTTACTCACTGCAACTGAGGGGTGTGGGGGAGTGCCATAGTACACAGAGCACTGGGGTAGGAGTCAAGAAGACTTGCATTCAAATCCTGCCTCAGACATTGCCTAGCTATATGGCTTTAGGGAAGTCACTTAGCCTCTATTTGCCTCAGTTTCCTCAGTTGAAATGGGAATAATGATACCACCTCTTATGATTATTAAGAGGATCAAATGAGATGTTATGTATAACATGCTTAGTTAGCTTAGTACTTGTTATATAATAGATGATATATAAATGCTGACTATTATGACTGTTACTATTGTTATTTATTGGGTGTCTCTAGCTGATGGAGCCATGGATATCTTGAATTTTAACATTTACAAAACAGAACTCCTTGTCTTTTCCAGAAAACCCTCCCCTTTTCCTAATTGTTTTTTTAAGTTTTTACTGACATTTTCTATTTTTAACATCATTACAATTATCCCAAGCATCCCTCTGCCCTCCCTGTCTTGGAGAGCCATCCTATATTATATGACAAATAGTATTTTTAGAGAGGCAAAAAAATTCAATACAGTTGATCAGTATATTGGAAAGATTTGGAAACATGCTAGGTGTGTAATATCTGTGTACCTCCCACCTCCATGAAGGGATGGCTCGGAAGTTCCTTTCCTCTCTCTTCATTCAGATCATGCTTGATCTTTTAAATATTGTTACATTCACTTTTTGTTTTTTTGATGTTTGTTCTTTCCATTTACATTGTTGTAGTCATTGTGTGTACTGTTTTCTTGGCCCTGCTTACTTCAGTTTGCATCAGTTCATATAGATCTTCCCAGGCTTTTCTGTCTTCATCCCATGTATCTTTTCTTACAGCACAGCAGTATTCCATTCCATTCTGTTCCATTCCATCCACGGCTTGCTTAGTCATTCCCCATTTGATGGGCAGCCACTTTCTTTCTGGTTATAAGCCATCACAAAAAGCGCTGCTATAAGTATTTTGGATAAATTTTCCTATTTTTATCTAGGGCATCACCATTCTTCTAGTCACCCAGGCTTACAACTTGAATATCATCCTTGATTCATCACCCCACATAACCATCTCTTTCTGAATATTGTCAGTTCTGCCTTCATAATGTCTCCAGTATACGCACCCCTTCTGTGTTATACTTTTTATGGGCCCTCATCACCTTCTTCCCAGACTGTTGAGATAGTCTGCCTTAGATGGCCTCTCACTCCAGTCCATCTTCCTTAAAGTTCATCTCTTAAATTGATCTTTCTAAAGTTCAAGTCTCTGAAAGCTCCATATTCTCATACCTTTCTGTGTGAGCAACTCAGTCAAATCTGAATACTTTCCTTTTTGATCTCTGCTCATCAACTTGTTTAAGTCCCAACTAAAATCCCGTCTTCTACAAAGAGCCTCTCTCAGCAGCCCCTCTTAATTCCAGTGCTTTCTGTCTCTTAGCTTTATTTCATTTTTACCTTGCTTATGTGTACACAGTTGTTTCCTTGTTGCCTTCCCCATTAGATTGTGAGCTCCTCTAGGGCAGGGCTTTTTTTTGGCCTGTTTTTGTGTGGTCAATGCTAAGCACAGTGCCTGGTGCCTGGTGGGCACTTGGGAAGTATTTACTGATTGATTGCTGACTGACTCAGATGTCCAGTGATATCATCTCCCTACCCAGTAAGCATTGTTTTTCCGTTACCATGCCTCCCCTTCCCCCATTATAAAATGCTTTGTTTGGCTTCTAAAGCCCGTTGTGGTGTGGCCTCTTTCTGCCTTTCCATTTTCCCCATACTTTCCCCCATGGCCTCTCCTCTAAGGTGACCCCCTACATACACTGTCTTTGTCTTGGTTGTGCATAGTCATTCTTGTGCATGTTGCCTCTCCCATTAGAGTGGAAGATCCGAGCAGCTGAGACTGTTTTTGCCTGGCACATCATAAGCAGTCGGTGATACTTGTTGACTGAGACCTGACGATTTTTATTTAGTTCCTTTTTTGATGCTTGCTTACTCTGTTTCCAGATAGCTCCCTCTTTCACCCCTGACTCAGTGACCCATTCCTCACTTATAACAGAGATTAGAAATAGAGGGCAGAAAACCCCACCCATTCATCAGTACCAGTTGACATGTTGTCATGACCAGCATGCCCTGCAATATTCCACACACATAGCCCCAAACTTCTTCAGCTCTGTGGGCAGTCACTGCATTCAATATGGACTCTTCTTTTATATTACTATAGTCGTATAAGTTGTTTTCTTGGTTCTGCTTACTTTGCTCTGTGCTAGTTAATATAGTTGTTTCTATGCCTCTCTGGGTGCTTCATAAATGTCATTTCTTGTGGAGCCATAATCTGTTTCGGGTGATGATTTGTTCACTCAGTCATATCTAGTACTTTTCTCTGAGACCATATAGAGTAGGACTATAGCTCCAGTATTGGTAAGAGACCTGAAAATGGTAAATTTGTGATTATTAACTGTTAAACACCACTGTCTGTCCCTTGGCAAGGCCCCAAGGGTTATGAGAAAATCCTAATGCCATAGGGTCTTCCCTGTCTAAGTGTACCTGGGAGAGGGACACAAAGAACAATGGAGGCTTATTTTATTTTTTTATGTCCTTGTCACAATGTCCTTTTGAAGGAAGAGCAATCCCATTCTGTGGATCTCCATTTTGCCAGTTCAGAAAGCGAGCCTCAAAGAGGCAGCCACATAATGACCTGTGGGACCAGCTCTCTGCACCCAGTGTTCTTTCTAATGACTGCCCATATACGATACTTCCTCCAGGAATCCAACAGGATATGAACTCCTGGAAAGTGGGCACAGTTTATTGTTTAGTCTTCTTATCATCAACTCCTGGCATAGTGCCTTGCATGTAGTAGGTGCTTAATAAACATGGATTGGATTGGATCTGTTGGTCAGTGGTAACTACCAAAGACCACTGAAAGTATTTTACATCAATATTGCATTTCTTCTAATATGCATTTTAATAAATGTAAATTGTAATAGGAGAAACTATTGACCACATTTATTAGTAAAATTGTAAGTTTCAGCTGCATCCTTGAGGTTGTTCACGAAGTAGAGGAAAAGGAAGTGTAGTGGAAAGAGAACTTAATTTGAACATAGAAGATCTGGGTTTAAATACTGATTCTCTTAATAACTACTTGTTCAGAAAACCATAGGGGGAGGGAAATCACTCTGGGTCTCAGTTTCCTTAATTGTAAAATGAGGAAGTTTGCTTAGGTGATTTCTAGGGACCCTTGCAACTCTTAATCCTATGGCCTCAGGCCTGTGAATTTAGTTATCTTCTCTGATTTTTACAAATGGTGTATTAATCTTCCTTTATTTTCTTTGGATAGACCCCTTATCCCTCTGGACAGAATGCAGCTCCAACCACATTGGTGTATCCCCAGGCCCCTCAGACAATGAACTCACAGCCTCAAACCCGCTCTCCGGTAAGTGAATGTAAACTAGCTCCATGTAGATTCCTCTTAGCGCCTTTTGTCTGGTTTTTGTGGACAGTAGTTTGGTGTTTCTTTTCAAAATAGTTTCACTGAATTCTGGAAGTTTGTTTCAAAGTGTGTGTTCCTACTGGTTTGCATTGCATTTTCAGAGCCCTCCCCATTGGAACATTTCATTGAAAATTTGGTGTCCCCTAAAAAAAGGGAGAAGATGGATTTCTTTGCATCCACTTCTCCAGCTCAGTAACGTGGTTTCTTTTTAGTGTAGTTGCATTCAAGTTCACCTCATTTCCGTACTTTATCCATTAATAATATTTTTCAGTAGGAAAGAGAAAGAAGCAAAGGCAATTTAGAAAACTCAGTTTGATTTTTGTAACTGCACTCTAAGTCTCCAGTGCTCTAGGGAGCAAGACTCTTACATCAGTGTCACAGGATCAGTTCTAACCATTTTAACCGAATGGACGTCTATGTGTATGCTGGTACAGCTGAGCAGAGCTGTTTGGTTGGGGGTTAAGCCAGTTGGCATCCAAATGGAAGATCTCTTCTCCTGCTCTCATTTTTGCTGGGTTTCTCAGAGACTGAGAGCACCCCCCAGAGTTCAGGCTCTTTTTCCCATTGCTTCTTAGGGAGTTATGGAAGCTGTCCATTCTCTGGACATTTTTCTGCCCTGCCCTGCCCTGCCCTGCATGATTAGCTTTGGCTAGAAAGCGCTTGTGCAGCATCTCACGTTAACCCTCTTTACGCATCAGCCTCTGTGATTCCACAGCATGGCCCCAAGGACGGAAGAGGCAGGGTCTTCTTTTGGCTCCCATGCCTATGCGTTCTGCTAGATAGGAAAAGAGAAACTTACAATGCCAGTTCCCATTCTTTTTTATTTCATGTGGACTGAGAATTAGTGGAAGGTGCCATATATCAGATTCTTTTCAGTATCTAGCCTCCGGGGAGAACATGGACTGCACTGAAAACTTTTATTGCTCTTTTCTCAAACTTGCCCATCCCTTCTTCTCTGATAGCAGCTGTGGGAGAGTCCTCTCTAAGAGTGAAGGGGGTGGTGAGGATGTGGGGCGGGTGGTCAGTCTCAGTGGCCCATTTAATTCTTCACCTCTCTACTGAAATTGCCAAAAAGGTGGCCAATGGAAGCTCAATCCTGAGAGTGGTTTTGGATGCGGACACTGGACCCCTTGGAATGGGACGGAGATCCCACCATTTCATTTCACATAGGCCCCAGTTCTAATCATTAGCCTGGAACAATGATGTTAAACTTTGATAAACAGTAAGTGAGTACTATGGTCCTCTTCTCCCCCCTTTTTTTTAAACTGTTGAAAAGCAAGAGTAAGTTTACATGGTTAGAACTGGAGCAAAACCTGACTGAAGAGCTGCATCTCTAAACCAGTTTTTTTGACAGCCCAGCAGAACAGTGCCAATACATTGCACAGACAACTGGAAGAGGAGGAAGGTTTTGGAACAGACTCCCGTTTACAGGTCCTTGGCTGGAAGAGGCTGGATAAAATACTGCATTGTAAGCAATATAACAAACTGTACTTCTTGCAGGCAGAAGTGCCCTTGGCACTATTTATTTATTTTTTTTTGACCACATTCATTTATTGGCTGATCTACAGAAATGCATTGATTGCTTCCTCCCTGAAAGTATAACAGACCATGGCAGTTTCTGCCAGGTTTAGTGGGAGAAGAATGGAAGAATGTGGGTGGGTTTTCTCCAATGGCAATTAGATAGGAAGAATTTGGGAATTTTTTTAATGTTAAAAAAATTCAAAGGGATGGCGCTTTCAGCTCTATTTGATCCAAAATGCAAATTATAAGTGTTTCCCATTATTTTATTAAATATCAAGGGGGAAATTGTCTGCAGTTGTTCAGCCATTTTCTGTGGTCTTACTTTATTATTTTTTTTAAACTATCCTCTATGCAATTTTTGCCATCCGCTCTGCTAGTGACCATTACCACCCCCATTACTAAAAACCACACATATAACATTCCATTTACATGCTCCCAAAACAAGTGCAAGACTAGCTGGCCCCAAACTACTCTTGCTTTTTGTTTTGGGTTTGATTTATTTGATTTCATTTATAATGGTGCGGGAGGGTAAAGCAGGGGTGAGGAAATTCTCTGGATTGCATTTTTGACATCCTGGGCTTCCATAGTCTAGTCTCATCCACCCCACAGCGAGCCCTGCTGGTGTGGAGAGGTAAGCTGTCCCGCTCAGGAAGTGACCCTAACCCTGCTTTGTAGAGCGGCCAGAGCTCACTCCATTCTATTTCTGCATTAATGGGCCATTGGCGATTGCACCCCCTCGGCTCTTCTGTTCTGCCCTGGACAGCTGCCTTTGCAATCCAACTGGCTTCACGTGTTCCACCCAATCCTCAAATCCAGCTTTGTGGCATTATTCCTATTTGAAACCAAGAGGATCCTATTTGAATTCTAACTTGGGAAAATTCTGGGCGTTTTTCGGTTTTTGTTTTTTTTTTTTTAAATACTGGTAAGCCCAAGTATAATTTATCAATTTACCCTTGTTTCTTATTGTCACATCAAAACTCCAAATAGTAGTTTATTTTCAATTTCTCCAATATAGTCAGACTACTGAAAGCATAATTGGGGAGAGGGGAGCATCATGGCTTTTGTAATACTCTGTGGTTATTTTAAAATGCTATGGTTCAGTGTGCCAACTTGACATCAACATTTGTTGGCCATGCCTAGTTGCCAACTTTGCACAAAAGGGTGTGTGAGAGAGAGAGAGAGAGAGAGACCATTAAGGGGGTGGGTGGCAGAAGCATTTTGATCCAGGTTTCACAGAAGGCTGCTTTCCTTTATATCTACTATCTTTTCCATCTAAAGACAAAGCCAAATGAAACTAAAGTTTCGACTTTTATTCTGAGCCAGCAGCGACTACAGTTTGTTCTGTTGCTTACAGCTACCCATAGGATAACAAATACTGTCAACCAAAATAAAAGCTAAATAGCCAATGGTGACTAGTGCAAAATAGACTAGGGTACTTTCCCACTAACTTTAAACAATTTTGATTATTATTTTTATAATATATTCCTTTTGGTTATAGAAAATACCCCTTTACTTAGAAGGTTTTAAATATATAAAAATTTCAGCATTGATTTTAAAGCCTTAGAAATGGGACCTTTCTGTGGAACAGTGATAAGACAGGTACTACTACTCTCAGGTTAAGTTGTTTAAAATGTGCTTCCCTCTGCACTGCAGCCCTTCCCTTATAAATATTTGGATTGGGAGCAGTTGTCTCCCCTCTGTTAGTAATGGCCTAATGCAGGTTGTGTTGTCCATACTGGAAGCTTTTCTTTCTAGCAGGTATAAGATCTGATTTTTTTCCCCATCAATAAGAAATGGAAAATCATGATAAGGCCATATATCCTTTTGAGATGAGAACTTGCTGTACGAATAGTTTGTGTGAGTGGCCACTATTCTGGAATAGTATAGAGGAGTTATCCCCACCCCCTTTTAGGCACATAGATTAGAGAAGGAATTTATTAATATCCTTTATATCTACTCAAAACATGCTCACTTAGATGCTGCTAACTAGGAAGATAGGTGACATTTTAGCTTATAAGTGAATTCTGCATTGAACTCTCTGTGACCTGAATTGTCTGGCAACACTGTGAATTTGTGCTTTGATGAAAATGTGTTGTTATTATTTTATTAGCCTACTTTTTTGTCAAAAGAGGGGGTCACACGACGTACTCTCTTAGGGCCTTTCTAGCTCTGACATTCTAGGATTCAGATGGCAGCCTGGGGAAACAAGCATTTCTAGGGCTCTTGCAAGTTGTTAAAGAATGTGTAATCTTTTTTGATTGGGATTAGGTTATATCTTAGTGTTTACTACTTCTGGAAAGAATTTGTGCACAGTGAACCACAGCCATTGGAGGCTTGGGGTGCTCAGATGAATGAAACCATGCTCTTTCATGCCTTAGGTTAGAAAGGAACCAGCTTTCCCACATGATTTTTCCATTTAACTTTTGAAGAGGATGACTTTGTTTATGACTTAGTATCTGGGCAGTGGAGCAGCATTGCAGCCTCCACATTTTGTCCTGTTCTTCCTGATTAAAAAAACCTACCTTGGGAACTGTTTTGTCATTGAGCTTTGTTTGGTCTGAGAATTATCTATCAAAATTTCCTTGCTGGTGCATGTTTCATGTGTCCTGAGTTAGGAAAAAGTAAGAAATGACAATGTGAATTTCAGACATTCCTCAAGTGGGCAGAAACATTCTGTTTTAGTCAGTCTCAAGGATAGCTAGTTAGAAGTATGCACACAGAGTGCATAAACATTAGTTGTGGGCTCAGATTTCACACAGCATGTTTAATTGCTTGGCCCTCTTCCAGTAGTATCTTCATTCATTCTTGTAGAAGACTGATGTTCACTAGTCGTTTGCCTGGATGTGCTTGCTGTTATGCCTAACTAGTTCATTTGATTTATGCTTGGATGGTTATAATATTAAATAGTGTTTGCTCACCCCTCCCCAACCAAACACTAGAAGGGATTTATTCATCACATGTGTGCAATGCTGAACCTCCCTCACCTTTGGCTGCGGAGGGGCTAGAAGACACTTAACCTGAGCTAGAGACCAAGACGCATTCCTCTGACACATGCTGTGTCTGCTTGGATACCTTCGTGAACTCTTCTGCTATGTTGTAGCCTCCAAGCATTTCTCACTTTCTCCAGCTCTGATCTAAGTCCTGTTGTTACATAGAGCATCCTTGCCATTCGTTTGCTTGGCCTAATACCCAGCCCTTCCGACTTTCTTATGCACGGTATCTACGTTTTTAAGTTGACTATAAGAAAGCCCGTGATACAGCAACTGGGGCTGTGTGTTTCTCTGCAGGTTCTTAAATAAAGCCCTGTTAATTGCAACGATGTTAACCTGCGGAATTCTAGTACCTGTCTCTCACTGTCCTGCAGCAAAGCTTTGATTGTTTGTGTGTGTGTGTGTGTGTGTGTGTGTGTGTGTGTGTGTGTGTGTGTGTGTGTGTGTGTGTTTTGTTTTGTTTTGTTTTGTTTTTTTTCCTTGTGGGTTTTTTGTTTTTTGGGCAGATTGTGTGACATTTTGGTTTTTGTTGTGGTGTTTCTGACTCTTTGTGCCTTTCCTTTTGTGTTTGTCTTCTCCCTCCTTTTCTCAGTTTGCAGCGGGGCCTCGACCTGCCCATCATCAGGTACTGTACCATTGCCCCTTTCACCTCAGTCTTAACTAATGGGCTGGGGCTTTTTAACAGCTGCTAATTCTTAGAATGCTGCCATCCAATGGGCCCTGGATCTCTGACCAGGAGGCCCCCCTGCCAACAGATGCTGTTGCCCTTTGTCAGCTTTTGACTACTCTTTCTACTTGAATGGTACTGCAAAGCTCTGCAGTTAGCAACTGCCCTTTGTTTTAACATAAGTTATTCAGATTTCAATTGAGGATGCCTTTTAAATTTTTCAAAGATTCAGCCCTAAAAACTGTTATGGTTCAGTAGAAACTTCACTGAATGGTACAGGCAACATTCTAAGGGTTCTCTATCACATGCTGAGGTAACGATATTAACTTATAGAGCTAAGAAGAGTGATGTTTCTAAATTCACTCAACTTTAATCACTAGCTTAGATTTTATAACAAACTCTTAATAGCAATATAGTTTAATTATTTTGGCTTGCGTTACTTAAATTTTTAGAACATATACAATATTGATTATTTTATGATTAAACTTTTGATTGCTCAGAGTTTTTTAAAAAATACTTGCTGAATAAATAAGTTTAAAATGTCAGATTATAATAGATCATTTAGCATACTTCTCTTAGAAACCCTTGAATAGAAAGAATACTTAGCATATTGTTTTTTTTTTTTCTTTCATATATGTCAGGCACAATTTAGAGGGTTTGGAGGGGAGGTACTTTTTCTCTCATGGAGAACAGTACTATATTCTATCTTTCAAAATCACTTGTCCTAACAACATTTTTGTTGAAAAGAGTTTGAGGAATATCTCCTGATATTTAATAACCTGTTATGCTGTATTTGTTAGCCATTGTTCTAGAGAGAATAGGTTGGCTTGATGGAAGAATTTCATACTTTAAATTGTAGAGCATTGCAAAATTAAATGTTGTCCCTATGCTTCTAAAGATCATGAAATCCAAGAAAAGTGGGTATAATATATGCATGGAAGTAGGAAAGATAAATTGGGACCAATTTGCTTTGTATCATCAATTAAAAGCCAGAGGGCTACGTGGAATCTTCAGTGGTTGTTGGTATCTTACTAGGTGACAGCATCTGAACTTAGAGCCAAGAGACTTGTTTTGAATCCTTCTAATCCTTATGAAAGGTAGCTAGGTGGTACGGTGGATAGAGTACAGGTCTTGGAATTAGGAAGAATCTTCTTCCTGAGTTCATATCTGGCCTCAAACACTTCCTAACTGTATGACCCTGGGCAAGTCACTTAACCCTGTATGCCTCAGTTTCCTCATCTGTAAAGTGAGCTGGAGAAGAAAATGGCAAACCCTTCCAGGTATCTTTGCCAAGAAAATCCCAAATGGGGTCACCAAGAGTCAAGCACGACTGAAAAATGACTGAACAACAAGACCTCTTATGAGCTGTGTGCCTGGGAGCAAGATGTTTAACTTTCTTATCCTGTTTTCTCATCTGTAAAGTAGGGAGGGTGATGCCTGTGGCCTCTTCTTCACGCGATTATTGTGGGCATTTAAGCAAGATAGTGTATTAAAAGCTCTTTGTAAACCTTAAAGCCCTGGGATAAATATCAAATATTATTATTGTCATTTACAATGAGGAAAATAAACTAATGATGTATGAAAATGAAGATAAACAGTTTTGATGATAGATAGAAAAAATGGAGTTATTTAACCAAGACTTAAATAATACTAGCATTTATTTTAGGTTTGAAAAGTACTTTACATATATTGTTTCATGTGAGCTTCATAACAACCCTGTGATAGATACATCATCATCCTTGTTTTACAAGTGAGGAAACTGAGTCTGAAGTTAGGTTACCTGTCCAAGGTCCCAAAGCTAGTAAGTATTTGAAGCTGAATTCGGACTTGGGTCTTTACGAGTGCTGTTTTATTGTGCTGCCTTGCAACCTAAAAGGGAGGACTCTTGATTTTATTTATATGGAAAAAACGACAACCCCACTGCTCTTTTAGAAAAGGAGACCAAGTTTACTTTTGGAGTTTTTGTTCCTGTTTTTAGAAGTTTACAAGATTACAATAAGATTACAAGTTGAAAGGGACCTTAGAGATGGGTGCTTACACCAATGGACTGAACTGACAAAGCACACTAAGTAAGCCCCACAGTGCTAGAACTTAGATTAGAACCTTTGTCCTAGGACTACACATCAACGGCCTTAATTGACCCATTAAATTCATTTGGATTTATTTTTGTCTATTTTCTGGTTTCATTTTTTTCTCATCAATCAAAAAAGACTAATTCATGGCCCTTATAAGACTCAAGGGGAAGCAGGCTTTCAATGATTAATGAAATATTCACAGAATCCTTAAGGACCCTCAAGGTGTTTTCTTTTCTTTTCTTTTCTTTTCTTTTCTTTTCTTTTCTTTTCTTTTCTCTTCTCTTCTCTTCTCTTCTCTTCTCTTCTCTTCTCTTCTCTTCTCTTCTCTTCTCTTCTCTTCTCTTCTTTTCTTTTCTTTTCTTTTCTTTTCTAGCAATTGGGGTTAAGTAACTTGCTCAAGGTTACACGGCTAGTCATTTTTTATGCGTGGGTGCTCATTTTCTGAGGCCGGATTTGATCTCCGGTCATCCCAACTCCGAGGCCAGTGCTCTTACTCACTGCGCCACCTAGCCTCCCCCAAGGTGTTTTCTTTAGCCATACTTACTGCCCTCCCCATCCCTTCACCTGGAGCTGTGAGGAGGCAGAGACTGAGAGGTATCTTGGAGCAAGGAAGGATGAATCTGGAATGTTTTTTGCTTTGGGTCATTATGTTATAGTGGATCAGAACTTGATCACTTGAAAGAAATCTACCTTTAGAAAGACTGTTGATGATGGAGGTCTTCAAAATTAAGCCTCAAATTCACTTTTACTTTACATGACTTTAAAGCTTTTTGGCAATGTGGAATTGGAATAGGGAGGTCCTGAATACTAGTCCTGTCTCTGAGGCATGTTGTGAGGCCTTTTCAGATACCCTAAATTACAGAGAGTTGGGCATCTGCTTTGTTGTAGGTTTTTCCATACCCTGACTTTGGCTGTATTAGTGCAGTTACAACTCATTTGGGGGAAGGGACAAAAGACAAAGAAGTAGCAGGCTCTGTCCTCGAGAAGCTTGCAGTCTTATTAGGAGTGGGGGGCGGGAGTCTAAAGGAGGGCACAACCGCAGACTACCAGGTACAAATGAGATGCAGGTAACCAATAAATTAAAGGGTTCTCTCAGAGCAAAGGCTCTGTGATGGAGGACTGTGAAGGGCTTTTGTGGAAGGTGGGGCTTTAGCTGGATCTTAAGGGAAGCCAGCAGGTGGCAGTGACAAGGGAGAGAATTCCAGGCATGGGGAGATGGCCTGTGAAAATGACCGGTGTCTGTGAGTAATAGCAAGGAGCCCAGTGGCACTGGAGGGGGGCAAGGAGTACGAAAACTAGAAATTAGAAGGGCTTTAAAAAAAAACCCAACAGAGGTTTTCTAGATTTGGTCTTAGAGGCACTAGGGAATCTCAGAAATTCCTGAATGGAGGAGGTGCTGTATTGTAGACCTGCACTGTAGGAAGATCAGATCACTGGTGGGGAGACCTGAGGCAGGGAGACCAGCCAGCCAACGGGGTCAGAAGTCCAGGCCTGAGGCAGGGAGGATCTACACTAAAGCTGAGGAGAGGAGACCAGTGCCAGAGATGTGAAGAAGTTAAAATCAACGGGACTTGACTGACCACTGATTGGATGCAAAGGGGAGAGAGGGAAGGGTCAAGGCTGACATGTAAGTGGTGGGTCTGGGGGACTGAGTGGCCCCTGGGGAAGTTATCAACAAGGGAAGGGTGGGGAAGTGGAGATACCACTTCTGGACATGTTGAGTTTTAGATGTCTACAGGACATGCAGCTTGAGATGTTCTTTCCCCTATTCCTTCTAAAAAAAAATCAAAGGTTATGCATTACTCGATTTGCCCACTAGACAGAAACAAGTAGAACTAAGCTTTGTTAGATTGGCTAAGAACTGTGACTTTTAGTGTTGTTTAGGTAGAATCAGATGCTGTTTTTGAAAGCTCTGTCACTGGGGTAAATCAGAACCTTTCTCCTTTTTTTTTTTTAAGCAATTGGGGTTAAGTAACTTGCTCAAGGTTACACGGCTAGTCATTATTTATGTGTGGGTGCTCATTTTCTGAGGCCGGTTTCGATCCCGGGTCATCCCAACTCCGAGGCCAGTGCTCTTACTCACTGCGCCACCTAGCCTCCCCTGAACCTTTCTCTTTTTAAGGACTAATGATCGATGGGGTAACAAACACACTACATGTGTGACAGACCATAGGGCCAGACAGCAGCTGCCCTTCTTAGTGGGGGGCTGTGTGGCTTAGAGTTTGAAAGGGGTTTCTTAGACCCACTTTAAGAACCAAAGCCATTAAGCACAAAGCTATGGCATGGGACCACTCATGACAGTGACCTGCTTTGGTTCTTGGACATCAAGGTGGGGGAGGGCTGTCTAAACAGCTTTTCTTTCAGTGTACACTCTCAATTCACAGGGGGCTGTTCTCTGGGCTGTCCTGACTTCAGAGCTCTCACTTCCCTTTCCCCACTGAAATAGCCAATGGATTAAAGGGAGGAAGAGGAGGAGGTCAGAAGAAGGAAGAGGCAGACCAAGAAATCCAGAGGATGAGAGGATCAGACCTAGAAGTTATGATTCTCGTTCACAGCTAGGCAAAGCACAAAGAGTGCAGACACACTGAGAGAAGGGAGATGTCTTTATACCGACTATCCCCCTCCCCCTTTCACCCCAAGGGATGGAAACTCTGCTGTTGCATTCAGCCAGGAATGACTTTGACCTCCAGGGCAGAGGGTTGCAATTCTCTGTGTCTTTGTAGAGACTTCCAATCATTGTTTTAAATAAGAAACAGTATTGAATTAGAATTTTATGATTGTACTCTAGTATGGTTTACAGGAAAGTAGTTTATTTCAAGTGGTTTAACCCCATATTGGTGCTTACTAAATATTAATTGATGATGCTATGTTTAAAAAATATAATAATGGAAAAATTTCTTAGATTTTTTAAAAATCCCATATCACAATCTATTTACTATAAAAGGAAGCCTAGATTTACTATATTTAAGCAAATTGAGGATGAAGTCAAATTAAAAGTAATAATGAGACTTAAAATAAGAGTTGAGCATTTTCTTTGTCCTAAGAGAACACTGAAGCTACTTTTGTTGAAGATCTTTATCTGTGTTACCAGCTAGGGTTCTTTTTGAAGGTTGAAGCCCATGTAAGACAAGGGTGTAGTGCCCTAAATGCTTTCCTGTTTTCTCTGGGCCAGAGTGTACCTTATTCTACGCTTCCTCCCACCCCCACCCCCTTCCCTATTTTCTTCT
Source organism: Gymnobelideus leadbeateri (assembly GCA_011680675.1). NCBI lineage: Eukaryota > Metazoa > Chordata > Mammalia > Diprotodontia > Petauridae > Gymnobelideus > Gymnobelideus leadbeateri. The sequence goes on along the minus strand of WOXC01010389.1, from coordinate 105,403 downwards.
GTTTTTCAGGGATCCTTTAATCAGTATTTCCTGGTCAGTAACACATTTGCAATTTGAAGAAAGGAAGGAAGTTTACATTTTAGCCTCCTTTGAAGATGAAAAAGAAATCCAATGTACCTTTACATAAAAAATGTTCTTGGCTCTGGAAGCATATAGACAGACGTTAAAAAAAAAAAAAAGCAACCCAACAGCAAACCATCTTAATTAGAAACAGAGGAACAGAGTACACCCAGAGTTAAACAAATGACATCTTGGAATTTAAGTTGTAGTTCACACAGTTAATTTTATCTGTGCTCAGTGCAGTTTGTCTAGTTCTGGTTTAAAGTTACTTGTGTTCCTGTCCTTGTATTACTTCTAGATTACCCAATAGAGATCAGGTGCTGGTTATATACTTGGGCTAAGGAGTGAGCCATGTCATCTTAAAATAGGTCAGAGAATTGATTTTTAGGCTTGTTCCTAGAGCAAAAACATTTTGCAACACATTTCCCTATGTCTTATTTTTTGTTTACACACAAAACTCAACGGCACAATTTCCTCAGCTCCATAAACAAATAGATCTTTAACCACAGCCAGAAAGTGTTTGCCAGGGAGGAATAGTTTCTCTTGGGCATGTGTTGAAGCCTAGAGTTATTTTTCTACTGTAGTTTTGCTTGGCTATTTTAAAGATGTTCTAAAGGTTTAGCTGTAAGTGGTGTTTGTCCATCATGTGCTAGAGAATGTTGAAGAGATCACTTAATTAAGAGGCCAGAATTCTAGGTTCTCGTTCTAGCCCTGTCATGAACTTGGTGATGAGACCACCTAAAGTCCCTTCTCCTCTATGCCAGAGTTTCCTCACCGTTAGGATAAAGTTGGTTTTAGCTGATCTTTTAGGCCCATTCCAAGAGGGCCAACTCATAAGTTAGCCATGGAAGCACTGGAAGGGACCTGAGAGGCCATCTGATCCAGTTGACAATTCTCTTAAGACACATAAGTGACCCTTAGTTCTCTACTTGGAGTGGTCATGGGTGGATTGTGGGGAGAGGGGAGGGCAGCACCTGTGATTATACTTTTCTGTTGTTCTAAGTGTTAGAAAAGTTTTCCTTATATTAATCTTCAGTTTTCTACTTTACAACTTCTACCTGTTGCTCCTACTTCTGCTTTCTGGAACTGTGCAGATAAAGCTTAATCTGTCTCTTTAAACAAAAGCCTTTCACATGCTTGACACCTACCGACTCCCACTCCCATCTTTTCCAATCCTTTTCTTTGGTTCTGTCAGATATGTCATAGGCATTTTACTATACATTGGTTTCCCTTCTCTGAATATTCTCCCATTTTGTGTTCTCTTTTGAAGAAGTTTCCTTTTTTAAATAGACACTTGTCTTTCCATGTGCCGTGAAAGCATCCTAGATTTAGAAAATCTAAGAGCTTAAGTCAGTTAGGGAGTTGTCTTTGAAAAGGGCAGCTCAAGTGAACGTGATGACATGTAGGAATATGGCTGCATACACATACACTGTATAATTTATGAAAACGGTGCTGGGATCAGTACTCTGCTCTGTCCAGTTCTGATTTTGGCCTGGTTCAGGGCTTTGATGTAGTTTGATGTAATGGCAGTCCATGGGACTATGGAATTTACAGCTGTAAAGAAACTATTTGTTTTACAGATGAGGAAGCTGAGTCCTGTAGTGGTGAAATGACATGCCCTTATCTCTACATGACAGAGCCAGCAAGAAGCTAAACTGGGGCTGAATCCTCTTCTGAGATTGAGTTTCAGATCAAAGATTTTAAATTGTAAGGGACCTTAGAGCTTATCTAGCCTAAGCTAGAGGTCCTGAGGCCTGAAGAGGATGTTTACTTTGCTCAGGACTCCCCTCAGTTTTCAGTCGCTGGCAGGGTTGAGGCTCTTCACTCTGATTCTCTAGCCTGAGTCAGACTCAGGACTCTGTCTTGTCTCCTTTCTTCTTACATGTGCTGCCCTCTTGTCAGAGTGATTGATCTGCTGGTGTTGGTCACGAGGTACTGGCCTCTCCTCTTTTAGTTCCAGTCTGGTGGTGTCAAAAACTGAGACGAGACTGGAATACTTTCTTTAGTTTCTCCAGCCTAGTCTGACCAGGTACTTCACCCTAGTAACAGCTCACATTCATGTGGTACTTGAAGGTTTATGAAGTCCTTTTTTCACTACAGCCTTGTAATATAGTCTAAGGCTTGTTGGCACCATTTTAATGACAAGGAATACAAGGCCAGAGAAGCAAATCACTTTATCCAGGGCTGCACAGCATTCAATTTAGAACTGGACTATGGGTCTTGCACCTGTAAAATCACTTTGTACACACTGGAATTTGAAAATCCTTGATGTTTCCAGTGCTGTCATTGGCAATTCATGACTACGGAATTCTTCTAAAAAATGTTTGAAATAGAGACTGAACCTGTGATTTCACTGGTTTAATGAAGATTATCTCCTTCTCAGAGGTGAGATTTGGTCCTAGGTATTCTTGGCTTTGAAGCCAGCTTTTTGGCCATCATACCCCAGTCTCTCTCATAAGTGGCGATAACAATGCTTGGCTGACACGTCTCCCAAGGTCCTTGTATCAAAAGTGTTCTGTAAACTACTAGATGAAAGAGAAGTCCTGGGAAGCCTGGGTTCTGCACCTTTGCTCTGCTTGTATCTTGCTATTGGGACCTCACAGAGAATCTTTTCATCTCAGAGGCTGGGGGATACAAGAAGCATTTCAGAAGGCTGGACACTTAGTATACACAGAGGAGAGGACAAACAGTGTCTTCAGTCAGGCAGCTTCCCTTTGCCCAGACAATAGGACATGTTCCCACAAACACAGACATAATGGCATGATGAGAAAGAAGAGGGCGGAACCAGGAAAGGCTTCTTAGAGAAAATGGAACATGAGCCTTCCCTGGCTGAGGGATGGGGATTCTCTAAGTTTGCCCTTGGGAGAGGAAATGGATTCAAATCTGATGCACAAGCAGAATCCTGGAGGTCAAGGTCAGAGCCCAAGGAAGCCAGTGTGGCTGGAGCGTGGAGCAAATGCACAGAGGGGCATCACATGGAGTGAACCTTCTGCAGTGGGAAATAGGAAATAGGCTGACACCAGAATGTGAAGGGTTCTTAGTACCTTTTAGAGGCAGTGGTGGGCAGTCTAGGGTGCTTAAGCAGAGGAGTAGCCTAGAACAATTGTCTGGAAGATACATCAAAGACTTGAGAGATGAGAAGATGGGATCCAAGCAGGATGGACTCTAAGGAACCTTCTGCTTGACTGAGTTAAACTCCATTCAAAATCTGATGTATGGAGTTTGTTTATTTCACCTGTAGTACTTCTAGTGATTGATGGAGAAATATTCTGTGTCACTATTTTGGTTTTATTATTTAGAAAAAAAATGTGTTCATTCACCAAACATTAATCCTTGCTGTATACACAATGGATTATGCTTCGAAGGAAAAAGATTCATTCACATGCTTCACAGATGGCCTCTGTTTTGAGAATCTTATGGTAAGTGCTAGGGGCAGATACAAAAATAATTAAGACTAAGCCTGTGTTTTCTAAGAGCTTGTAGTCAAATAATGTAGATAATATATTCATACAGATAACATTAAAACTTTAATTATATCTGATTGCCAAAGTGGAGTTCCCCCAAGGAGGGAAATATCCTTCCTGCTTGGGAGTAGGGAGTGTGTGGGAGGTCTTCAAGGAGGAGGTGGCAGTTGAGTTAGAAATTGATGAATGAGGAGAATCCCAGCAGGTGTCGATGGAGTTTGAATTTGTAGGTGGTTAGGGCTTCTCTAGCATGAGGGTAGTGGATAAAGGGCTGACTTTGTAGCTAAAAAGATGTGGGTTCAAGTATCATCCTCTTCCTCTTTCAATATCCCAGGCAACACTTAAGACTTTAGGACAATTGCAGATTCTTACTGGTTGTTTCTTACAGCAATGAAATTATAAGACTGGGCCAAAAAAGGGAAAAAAACTAGCTTATCTTTTTTTTTTTTTGACAAAAAGTATTTTTATTTGATATCTGAATAAGTGTTGACTCCTTAGGACACAGCCTTTGGCATCTTTTCCAGCTTATTCATCAGCTTGTTGCACTGTGCCTTTCTCAGAAATATAGATACCATCCAAAACTTTTCTGATATCCTTGTCTTTGACTGGTGGCCTGTTGGATCAGGGCAGTTGAGTTTGAAACAAGTTCAATATCATTTCCTTCAAGAATTAACTCATCTTTTTGGGCTTGAGAAACAGCACAAGCAACACCTGGTCTCATGCGCACTCTTCGGATATATTTTTCACCCAAGAAATTTCTGATTTCAACAAGTAAGCCATTCTCTTGAATAACAACATTGATGGGGAAGTGAGCATACACAGACCTCATCTTGTAATGAAAACCCAGTGTAATGCCTTTGATCATATTTTGTACATGGCTACAGATTGTGTGCACGGTTGCAAGTTCTTTTCAATTTCCCCACCACTTGTCTACCCGAAGCCTTTTTTTCTTCTTTCCAAGGAGACTGAGCTCAACATTGATATGGTTGAAATCCCTACGGAGGATTCCTCTGGGCCCTTTCACAATAACTGTCCGACCCTTAAGAGAGATGTCAACATTTTCTGGGATGTCGATGGTCTGGTTGCTTAGAATGGTCTTCATGGGCCAAAGAAAAGCTATCTTTTTTTTTCCATTGTAGAAGAAATGTATTCAAAGGTTTCTCTGGCAGCCAGTAGTGCTACCATTAAAAGTGATTAAGTGAAAAGTTACATTTGGCTTCCCATCAGTGTGACCTTGGATGGGTAAGGCATTCAATCTTTATTTTCTCTGAGCATCAGTTTCCCCATCTTCAAAATGGGGACTAATACTGCTGATAAGTCTTACATTGCTAGATGAATGCCAGTTGTTATTATTATTGACTTAGTTCAACCCCTCATTTTATAGATGAGAAAACTGGGACAGAAGTGAAGTGATGTGCCTTGGGCTGCGGTAGTTAACTATTGTTACACTCTTGACTTGAATCTAGGTCTCCTGGCTTACTGTCTTTTTTTTTTTTTTTTTTGGCTTTTTGGAGGGCAATAGGGGTTAAGTGACTCACCCAAGGTCACACAACTAGTTTTTGTGTTAAGTGTCTGAGGTTGGATTTGAACTCAGATCCTCCTGACTCCGGGGCCGGTGCTCTATTCACTGTGCCACCTAGCCATCCCATATCTTTTTTTTTTTTTAAGTACTTTTACCTTATTGATCACCTTCCCAAATTAAATTAACGGTAAATTTTTTCAAAATAGGAGAAGGGCAGTTAGATGGATCAGGGACGGATAGAATGGATGATGGGAGTGGAGAACTGAGAAAAACAGGAACAAGCATCTTTTATGTTTGTTTTCTGTTATTTCTGCTAGGGAAAGAACAATCTTTAGACCAAGAAAGAGAGACACAAAACAGTTATGGTTAGAATCCTGTATAAGTGAGGAGAGAGCCAGAGACTACACAGCTATAACGAGTAGTTCAGATCATCAGGCCTGGTGAGCTACATTTCAGGTTCCTCAGTGAAATGATGGGTGTAGTACTTAAACTGCTGTTGGTCTTTGAAAAATTTTGGAGTCTTGCCACATGATTGGGCATGATAAATATTGTCCTTATGTTCAAAAAGGGGTGGGAGGGAGGTTCTTATAGGCCAATGAACTTGGCCATACCTTTGAATGCATTATTGTTAAAGGGGCAAATTGGATAGATTTAAAAAGAGAAGCATGCTCAGTATCACAGGTCAGTAAAATACAAGGTATGGCAGCCCTTCCTTCCTTCCTCTGCATCAAGAATATATCTGGACTGAAGCAAGGCATTTAACAAGGGTTTTCTCCACATGCTCGCAGACAAGACAGAAATGGTTTTTTTTTTTAGACTTGATAATCAGTGGATTGTTGCCAGTCTTGAACGTAGGGTCTCAGTGCTTTTTCATTGGCTCTGTGTTATTTAACATTTCAGTCATTGGCATGGATGGCATGCATCTTTTTTTATCTATCTATCTATCTATCTGTCTATCTATCTATCTATTTATTTATTTAGCTTTTTGGAGGGCAATTGGGGTTAAGTAACTTGCCCAAGGTCACACGGCTAAGTTTTTGTTTGTGTGTGCATTAAGTGTCTGAGGCTGGATTGGAACTCAGGTCCTTCTGACTCCAGGGCTGGCGCTCTACTCACTGCTCCACCTAGCCGCCCTGGCATGCATCATATTTACCTGAAGTATGTCATAAAGTTAGGTGGCTTAGTTATTACTTTAGATTACCAATTAGGGAACAAAAAATATTGCTAGACTAAAGTAGGCTAAACCTAAGAAATTTAATAACCCCTAAGGGTTCATGCACAGTTCATTTTTTTTTTTTAAGCCCAAGTATGGGATGCAGGAAATATGGCTAGCCAGCATTTCATATCACAATGCCCTTGGGGTTGGGAGTGGACCATAAGCTCAGTGTGACTCTTCGGCTAAGAAAAGCTATTGGAATCTTAGACTGTGTTAATAGACCCATTGTGTTCAGAATGAAGGGGACATGGGTCCTCTGTACCCATTCTGGTCAGAATGTATCTGGAATATCATATTTAGTTATGAGTGCTATGGATTAGGCAAGACTGCCAGGATGGAATATATGTAGAGGTTGTTAAATGGGATAGGGAGAATATTGGAACCTATGTTATAGGAAAATTGGTTAAAAGAACTTAGAGGTGTTTCTCTGGGAATAAAGAAGACTTGGGAGATAATGGAAAACCATCTTTGAGTGTCTGAAGAACCCTCCCTTTGTTGGAGCAGCTGGTGTGAGCAATAGAGATGCTAGACCTAAATGTATCTTTGCCTAAAATGTATCTAAGTCTATAATTCTATTTTGGAGTTTCTTATAGTATATTCTGTCCTAAATTTAAATTCATGGAAGTTTTAGGGTAGAGTAAATGGAATGCTGAGTTTGGAATCTGTGCCTGGGTGACCATTCAGATTCTGGTACTTCCTGGCTAGTTTTAATGTGCTTTTGTTGGGCAGGTCCCCTAACTTCTCTTAGTTTCAGTTCCCTCATCTTTAGATAGTAACAGTAATGATTAATGGAGATATTCTGAGGACCAGAGGATATCACATATGGAAAGCACCTGGTAAGGCAGAGTGGGCTACTCATACTTACTATGGAGAAAGTTATGAGAAATGAAATTGGCTGAAGCTTAAAACTCAGCTAGGTACTCAGGGGGTAGAGCACTTGGCCTACTAACTGTGTGATCCAGGGCAGGTCATTTTACCTCTGTTAGCCTTAATCCACTGGAGAAGGAAACAACAAACTGTTCCAGTATCTTTGCCAAGAAAACCTCATGGTGTGCTGTGGTCCATGGGATCACCAAGACTTGATTACAACTCAACAAGAAAAACAACTCATTATTGCTTTAATTTCATACTGTTTAGAAGGTAACTTAGGGGATCAAAGAAGAATACAACCCTGTTAGGTGGCCTAATCTTTGTCCTTCGAAAACAGGGCTGTCGCCAATTGTTTGCTCATGGACTATTGCTGACTTTAGATGGGCAGCCTTGTATGATGGAGTGTGCCCAGTACTTGGAGTCAGAAGATAAAGCACCAGCCTCCCCTTTGGCACTTAACACACTGAACCTCCAAAATTTAGTTTCTTCATCTGTCCATTTGGAATAGACCCTGATTGATCTTAGATACAGGGTTTTGGTAAATTATAAGGCATTCTATAAATGTGAGCTTTAATTAATGTCATCATTTGAACATGTACTAAATGAAGTACATTGGTTCCTTTTTTATTTATCTTTTAAAAAAAGCTTTTGAATAATGACTAAATACCTTTATTCTGGTTTGATTAGAAAAGACAGTTATTGACTTCTCAGGTTCTCATGTCATTTAGGGATAACTCCTAATCAGTGGAAAGAGACTTTAGTTATGTAGTCCAAATTCTTTATCTCATCAGAATCACTAACTTACCTTCTTGGAAGGGAGTTCTATGTGTGGGACTTACATATGTGTTGACAAGGAAGAAAGAATCTCTTCCTTCTTATTTGTAAAGTGATTCAAATTTCAGGAAGGGATAAGTACATTAAGAATTCCTGAGGTTAGCAAAGTTGGGTCAGACTTTCCTTTTAATGCATAGAGCTCACATAAATGTCCTTGTGATTTTCTCTACTTTTGTGTCAAGAAGATAATTCCCTTCTTTGTCTCTCTTCTTCCTTCTTTCTTTTCTCCTGTCCCTCCCACTATATAATTTTATTTTGCAAAAGGAATTTAATTAAATTTTTCATCACATCCCTACATGCTAAAATTTTTTCATGTTATAGATAATGAAAAATAAATGGGAAATGTTAGATACTTATCTGCTTAATTATGAGTTACAGTAGAACCTGAATAAAGACTTACAGACTCCATCTTTCCAGTCTCTTTCATGGTTGGGTCACTTCTCCTACCTCACTTTTGTCAGGTGACTCTAGCTGAGAATTTCTGGGGCCTTCTTCATAAACTAGGCCCTTTGAAATAGCCTGATTGCCATGATCAAACAACTGTACAGAATTCACTGAGGAAAAGGATCCAACAAGAAAGTGATGATGGGGAAGAGACCAGTGGAACCCATTTTTAAGAGCTCATTTGAGGCCTTCAGCATCAGTCATCTGATAGGGGCACATTATAGCTCTGATCTCTGTGACTACCCTGAAATCCTGTTGGATATTCCGAATGGAGGTTTGGATTGTGGAGTCCAGAATAACTATATGTTTAGAAAGGAATACAAAGATAGTGTTCTCTTTTTAGTTTTTTGTAAATTATTTGGTGATCTACATCCTCTTTCTTTTTTCTTTTTCTTTTTCTATTACTTTTTCTTTTCTTTTGCTTTTTGGAGGGCGATTGGGGTTAAGTGACTTGCCCAAGGTCACATGGCTAGTTTTTTTTTTTTATAAGTTTTTTGAATTTGAACTCAGGTCCTCCTGACTCCAGGGCTGGTGCTCTATTCACTGTACCACCCAGCCACCCTGTACATCATTTTTCATTCCTTATATATTATATATTAATATGTCTGTTGGTTCATGTTATCTTTACTTAAAAGGAAAAGAATTGTTCCTAAATAGTGAGTCCTTTTTACTGTGACATTGTTAAGAATTTGAGGAAAAACAGGGAATCTGAGGGGGAAAATGTTCTGCCAAGTAGAGTTAAGATCTCTTATTAGGCTTCTCCAGGGATAACAGTCTTTAAGACAATAACAGATTTATCTTCCTAGAAGGGATATAGAGTATTATGGCCATGTAATAAATGAGACTTTAGTTTTCCTGGATGATGCATTTGTATTTTAAACCATAATGCACGTCTCCATATTTGTTTAGCTAGCATCCCCCACTTCCTAGAAGTCAGATTTGAGAATTTCTGCAGGAGAGCTGTTAGGCAAAATCTTTTCTTTCTTTTAGATCAGTTGTTCTTTACCGGGGATCTGGCTACTTAAGAAAAATTGATAATTGTATTTCAAGATAGTTGGTTTCCTTTGTAGTTTTTTTTTTTTAAGCTGTTGGGATTAAGTAACTTGCTCAAGGTTACATGGCCAGTCATTTTTTATGTATGGGTGCTAATTTTCTGAGGCCGGAACTGATCCCGGGTCCTCCCAACTCTGGAGCCTAAGCTCTTACTCATTGCACCACCTAGCCGCCCTGACTTTGTAATTTTCTATACTTTGTTTTGTGCATTTACAAACTTGACTGAGAATGTACCCGTAGGCTTCACCAGGTGCTGTCTGAGGAGTCCAGGACATGAAATCATCCTTGCTTCTTTGAGCACCTTTGATCTGATATGTAGAAATCCTTACTTGGGACTTGCTCAGAATTTCTCTCACATGGATGTTCCTGGTGGACTTGGATTTGGAAGTTCTGATTTCAATAACTATCATAGCACATTTCATGTTGCAGGCTTCAGAGTTGTTATCAGACCTGCTAAAGGAAATAGTCTTGTAAGCAGTCTTGCAACCCATTTAAATGATAGGGAACCCTAATGGCTTAGTGGGATTAGCAGGAACTGAAACCCCCACTTCACCATTTACTTACTCTGTCTCTGTCGGTAAATTGCTTCCTGTTTCTGCACCTTCCCACATGTGTGTGATGAGGACTTTGGACTGGATGAAGTCTAAGGAAATCTCACTCTGATCTTTTGTGATTCTGGGAGAGGTATGCTGAAGAATCCCAGTAGTGTCAGTGCCTGTCCAAAAGAAACTCATGCTGAGGAAACTTAGAGAAGGAGCCAAGGATTCCTTACTTAATTACTGGCATAATTTGGAGAAAGATCCAGAGAATTAGGGGAAAACCTTCCCAATAATGAAACTGGGATTTTTCTCTTCTGTACTTAAATACTGATGGATACTGCTCTTTTGTTTTCCCAAGGCAATTCAAAGTTCTTTTAAATGGTGGTGATATCCACCATGGATTGTCATGGGTAAGTGATGAATGTACTTGTAAGCTGCTCAGTTGAACTTGGTTTGGTCAGTGACTGCGTGTTAAGTGCCTCATAGGGTGATGGGCTGTAGAACTGCCAGTGACCTGAGAGGTCAGCTCAGAACTCGGGTCTTTAGACTTCCAACTCTAACTGTTTGTAGTACCTTATTTCATAATTAAAATATTCAACAACTAGAACTGCCTCTGAATAAAATGGACTGCCTTAGGAAGCAGTGAACTCCCCCTTACTGTAGGTTTTAGCATTTTAGGATTGATATTTGAAACTGGAAGGGTCCTCAGAAGCCATCTAGACCAGCATCCTTGCCCCCCCAGCTTTTTTTTTTTTTAATAAGTGAGGAAATGAAGGACTTAAAGAGTTAAATGACCTGTTTTATGTTACCAGGGTAGTGTCAACATCAGGTTCTCTGATGTCTGATCCTACCTTGCCTGCCTATCATGAGACACTTTAGAGAGTCAGAGGGCTTGGATCTGTCCCTTTCTTGGTATAGGAAACTCCTGTTTGCCAGTGTATGCCAGCAACTTATCTTTGACCAGCAGCTTTAGAGTGTCTAAGGGCATTGAGATAGAGGCCCCCAGCCAGTAGATGTCAGAGGCATCTGGAAGGCCTGACTTTCTGGCTCTGAGGCTGCTCTGCACAGTTTTCCATGCCCTTGTAGAAACCTAGAAATGGTATGTCTGGTGCTGCTTCTGGTGCTGGATGTTAGCAGTGGTGGTGGCAGTCGCTGTTACAGCATCTAAAAGGGAATTCATTCCTAAGACTAGAGGCATTAGATTAGATATGCTCTCGGGTCACTTCTGGCTCTGAATTTATGACAAAATGTTGGCGGGTTAGTCAACATGAAGTGAAAATAACCTTTATATTCAGTTCATATTATAAGCCATTTGAGCTAAACTTGGAGGTCATGAAATGCTTTGAGGTCTAGTGCTAGATCATCAACTAGCTCTAGAACCTCAGGTAAGTACTGTCCCCTCTCTAGGCCTCAGTTTCCCCATCCATAAGAAGGAGGCCTTTGGGTTAGATCTCTGAGGTCCTCCCAGGTCTGATGTATCAAAATTCCCAAAAGAAGACAGAATATTCAGCTTTATATCAGCACAGAGTCGTCCATTGACACTGTGGAAAGTTGGGATGATAGAGGATCATATGACACTTGTAGTTCACAGAAAGTTCCTGGGCTTCTCAAGAAATTCAGGGGACAAGAGAAGGAAGACCCTGGGAGAAAAGTCAGCTTTTGACTTGATCTTGAGAGTAGTTGTGCAAGCTCAGGCTGCACTTGTGACGAGCCCCCATTTTCTGCCTTTTCACCCCGACCACTCCACCTCCCATGTCCGTATCACCCCCACATCAGCTTTTTATGCTTTCCCTCTACTCTGTCATATCTCCTAACCCATTTTCCTTGCTACCCACCTGGTACTGTTGCTTTCCTCTCTTTCACCTCCATGGGGCCTCCTCTGCCCCAACCCTTTACTATTTTAAGCTAGGGTTTGGTTTCAACATCTGATGGTGATGTACTCAGGGCATTGGGCCCTGTCTTACCCCTTGGCTATACTTAATTATGCTCTCTGGTCCTGGGGTTAAAATTCCTCTTCTTGGCCAGTTTTTTGTACTTTAAGACTTAGAACTGGGGCAGAAACAGATGTGAACTGGTACCCTGGTGTCAGTGCTGATCATTTCCTTCATTTGGGCTAGTCAGCATCATGCTAACCAAGAATTGTGTTGAAGATGCTCAAAATAGATTGAAGACTTACAATTCTAAAGTAAGCTTCTAGCCCTAAAGATACATATGATGATTCTTAGCCACTCTTGGTGGCAAAGAGAAAGTAACAATTAGGTAAGAAGACTAATATGTTTCAAGGCCCCTTTGTAAAGAGCATCCTTAATTAGTATCATCTCATTTTTATAATGGAGAGTGGAGCCCAGAGAAGCCAAAAATAACAAATCCACAGTCCTACCATTGGTGTCTAATGGAACCATGTATAGAGAGAAGACCAGACTCTGTTCCTACCACCAAATGGTTATTTCCTTGCAAGCACCTTATGTGCAATTATACAAATTGTGGCTGTCATCAGATTATTGCCACTGGTTTTTTCTTAGTTGGTTATAAGTTTGCCCTTCAATTCTGAGCTTCTAATAATTCCTAATTGGAGGATTGTGAATCTGATTCTAGCTTACTTTTCTAAGTTTCTGTTGTTAGAAAAATATACTGATAATATTTCTCTTGAGCTGCATGCTTTGTCCTGCCCCTTCCTACTGATCTGTAAGCTGTTGCATTGGCTTTCTTTCTGTTTCCTGCTGCTATCTTGCTTCCTAATTGAAGGGAGGATTCAGACCTATCCAGGTAACAAATTACTGGTTCTGCATGGCCTAGTTATTCTTCTACCACATATTACTGATATAATTTATCCATTATTCCTTTTTCTATTGAATCAATATATCCATGTGGAGAATTCATTTTTTGGTCTTTTGTTTCAAGGCCATTGAGGCCTAATGTGAAAACAGTGAATGACTTTGGTTATGGTTGCTTGCTTCTGATGCTGTTTTAGATTTCAACACTTATTGCACTAGGTTACCTTATTGCCAGATCTATTTGTGTTCTCCACTTGTATGGCAAACTACTTCAAATATTAATGCAGGAGAAATTTGTTTAGTTCAGAATGGGGTTGTCATCTTCTTGAAAATTGAAGCACATGTCAATCGGCTATCTGAAGTTTGAAAATAATTGGGAATTCTGAGGCCACCTTAACCCCAATTATAAACTTGCATTTAAATATGCAGGTGGAAACAGTAATTTCTCTGTCCTCTATGTGTCTTATGAACTCAGGTATTGATAGTGGCCTGTGTTTTAAACACTATGAAACTTGTTTGGTATGAGGTATCCATTGACTGCCTAAAAAACTTGAGACTTTTACAACAGAATATAAATCTACCAAAGGCATTTTACCAATTGTTGTTTTGCAAATGCTTTTTCAAAGTTGAAATTCAGATATGTCGTTTACATTTTAAAGTGTTTGAGATAATTACACGATTTTCAGAGATGTGACAACCCAAACTGAAAACATAACCTATTCTAGAATATCAATTTTGCTTTAATCTAGTTATTCAGTTCTAGTTTATTTTCATTTATATTGTGTTCAGATTTCAAGTTGATGAGAAAAAATTGAAATGATTCCGGCAAACAGTTAACTTGGTCCTATTTGCCGAAGAAAATAAACCTCTTTCTTTCCCCCTCCTCAGTTTTTTCAGAGGCCTCAAATACAGCCTCCTAGAGCTACCATCCAGAACAGCAGCCCTTCCATCCGTCCCGGTGCCCAAACACCAACTGCAGTGTATCAAACCAATCAACACATCATGATGGTTAACCATCTGCCAATGCCGTATCCAATGCCCCAGGGCCCTCAGTACTGTATACCACAGGTAATGTATTCCCTAGGTACATGGGACCCAGAAAAATGTCTGCAGTAAACTCAAAGTTACTACCAGGTCAGCAGGGAGGGGAAGCAGTGGGATTCCTTTTTGAGATGAGAACTGTTTTGTTGTCCCTGAATCTCACCATTTATCATTTTCATTAGATAGAGTGATGGTTTTGACCTCTTACTTCAAAGATGCAGAGGGGACAGAAAATTCAATGCAATTCAACCCACATTTGTAGTGCTTTCTGTGTGTAAGGCCCAAAGTTAGCTCTTACCCATCAAAGGCTCTGTGGGCCCAGAAAGGACAAAAACCTGCTCTCAGGAAGCTTACAATCTAATTAGAGGAAGGGAGAGATATCTTTTTTTTTCTTTTGACCATGAGAAGATAATTCCACACCCTTCTCTTATGCCATCCCCAAACCATGGAGCTAATAAGTAACTACTTGTGTTATGTCTATGATACATACTCTTCAGGTTCCTTAAAAGCCACCAGCCTTGAATCAGGATAGTCTAGTTAGCACTTGTCTCCCTGAGCACTGCTTTGTTCTGTGTCTTTTCCTAAAAACACCCCACTTAGTCTCTCCCTCATTGAATCTTTGATTACCAATGATCATTTTGAATGTATTTAGTAGGATTGCTTTATCTCATTTAAAATTATTTTCTTTGGAAATTACTTGTTAAGAGCTTTAGTTCACCATTCTGTGTTGTATACCAATTATTTTTAAAGCATCTACAATTTCTCTCTCCTAGTACCGGCATAGTGGCCCTCCTTATGTTGGGCCTCCTCAGCAGTATCCTGTCCAGCCTCCGGGGCCTGGCCCCTTTTATCCTGGACCAGGGCCTGGGGAATTCCCCAATGCCTATGGTAAGTAGGAAAAGTCAAGTCATTTTTGCCAGATGTGTTGTTTTTATTGATTGGGGGCTGGGAATTCCCAAGGTTTTTCAAGGAAATAGTGTAGAAGGATCCTGAAGATTCAGATTCACATTCTGTTGCCCAGTGGCCTTCTTGGGCAAGTCACTTTTCCTCTGCTCTATCAACAACGGGTGGTGGCTATGAGCGTCAAACAAATAATGTGTGTTCAAGTTTTATACTAGGAATGTACCATATTATTGTGAAAGAAACACTGTGAGAAAATAGAGCTTTGGCAAGGAGCACTAAGATAGAAAAGAACCCAAGTTTTGGGTCAGAAGGTTTGTCTTTGAATCTTGCATTCCCATTTGTGAGCTACGTCACCTCTGGCTCAGTGAGGGTTTTCCAACTCTGACCCTCCATGCCCTCATCTAGAACCGTTGGAATTCTGTGATCTTCTGGGGGACACAGACCTGAAGAGCACAAGTTTGGGGTTGGAGTCCCTGCTTTTGCAGTGACACAGCCAAACCTCAGTTCCCTCATCTGTAAAATGGAAACTTGGGTCATTTTACCTATTTTACTGAGTTGAAATGGAGATAAAGTTGTAAGATAATATTATTAAACTTTTTAAATTTAATAATTACTGATTATTAACTAGTAAAATATAATCGCATAAAATAATATTAGATAGCAAAGTGTTTAGAAATGCCATATATAGGTATTGTACAAAGTTCTTATAAGTACCAAATTTATATTTGGTTTGTAAATAGATGTTAAATCCTCCAGTAGTTGAAATTCACTTTTAATTCTGTCAAATTCTACTCTAAGTCACACAGCATTATGGTGAATATAGATAAATCTAAAAATGACTAGCAATGAGAGACAGGGTTTCCTTGACTTTGTAGTTTCAGTCAGTATGTGTCTTAAGCAGAGGCAAGGCTATGTCTAAAATGCCTCCTTCTTAATAAGATGATTTATAAACCTGCCTCTCTTTGCCCACTCCCCATTTTGGTATGCTCAGGTGGCTCCAGTGTGATTAGATCAGTATCAGCTGTTCATTCTCATTTCAAGCCCTGAGCTGGACAGAGTGAAGGGGTGACTTATTTCCTACCCTTTGAAGGCATTGAATTGAATGTCTTTTATAGAACTGAGGACTGGTAGTGGTCATGTGGACAAGCCCTAGCTTTGGATATTGGGGTCCTGGTATGAAATCCCAGCTCTGCTTCTTCCTGCCTGTTTCATGAAGCTGTTGACCTGGGAGATCTGCGTCTCTATGGAGAGATGCTGTTCTTCAGCCCTTGTAACCTGGAGCAAGTGTCAGGTTCCTTCTCTGTATATAAAATGAGGCACTTTGGCCTTGTGAAGTCCCTGTGGTCTTGTACTGTAGTCTTATGAGATGACAGCTTTGAGGTTCTAGTTGCATGGGTGACTGGGGAGTAGGTAAATGTGATGGTGGCACCCTCAAAAGGGTAGAGAAGTTCAGAAGGGTGGGGCTTTAGGGAAAGATAATGAATTCTGTTTTTCACATGTTGATTTTGAGGTATTTAAGGGCATCCACTTTAAATGTAGTTGAGTAGAAAGCTGATAATTTCCTCTGTAATCTTGTTTATCCTAAAGTGGTTTTGTTTTATTTTTTAACCAATTAATATAAGGTAGGGGTGAGCTTACATTTTCTTAGTGTAGAACAGGGATGGGGAAATCTGCGGCCTTCTTAGATCCTTAAGTTTGACCTTTTGACAGAATCCAAATTAATTTGGATTAATTTGGCTGCACTTAAGGATCTTGAAGGCCCCATGTGGCCTCATAACAGCAGGTTCCCCACCCCAGGTATAGAACAAGGAGACCAGACCAAAGAGTTTTTAGAAAAACTGCTCTAGGGAGTAGGAGGATAGCCTTTTTCCTCCATAAAAGAGAATTCATTTTTGTGGGTCACATAGTTTGGCAACTGTTTACCCAGTGATACTCCCTAGGCCTCAGCACTGCTTTCTAGGAGAGCCTATTCCATCCATTCCCTGAAGCAGGAATGAAAGAAAAGAGAAGCAAGTTTGACTATACAGGAACAGACAAAGATTTGCCTGCTTTTGTGCGCCCCCTCACCCCCCCAACTCCCCCCACGCCTCTCTCTTTTTTTCCACTGTGTTTTTTCAATGCTTTTTTGTGTAACATTGAACTTTTACACCGAATACTTCATTCATTCTTTCATTCAGCAAATCTTAAGCAAACATGGAGATTCTAAGATTTAACTCTGGCCACGATCTCAAGGAACTTCCCATCAGATTAGGGGGTAAGGAGCCCTTAGAATATATAATGTGGGGAGAGTGAGATCAACGTAGACAGGGGAATTCCAGACCCGGTGCTTGGAAAAAGCAGAGAAAACCTTCAGCTGGGAGGAATGCAGTACATGGAAGAAGTGACCCCTGGGTTCGGCTGGTGGCTTAAAGGAGCTCATTCTAGGCACAGCTGAATGAGGTGATCAGAGACATGGAGAAGGGAGAGGAAAGGATGAAAGTAAGTCCTCCCTCCAGTTCATCCTCTGCTCTGCTGTTAGGTCCATCTTCTGGACGCACCAGGCTGACCATGTATCTCCCTGTCACATCCAGGATCAAATGCAGAATCCCGTTTGGCATTCAGAGTGCTTTGGAGCCATCCCCCCCAACCCCGCCTTTCCAGTCTTCTTATGCTTCACCCTTGGACGCTGTGGTCCACTGGCACTGTCCACTTGCTGTGATTCATCTCCTGACTCCAGGCATTTTCACTGGCTGCTCTCCCATGCTTGGAACTCCCTCCAACCTCATTGCTGCCTCCTGGCCTCCCTGGCTTCCTTTAAATCCCAGCTAAAACCCCACCTTCTACAGGAAGTCTTTCCTCATCTCACTTAATTCTAGTGCCTTCCTTCCCTCTGTTTATTTCAAATGTACCTGTCTGTAGCTTGTTTGAATATCGTTATTTGCATGTTGTCTCCCTTATTAGCTTACAAGCTTGAGAACAGGACTGTCTTTTGCCTTTTCTTTATATCTCCAGTACTAAGGACAATGTTGGGCACATAGCAGACCCTTAATAAATGTTTGTTGACTGATTAGTCTCCTACCCTCTCCCTTGTCCATTCCTTTGCTCATGCCATTCCCTTATTAATCACAGTACCCAGTTTTGAGCAGCTTTCAATAGAGGCTAATATCTCTGTGGTAAATTTCAAATTGATTCAGTCTGAATCTACTTTCCAAATATCAGTCTGGATAAGTGTGTGATACAGAAGCCTAGGAATTAAGAGACAACTAGTACTTTGGCCTTGGCAGCCCCAAAACAGAGAAAACTACAGGGTGATCTGTAGTGTCCTGTTGGTCTCCTTTCCTGTTCTTTAGTGACTGAAAGTGCTAACATGGTATGGGTTTTTAATACCGTCTGTTAAGTTGAAGTGCTGGTGCTCTAAATGTGAGGCATTGTAAAGTGATGGATGAATGGAACTGAATTATTACAACCTCAAGCTTCTCACGAAAAATGAAGCCAGAAGTGGAAAGGAAGCTGAGCTCAGCTGGCTGTGGGATTTTCTCTGAAGAGACAAGTAAAGACATTGGCAGAGTTTTATCATGTGTCCAAAGGCAATAAGAAACATCTAATTTGACATTTTATTCCTCTTGAGTATTTTGCAAATACTCAAACTGGGTATTTGCAAAAATATTATAACATATATAAAACACCCTCCATTGAGGAAGATGAGAAAATAGAGAAATTCTGTGAAGAGTTCAGTAAGATTGTACAAATTAGACCACCATATATTTCAATACCCAGTGACTCCGGTTCAAAGGGTAATAACAGGAGAGGATGGTGGAAAATAGGCCTGAGGATTAATTAGCAAAAGAGGCCAAAGACTCAAAGATTCTGTACTGAAGACTCAAGCTTTTGTGTCATGAAAGCCTTTTAAGAAACGAGTTGGGAAGGGCTGGGAAGGGCGAGCAGTGCATAAGGTCACATATAATGAAAGTGACCATGCCAGGCTGGAGAAGACTCTGTGTCGGTGTAGATGTCCATTAGCTTGCATGCTGCTATATTGTTGACTTGTCCTACTTGGGGCCCTCAGCTCCCCACACTTGGGCTACCATAGTAGCTCCAAGATAATGTCCTGTCTTTAGTGTCTCCTGTCTCTAATTCATCTTCCCTATGAGGGGGAAATTGAGACTCTTAAGGCCCAAACCTGGCTCTGCTCTAGCGCCCATGCTCAGGAAACTTGAGGGCTTCTCTATTGGCTCTAGAAAAAGCCATGAACTCCTCTGCTGGGGCTTTAAAGCTCTTCCCAGTCCAACTCCAGACTGTCTTTTAGACTGATTTCCTATTGCTAACTCAGCCCATGCTGCTTTCCAACCAATTAAGCCCTCTCTTATTTCTGCAGAGAAGCCATTGCAGGGGCAGGCTGTCCTGTACCTACAGTGCTCCCCATCCTCAGTTGTTTCTTGATATTCCCAGCTTCCTTCAAGGTTTAACTCAAATACCACCTCCTTTCAAGGCCCTTATTGCTTCCCTGTTGTCTCTGCACCTGATTACTTTGAATTCACTTAGTATAGATTGTTGTATCTATGTATCTGTTCACATGTTGTTTCACTATTGTAGAATATAATCTCCTGAAAGGAAGTAAGGGTTTTTCACTTTATTTTCTGTGGGCTGGCTTTGTGCCCAGGGCTTGGTGTATAGTAAGTGCTTGTTGTCGAATCAAAGATCAAAATAAGACAGTTAGAACAAATGATAAAAATGAGACCAGAAAGTGTGCAGGGAACACAAACAACACTGTATAATAAGCTACTGACACAGAAATGCAGAGAACAACCTTGGAGATCTGGAAAACGTCAGACTGGGAAGCAAGCCCTGCTCAATCATAGCAGCCAAGGTAGACAGACTAGGAGGCTGCTGAACAGAGATTGAACAGCCTGGCCAGAGGTGGTGCCTCCCAGGCTGCTGCTTGTGGCAGGGATATACTAGGTTCTTGTTGGTGTGGCCTGGATTCCCTTGTTTGGAATCCTACCTCTGTGACCTGGACTAAAGGACTTCCCTTTCAGGCGTCATTTTTATCTTCTGTGAAATAAGGAGGTGAATTAAATGATTAAATGGGCAGCTATGTGGTGCAGTGGATAGAACATGGGCCCTGGAGTTAGGAAGACCCGAGTTCAAATTCAACCTTTGATACTAATTCTTAGGCAACTAGTGGGCAAGTCACTTCAACTGTTTGCCTCAGTTTCCTCCTCTGTAAAATGAGCTGGAGAAGGAAATGGCAAACCCCTCCAGTATCTTTGCCAACAAAACCCCACACGGGGTCCTGAAGAATTGGACAAGACTGAAACAACCAAACAAGATCCTTTTTAGCCCTAAGCCTAAGATTCTGTTTTCATCATGATGATCCCTTCTAACTTACAGATTCTGTAAGGGCTCTGTGACTTACCTCAATGTTTTTGTCTCTGGAGGTATTTTTGAGTATTTGGTGTGTGTATATATATGCATGTGTGTGTGTTTTTGCACATGTATGCATATGTACATACATGCGTGCACACATACACACATGTATCTGCATATAGTTAAGGCATTTATTAAGTGCTTATTATGTGCCAGGCATGCACTCGTGCGCATGCGCTTGAGCGCGCGCGCGCGCGCACACACACACACACACACACACACACACACACACACTTTAAAATCCTTATGTGTTTTTGATGAATTTATTTTGCTACAAGATTCAAATAGAATTGAATAGAAAAAAGAAGGAAAAAACTTTTAAGTCACTGAAACCAATCATTTTCCATTAAAACAAGTGATGAAAGAAAATGACAGATTAAGGAGTTTTGTTCTTGATTTTTATATCCCTTAAGAATTATCATTAATGTTATTTTTATAGCAATAATTAGATATTTAATTAGGATGAAAATTGCCGAGTTAATTATAATATTAAAATTGTGCCCCACCATAATCCTAAAGTAAACTGTAGGCTAGGTTTAATTATTTTGTAAGATATTTGGTAGGGTAAATGGCCACCAGTTCTAATGCCTTCCATTAGAAGGAAGCCTTGGTATGTATTTGTTTGCTTAACCCCTGGTCTGCTGAGATTACCTCATTCTCCTATGCTATTGACTCAACAATGGTTTCATTAGGAGATTTTGTAAAAATGTCTGGTTCACCTTTTGGGTCTTATTTCCCTTAGAGAGACAAATTTGGCAAGCTGAGTAGATGGTGTTGTTCTAGGAACATTTGAAACCTCATTTGTGAGAGTATGCTGTTTCTCAAGTTCAGTAGTTAAGGACTTGAGAGGTCAGCATGGTTTCAGAATAGGATTTAATTGTGTTTTCAGCATTAAGGCAATGCTATGAAAAGAGTTTCCTGAAATAATCTTAAAGGCAGAATGCTATCATGGAAAGAACTCTGGCTTTGGTGTCAGAATACTTGGGTTTGAATCCTGGCTTAGCCATTCCTTAACCTCAGTTATTAGCCTCACTTCCTTCATCTACAAACTGAAGGGGTTTATACAGGATGATATCTAAGGTTCTTTCCTGCCCTACTCCCTATGGGTCACTAGCCTTTTTCCCCTCTTTATACTGTACATTTTAACTGCTGGAAAATATACTCTCCCTAGGAGATCTCATCTAGTCTTACTTCTACTCGGATGACTCCCATCCTTAACCTCTCTCCCCAGCTCCAGGCCTGTGTTTCAACCTGCCTTCTGCCTCCTTCCACTTGGATGCCTTCCCATCAGCTCAAATCAACATGCTTAAAATTGGACTCATCATCTTTCCCCCAAAACTGACTCCCCTTCCAGACTTTGCTATTTCTGTTAATGGTAGGCTTTAAAAACCTCAGTCATCTTGACTCCTCTCTATCCCTCACCTCTCATTCAGTCACCAGTTATTATTGATTCTTTCTTTGTGATGTCCTGGCATTAGTTCCTTCTTTTCTGTTTACAATGCTACCACCTAGTTCAGGTTCTCATTTCCTCTTGCCTGGACTACTGAAGTAGCCTTCACTAAATTGGTCTCCCTGCCCTCAGTCTCTATCCTCCACTTTTCTCCAGTCAGTCCATCATCCATCCATCCATCTGCCCATCCACCCACCCACCCATCCAACCATTTGTCCATCCATCCACCCATCTGTCCATTCATTCATTCAATAAACACTTATTAAGTGCCTACTATGTGTAGAGTACTATGTTAGGTGCTGGGGGTTATACAAAGTTTAACCAAGATGGTCACTGTCCTCATGGAGTTTACAGTCCTTGCTGTAGACCTTGCCAGATTAATTTTCCTAAAAAATTATTTCAGTCTTGTCATTCCCTCTGTTCAAAAACCTTTGGTGGCTCCCCATTGCCTCTGGGGTAAAGTCTAAATTCCTTAGCCTCATTTGGAGCTTTAACCCTAAACTATGTTTCATTTTTTTATGTCCGATTGCTCCCCTCCAGTGAAACTTGCCGAACATGCTTCACATTTTCCCATCTCCTTACCTTGGTGTAGGCCAGTCTGCCTATCTCCCTGCCCAAATCTAGAAGGCCCCCAGCACTCTTCTCTGTCTAGTCAAAGCCTCTCCATCATGCCAAGTCAGTGAAAATCCCTCCAATTCTTTGAAGTCTTCCCAGGTCACACCTGCCCACCATCACTGCACGTTCCTCTGGGCTCAGTATCCCTCATTGTCTTTGTCATTCATTTGGCAATTAGTCCTTTCCTGCCTTGGGACATATCTTGTACTGCTGCCTTTATCTAAATCTTGTTTGATTAACTTTTCATGTATTTATGATTCATCTCCCCTACCAGGTTGTCCTTCAAGGCAAGGACTGTTAATTTAAACTTAATAATCAATTTTCCCTCTCTGCCATTACCCTTCCTCCCCAGCATAGTGCCTTATTACATAGTAGACATTTCCTAAGTATTTGTTGATTGTTTGAAAGTAGTATTGTGTAGGCCTTTTTATGCTCGATGCACACAATGAAGATAGGGGTTTTCCACTACTTATGGTTGAATTCAGCCTTTTGCTGGTTAACCTTCCATAGCTGGGAGTGAACAGTAGAGATTTACTGACAAATATAATGGTTGGGGCTTTTTAAAGCAGCCCTTCTTGGGCCATGGGTTTAAAAAGGGAGAAAGTCACTCTTCCTCAGGCAGAGATGGCCAGTGAGCTGAAACCTTGTTTTCCTCCTTTCCCAATTCTCTAGGAACACCATTCTATCCAAGTCAGCCAGTGTACCAGTCAGCACCCATCATAGTGCCTACACAGCAGCAGCCTCCGCCAGCCAAGAGAGAGAAAAAAACGGTAAGAGGGCTTCTCTTGTTTTTGCATTGCAGATGTATCTTCATCAGTTGTGGCCACCGACACTTATGCTGAGCCTCTCGGAGTTATCATCATTGGTGACGCTGGTGAAGGCAGGTTTTAGAATTCTAGAAGGCCCCTCATGACAATAAATTCCTTCAAAGAAATCACACTTGGCAAGAAAGCCTTGTTCCACATAGACTTCTGCATGTGTTAAATGTTAAGTGAATCTCTTAGGCGCTGGCAAATGGTGAATGTATGAAACGAGTCACTTTGCTATTTCCTGACTGTTCTGGGGCAGGGCCTTGCCTAAGCTGGTCTGAGATCGAAGAAGGAATTTCTATAAGAATTTGACTTTGCTGGACAGAGCATCCTGATCTTGTATGTTTTCCTCCTCAATGTCTGTCCTCTCACTGTTGGGAGAGGGCCTAGATGTGATGCTTTAGCTGCCCTCTGCAGGGCCCTGGCCCAGATTTATTTCACAGGTTTTTCTGTGCATCATCCTGCTGGCGCCCTGCCACTTGAACTCCCCTCTCTCTGATGATTCTTTTGGTTTTGTATGTAGGCTTAGTCAAGAAAGATAGTTTCAAACCAGTGAACAAAGCATAAGCATTTCCTGAGTGGAAATAGATGCTGTTTTAATAGCAAAATGACTTTGAATATTGGCCAAGAGGGAGAGTTACAGTAAGTGCCCTCTGATGGTGCTGCATGGTACATAGTTGGCTGGTCCCGTGCTTTACTACACATGGTAGTGAGGTGTTCCCCTTCAGTTGGACATCAGACAAAGTATTGGTGGAGTGGCAGAGCAGATGGCATGTAAGGCTTGGAGTTTGGAAGGACCAAGCTCCATTTCTGCCTCTGATATTGTGTCCATTGGCCAGTCACAGCCCATATGGGCCTCAGTTTCCTCATCTGTAAAGAAGCTCTAATAATACCTCAGTGCCCACCTCATACAGTGTCCATTGTGTTCAAACAAGAAAAGCTCCTTAATGCCTTACAAACCGTCAGATACTCAAGGAACATTAGAAGCATCACAATAAGTCACAGAAGGACAGGCACAAGCAGTGTGCCCCGGCGGGAATGGCAGTGCCCATTCCTGTAGCATGCCAAGGGCGAGGACGCACTTTCCCAGTTACACCTTTATAATTTCAAAATGGCTCAATGATCCCTTACCTCCATTTTACAAGTAAGGAAATTGAGACTCAGCAAAGTCAAATGACTTTCTCACTGTGAACGCGATGGGCCGGGGCAAACCAAGCCTAGTGGCATCTCTCTCGCCTGAGGGTTTCCCTTTCCCTCTGCTGCACACATCAAGACAATACGTGGTCCCCAGAGGGTGCAGACTCCCTGGTCACTTCAACAGTCGCTTCTTTGTTCTTTGCTTTCTATCATAAGATAGACCACTGCAGAGGAATTTGACAGACCTTCTTGAGCTCTTGAGTAGTGCATTATTGGGGCATCGCATAACAATATTCCAGTTGAAGTTGAAATGTATTATTAATTCTCTTCAAAAATATTTTTAGGACACTGGCCAGATGCATACCTTGATTAGCATAAGTATTCAATATATCCCAGTGTTGCTGCAATTTTGATAGCTTGCAGGCATTTTCAGACATTTTCGCTGGAGATTCTTTGCAATTTCCCATTCCATTTTCAGATGCTGACAGTAATGTGAAGTTTAAATGGGCTGTCGAGATCACACATTTCTTGGGCCTTTTTTTGAGCCTGTTCTCCAGTGCAGAGGTTGTAGTTTATTGATAAAATGTGTTACTTATGGTTGTTCAGTGAAGAGAAATTCTTTTTAGAGGAAAGATAAATTTCTTTTTAGAGGAAAATTCATAAACTCTTAGAGCACCGAGGTGGCACATTGGATAAGTGCTTGTCCTGGAGTCAGGAAGACTCATCTTACTAAGTTCAAATCTAACCTCAGATATTTACTATCTGTGATGACTTTGGGTAAGTCACTTAACCCTGTTTGCCTGTTTCCTCATCTGTAAAGTGAGCTGGAGAAGGAAATGGCAAACCACTCCACTACCTTTGCCAAGAGGATCCCAATTGGGTTCATGAAGAGTCAGACATGACTGAAATGATTGAACAACCACAACAACATGAGCTCTTAAGCTTTATTAATTCCTTCTGTTTTTTCATTTATCATTTCCAAAAATATCCTCCATTCCCTAAATTGAACCATCCCTCTAAAAATAGGTAAAGGAAAAATAACTGAAATACTGTCTGTGACTGGCAGTATATGTGATATTCAGCTCTGGTGGTTCCCTACCTCTTCCCAAGAGGAAGGAGCTATATTTTATAAACTCTAGTAAGAGAACCCTGTTTTCTTAAATACTGCTTTCTTAAATACCATGCATTATTCATTTGAAAGTTTCAAGTAAAAGCTTTCAAAATCAATCATATTAATATGGTCATCTAATTCCTTAGGCACATTTTCCCAACTAAACAAAATATATTCATTTCCGATTCATTAAGCTTTCCCATACTACTGCTGGTAGTTTTCAGCTGAATATCCTTTCATTCACCCTTTTCTTTGCATCGATGTCACTTCTTTCTTCTTTGAGACTACAGATAAGAGGAAAATGAATATAGTCTTGTTTTGAATAAGCATGTGATTAACTTTACATTGTTCTCAATTAGTGTAGTGAAAGAGGGAACTTCTTAGAGTTGAGAAAATTCTACAGTGTTCTAAGAGACGTTGTCTACAAGCTCTCTGAGTTCTCTGGAGAGGCAGTAAAATGAAGTAAACAAAACATGACTCTTATTTCAGTTCTGTTCTCTGAAGCTCTGATTGCCCGTCCAAAAAAATGGGGATGGTAACTATATTCTCTCTTTCAGAGTCATTGTCAACAACGTGCTTTTTAAATCATAAAGAATTGCATCTCGGTGAATCATTAGCTTCAGTACTAGAGCCCCCTAACATTAGAGAACTGGCCACCATTTTGTTTTCCCTAAATATTCCCCCCATAAGTGTATACACTGGAGTTTCTCTCTCATGCTGCATTCAGGGAATGTGTTTTGAATTTAGATGTGAAACTGCCTAATGATGAGATCCATTTGGTACTATGTTAACTAATTCTTCCTGGAGTTCACATCTAAGATAGCTGTGTTTACATTTCCTCTCTTTAGGAAACAGAATACCCAGAACAGTGGAATTTCTACAATATTAAGATGGAATTAAGTGAGGAAAAGATATGATGCATTGAAATTAATTTCACTAGACATCATTTCCCCTACCACATAAAACATAAAATTCAGTACAGTTATTACCAGAAGCTGGGAAACCTTAATTCTCACTATGGTTTCCTCCCCATCTGGCTTCGGCATCTTAGGTCACCCACTTCCACTCTGAATCTCCTTATTTTTTTGCATCAGAAAATAGTGTAAATAGCTTCCAAATGGAAGCCCTTCCTGTGGGATGGAGTGCCAGTCTTACTTATTAAATTTTTATTAAGTGTCTGTATGTTTACAACACTATTTTAGGTGCTAGATAAAGATGCACGTTTTTTGTATGAGAAGAATCTGTACTGTCGTGGAGCTTCTCATCTACTGGTATCTAATAGACCATCGTATGCATTGTTACATGATAAATGCCTTTGTAGAAGTACAAAAAAAAGTCTAACGTGACCTTTGTGGTGGAAGGTCATTTATTGCCAAAAAAGGGGGGAGTCATTGAAATATTGTATTTTAGATAAATGTTCAGTATTAATGTTATGGTACTACCATGCAAAATTGTAATTCAGCTTGCACAAATGTTTATTGATGACTATATATACTTATCAGCTAAGTGGGGTAGTAGATAGATAGCCTGAAGTCAGAAAGACTCTTCTTCCAGTATTCAAATCTGGTCTCAGACTCTTACTAACTGTGTGACCCTGGACAAGTCACTATTTGCCTTGGTTTCCTAATCTGTAAAATGAGCTGGAAAAAAGAATGGCAACCCATTCCAGTATCTCTGCTAAGAAAATCCCAAATGAAGTCATGGTCAGACATGACAGAAATGACTGAACGACATACAACAATAACAACAAACACATACACACACACTCTCATGTATGTCATTGACCAAAGTCTAGAAAATAGCTCCTTTCTCTCTTTGATTTTCAGTGAAATCAATTGAATGGTAATTATTAAGTGCCTGCTATGTAACAAGCACTGTGTGCTAGGTGCTACAGATAAAAATACCAAAGCAAGATTGTCAAAGAACTCATATGTAAAAAAAAAATTATAATGGTTCTTTTTGTAGCGACAAAGAACTGGATGGAAAGTAAAGGGGTACCTGCCAGCTGGTGAATGGCTAAACAAATTTTGGCATATCACTGTGATGAAATACTGTTGTGGTCTAAGATATAATTAAGAGAGATGTTTTCAGAGAAACCTGGAAAGACCTGATGAACTGATGCAGAGTGAAATGGACAGAACCAGGAGAACAGTTCTTATAATAACAGTAGCATTGTAAAGATGAACTTGAAAATCTTTAGAACTCTGATCAACGCAATGACCAACCATAGTCCTAGTGGACTCATGATGAAGTCAAGTCACCAAGTACTTATTAAGTGCCTACTATGTTCCAGACCCTGTGGTAAGTGCTGGAGATACAAAGAAAGCCCTACCAAAAAACAGATCTTGCTTTCAAGTAGCACAGTCTAATGGTGGAGAAAACACGCAGAGAACTAATTATGAGCAAACAAGATACATACAGGAAAATTGGAGATAATATCAGAGGAAAGGTGCTAAAATATTAAGGAGGACGAGGCCAGGATTTTTTTTTTTGGGGGGGTCTTTTTTTGGATGGGGGAAGGCAGGGCAATTGGGGTTAAGTGATCTACTCAAGGTCACACAGCTAGTAAGTGTTAAGTATCTGAGGCTGAATTTGAATTCAAGTCCCCCTGATTCCCGGGCTGGTACTCTATTCATTGTGCCACGTAGCTGCCCCAGAGACCAGAATTTTTAAAGAAGGTGAAATTTTTAACTGAGACCTGAAGGAAGGCAGGGAAGCTGGAAGCCAGGAGGGAGAAAATTCCACTCATTGGGATCACCCAATGCAAATGCCTGGAGTCAAGCCATGAGTGTTGTGTGCGCAGTCAGGGTGACTGTGTTGTGTAGAGGAGTAAGGTGCAAGTAGACTGGAAAGGTAGGAAGGGGCTAGGTTATGAAGAGCTTTCAAATGTGAACAGAGGATTTGATCCTGGCGGTAATTGCGAGCCCCTGGAGCTATTGAATAGGCAGGTGATGTGGTCAGATCTTCACTTTAGGAAGATCAGCTGGACAGCAGATTAGAGTGGGGAGAATTGTGGCTGGGAGAATCACCAGCAGGCTGTTGCAGTAGTCAAGGCTGAAGGTTATTGGTGGTTGCAGTGTCAGAGGGAAGAGAGAAGGTAGTGTATACGAGATGGTGACAAAAGTAGAAGTGACAGGCCTTGGCATCTGATTGGTCATGGGAGGTGGGGTGAGAAAGAAAGGAGTTGAGGATGCTGCCTGGATTACAAGCCTGGGAGCATGGTGGTTTTCTGGACAAGTCAGGAGCAGAGGAGGCCTGGGCAGAAGGAGGGTAGGAGAATGAGTTCAGTTTTAGACAAGTTGTATCTAAGATGTTCTTGACATACCTAGTTTGTGATGCCCTCTATAGGCAGTTGGAGATACAAGATTAGAGTTCAAGAGAGATTTGGGCTAGATATTTGAGAATCCTGTGCATAAATGATAATTAAATCTATGGGAACGGATGAGATCATCAAACAAAATAGCATAGAGGGAGAAGAGAAGAGAAACTGTCCCAGGAAAAAGTCTTAGGGAACATTCTTGGCTAATGTTCTCTCTCCAACTCTTTTTTTTTTTTTTTTTGCTTTTTGGAGGGCAATTGGGGTTAAGTAACTTGCCCAAGGTCACACGGCTAGGTTTTTGTTTGTGTGCGTTAAGTGTCTGAGGCCGGATCCGAACTCAGGTCCTTCTGACTCCAGGGCCAGCACTCTACTCACTTCGCCACCTAGCCACCCCCTCTCTCCAACTTTTGATAGAGAAGTGATGAACTCACATTGCAGAATGTGCTATATTTTTGGATGGAGGCAATGTGGGAATTTAATTTTCTTGATTATTACTTGTTAGAAGGGTTTTGATTTCTTTTTCCAATGGGGGGGGAAGAAAAGAGATTTTTGTTCTTTGAAAAAAAATCAAATCAAACAAAAAACCCTATAGAATCATGAATGTCTCTGCTAAAGGAGATTCTCCTTTGTGTTGGGCTGATACAGCCCAACCATATGCATAGATTTGGAAATCCAAGTTATATACAAAATAATTTTACATTGGGAGGGATGTCAGTAAGAAATGGTCAAATCGGGGAAGGCCTCTTCATGGATTTGGTACTTGAGCTTGGCCATGAAGGGGAGGAGCCAAGGATTTTTAAGAGATGGAAGTGATGATAGATTTCAGTGTAGGCATGCAAGACAGCTTGTGCAAAGCTGGAAGCAGGAGATATAGTCTCATGAATGGGGAGCCCTAAGCATGCTCTTTGGTGAGATAGAAGACAGGAAAGGAAGTGATGTGGGGTTAGCAAGATAGACCAAGTTGTAAAGCACCTTCAGTGCCAAGCCGAGTTGTTGGGAGTGACATAGTTAGACTTGTACTGTAAGACTCTCAGTTTGGCAGCTGTGCGGTAAACTGTTTGGAAGGGGAGAAGCTGGCTGTAGGGAGACAGTTAAGAGGCTTTTGTAGTATTCTAAACCAGAAGTGCCCAGGACCTGGCCTGTTATGACTGCATCGTGAGGAAAGAGGAAGGAAATGGATGCCGAAGATACTGAGAAGGTACAGTTAGTAAGGTTTGGCAGCTAGGGAGAGTGAGTGAAAGTGAAGAGTCAAGGATGGCTCCTAGGTGGAGAGCTTGAATTAGGAGATGGCTTTGTACAGCATGTCCCAAAAGTCTTAGAGCTTAAAAGCTGTACTTTGACTTTAGGGACACAAAGGCTTTCGTTAATTTTACAGTAGAGTTTTGCAAAAATCCAGACAGATTCCTGTGCTGAGTCTTTAATGATAACAGTAGACATTAAATAAGGAAGCGAAATGTTAGGCTTAAAGCCTAAATGATTTTCTTATCTGCTGATTTTCCTGGACCTTCCCATGCCATCCATATGTGGAGACATGTCCCTTTGAAGATGCATGGAGTAGGTTAGGTGTTAGGTAGAGAAGATCAACTAGAATCGCCACAAACCACTGAAACGCTTGTTTAAAGGAGGGGCTTATACAGACAATTGGTGACTGTTAAAGCTGAGAGTCCTTGAGGGGAATCTCCTCCAACCCCCTGATTTAATAGATTTTACAATTTTAGTTCATAGAAAAGTGGAGTGAGTTTTCTGAGGTCAAAGAATTAAGTCATTGTTTATATTGTAGTAAATATTAAATTACCTCTGTCTTGACCTGAGCAGAATGAACAAAACATTGAACCCACAGAAAGTTGAAAGAAATTGTTCTTGACTGAGAAGTTCAGAACAGCCGGTCCTCTCTGAACAAGTCTTGGTTTCTGTCAGAGCAGAAGTCAGGTCTGGTGGCCACTAATTTTGAATGAAAATTGGAATGATTTCCAAAATTAACCAGTTTTTATTTCTCTAAATCAGGGGCCTTTTCTGTGTATAGCTCTTACTACACATAAGCACCTTTTGAACATTGGCTTGGATGAATGTACAAGGACCATAGGATCATAGGTCAAAACTGTAAGGAACCTCAGGGGTCTTCTCATTTTGCAGCAGGGAAAACTGAGGCACAGAGAAGGAAGGGTGACCAGCCTAGTCATGCAGTTGGAAACCAGCAGAGCTCGGGTTTTGAATCCTTGCCCTCTGGTTCCCAATCCAGTATTCCGTGTATTGCTCCATGCTGCCTCCTTGGGAAATTTGTGTGACACATAGACTCATCTCTACAATATCCCCCGTGAATGGCCATTCATTCTCTTCCTGTGGTGTTTTGTTTTCATTTGGTAGATACGGATCCGGGATCCAAACCAAGGCGGTAAAGACATAACAGAGGAGATCATGTCTGGAGGAGGCAGCAGAAACCCTACCCCTCCCATAGGGAGACCTACATCGACACCCACTCCTCCTCAGGTAAGAGGCAATAAATACTAGTGGGATCCCATCTGCATTTGGTTACTAACCACTCCAGAGCTTTGCTGTTTTCTAGAACCACTCTCTGTACTTTCCATTCCCATTATTTGTCTCATAGCCCTGAATATCCAGATTCTAAATGGTGTTTTAAATAATATATTGTTTTTAAAAAAATAAAAATAAAAAAGACTATTGGTAACAGTTTGGTATGTGGTCTTCACAATCAGAACCTTTGGCTGCTGGTCACATTTCCTAATGAGCACTTGCATGATGTCAGAAAGAACTGCTGTCCTATGGAAAGGATTTTGTTTTTACTATCAACTATTAGGCTTTAAAAACTTAGTGCAAGCACTAAGATTGGCAATATCAGCTAATTTGTGGCACCCTGTATTGGGGGTTATTCAGCACCTGTATTACTTATGTGTTGTACCTGTACAGAGAACCTTGTGAGACTCTCAATAGGAACATTCTTTGAGGAAATGCCCCTTTAATCATCAGTTAAATAATTTCATAAGCAGACATATTATATCACTTTAGGCCATGGAAGCTGTGAATCCGAACACAATCACAGCTAGTCTGGCCATAGAAATGAAGAAAATCCACTAAAAGCAGTCCCCCCCTCTGCAGTTTTGTAAGGATACATTTTGCTCAAAAGGCTCCTTCAGACTGGGCAGAAATGTACACGTTAGCTTGGTCAAGCGTACCAGAAACCACTTTTATAAAACACAAATTGACCCTTCGATAAGAGAGCACCTCCTGCATGTGGTAAGGCCCTCCAGGAGCTTACACTCTTGTAGAGGGATCTCACATTTACATTTCTAAGCAAATTGTCTGTAGGGTTATCTCTGGACAGAAAGAGGACTAACAACTTGGTCAGTATGAAACCAGCACCAAACTGAGCCTTGAAAGACAGGGTTCCAAGGGCCTTTTACAAGAGCAGAGAAGCAGTAGGTGGCATTCACAGTTGAGGGAGGAGTTGTTGGTTTGATTCAGATTTTACCAGTGGAAAAAGAGAAGAATTAGGAGAGAAAGGCAGCAAAGGAAGGTTGGAGACAGGTTTTGGAAGGTCTTCCACACCAGAATGAGGACTTTATTAGAGAGTCAGTTGGGAATTGGGAAGAGGAGGGGAAAGGAATGAGCATTTACATAGCACCTACTACATACCAGGCCATGTTGTGGTGCTGTGCGAGAACCATTGTCCCATCCATGCCTGCGGTGTCAGTATCAGCTCAGTCCCAGTTCTTCTGTGCCTCTTTGGCTTTAGCTGCACTCAGATCACTTTCGAGCCCTTGACTTTATAGATTCTAAATTCATTGCTCTAAAGGTCCTTGTTTAGTTGTAACATTCCCCCCCTTCATATCTTTTCCCCACTGACGTTTAGGGCTCTATATCACTTAAAATAGGTGAATTATCAGTACAAAAGCTTAGGAAATTTTTGGTTTTGTAAAAAATTTTGCTTGTAGTCTCATTAGTCTCATTGAACAGGTTTTAGTTGGAGGGGTCATATGGAATACTTTGGTTAACAACCAACAAATGATGTGGGAGCAACTTGTAAAATTCAACCAGTGATTATTAGAACAAAAGCAGAAAGCAGTGCAGTGCTAGGAGAAAATGAGGATGAGAGGAGAGTGGGCAGGTACAGCACCTTCAACCTGATGCTTTGGCAGGATGCTATCCCCAAGTCAGAATTGGAAACTGCCTGTTTGCTTCCCTATGTATTCATCCAACACCATGAAGAGTAATGTAAAGCAGCCACTATTCATATTAGGGAGACCAAAGGAACCCAATGACCACCTTTCTACAAATACTTGATCTTCATAATTAGCAAGGAGAGACACACATTAGTCAAGAACAGTTCTGGCTTAGATTAGAAATTCATTTGCAAAATATTGTGGAGAGAATTGTAAGAAGAGTAGAGGAAGGAGTGGTAGAGGCAAAAATGCATTTGTATACAGATTGCTAATCTGAGTTAATTAATGCAGAGAGCACCCCAAACCATTTAAAAGGGAAATGGAAATATGGAATATATATCTTACCATTTCTATAAGAGTCTTGATCATACAAAATGAACTACTATATTTAGATTCTGATATCTCACACCCCATTGTGTTAATTAAAGAATGCAAATGCCACAAAAGAAGAAAAGATGAGGACAGTTGGACTAGACTGTGTATATTTGCAGGATGTTGAGGGATACTGATCCCAAGATTCCTGAGAGAAAAACAGAAACATTGGGGAAAATCATGGACAAGATAACTCATGAACAAAAGGTGGTTGAAAGGATACCAATAGCTACTGACCTGTTTTCCCACCATAAAATTTTAGAGAATGATCTCTTCATATTGTCAATACTCTTTTTGTATGGAAATATGAGAAAGTAACAAAATAGAGCAAATCACAGTGATTTGATCGTGATTCTACAACTTAAAATATATTAGATCCTACTATTTGTTGCTAGAAAGTCATCTACCTCCATTGAGTAAAATGGAGTTAGAAATGCAAGGTCCCCTTTTCCCTGTCTTAAAAGCTTCCTTCATGGCTTCAATGAGAGGTAACTTTGCTCAGTGATACTTCAGTCATAGTATCAAGCAGGGCGTTTTGCCAAAATGTTCCCCACTTTTGTGATGTCCTTTGCAAAAACCAGATGTACCCTGGATTCTTCATTAATCATGAAGTTAAGTTCTCTAGGTATTGTTATTTGCAGAAGACTTTGCAGAACTTCCTTGCCAAGACTTAATACTGATCTAATGAAGAAATCTAAAATACATTGCCTCAAAATTGGAAGAGGTCTTAATGCTATGTAGTCCTAACTTTAGTGGAAGCCTTCCAGCAAGGAGGAACCTGTTATCTATCAGTCTACTTTTAGATGATTTGAATGGTTACAGAGCTTTTATTTATATTAAGCCTCTTTTGCCATTTTGAGTTAGTCTGTTTTTTTTTTCCCAAATCAAATGCTTTATTAACTTCTGGTTTACATCATTCATTTCAGCCAGATTTTGAGCTACAAATTTTCTCCCCATTTTTCCCCTACCCATTTCCCCAAAATAGTGATCCCACTGGATATCTTCTCCTCCAATTTGCTCTCTCCCATATCTTCTTCCATACCCCCTTCAACTTTCCAATAGGGCATGGTGGATTTCTGTGCCCCAATGCCTGCACATCTTATCTCCCAGTTACATGTAAAATAATATTAATAATAGTATGTATGTGTGTATGTGTATACACACATATATTTTAAACATTTGATTTTAAAACTTTGAATTCCAGATTCATTCCCTTCTTCCCTTGTCACCCACTCTTACTGGGAAGATAAGGAGTTCAGTATAGGTTGTACATGTGTACCTATGCAAAACATTTCCACAGTGGATATATTGTAAAAGACTGACTATATTTCCCTCTGTCCTATCCTGTCTCCCACTTATTCTGTTTTCTACTTTGATCCTGTCCCTTTTCTTTCTTTCTTTCTTTTTTTTTTTTTTAAAGCAATTGGGGTTAAGTAACTTGCTCAAGATTACACAGCCAGTCATTATTTATGTGTGGGTGCTCATTTTCTGAGGCCAGTAATACCGGGGCCAGCACTCTTACTTACTGTGCCACCTAGCCACCCCTTGTCCTGTCCCTTTTCAAAAGTGGATGCTTCCAACTCCCCCCCCCCCACCCCAGCCTGCCCTCAATTCTATCATCCCCCTCTCATCCCCTTCCCCCCACTCTCCTGTAGGGTGAGATATCCTGTTTAGTGTGTATGTCATTCCCTCCCTAAGCCAAATTCAATGAGAATAAGGTTGACCTGTTCCCTTTTGCCGTCCTGTTCTTCCCCTCCATTGTGACCATTTTCCCTTGCCTCTTCTATATGAGATAGTTTACCCCATTCTGTTTCTTCCCATCTCCTCTCATTATATTCCTCTCTCACCTAAGTATCATCCCTTTCTATTAAATTGGTCCTGTGCCCTCTATCTATGTATATCTGTAAACATATGTACACACATTCACATATGTATTCATATGCCCATATACCCTCCTATATAGACATATATATGTATATATATTTCTATTCCATTCAACTATTTTCTACTGAGAAAAGTTTCATCAGTTACAATGAACATTTTTCCATGTAGGAATGTAATTAGTTCAACTTTGATAAGTTCCTTTTGATTTCTTTTCCCTGTTTACCTTCTCAGGCATCTCTTGCTTTGTGTATCTGAATGTCAGATTTTCTATTCATCTCTGGTTTTTTCATCAACAATGCTTGAAAGTCCTCTCTTCCACTGAATGACCATATTTTCCCCTGAAACATGATACTCGGTTTTGCTGGTTAGATGATTCTTGGTTTTAATTCCAGCTCCTTTGACCTGAATATCATATTCCAAGCCCTTTGATCCCTCAGTGTAGAAGCTGCTAGATCCTGTGTTTCCACAATATTCTAATTGTTTCTTCCTGACTGCTTATAATATTCTCTTCTTGATCTGGGAACTCTGGAACCTGGCTACAGTATTCCTAGGAGTTTTCTTTTGAGGATCTTTTTCAGGAGGTGATTGGTGGATTCTTTCAACCTCTATTTTGCCCTCTGGGTCTAAAACATCAGGACAGTTTTCCTTGAGAATTTCTAGAAGGATGATTTCTAGGTTCTTTTTTTGATCATGGCCCCTCTTGCCTTGGGGGGCTTGCCAGACTGGGCTCTTGTATCACTCAATTCCAATAGAGTTCCCCACTGACCTTTTTTTACTTTCTCTTTGGCGTTTATGGGTTGAGAAGCCTGGAAACTGCCACATATGCTGGCAATTCACCCTCCTGAAGTCTGCTATGGCCGGTCTGTACTGCTGGTCGGGACCACCCTGGTCTGGGCCTGGGTGGCTCATGAAGTACTGCTCTCAGCTCCCAGCTCAGTGTGTTAGACTCTTCCTGTATGCCTGCCAGGCTGCCTTCAGTGGGAAAGGTGTTTCTCTCTCTCTCCCTTTTTGTGTTCTGTAGCTCTAAAGTTTGTTTTGAGCCATATTTTACAGGTAGTGGAGGTAGTTGGAGTGGGAGCTCAACCAAGTTCCTGCTTTTATTCAGCCATCTTGGCTCCGTGCCCCCCCCTCCTCCCCACCCCCAGTGTGCTTTTTAAAAAGAAAGGTGGATAGCCAAAAACTACATGAGGTGGTGAGGGGTGGAGAGTGGTCCCAGGATGAAATACTGATTTGCCAACATTAACTTATTATTGCAAAACAAAGGTTTTCTGGTTCATCAGTGGAATGGACAGCCTTTGAATTCCTGTTTAAATTCTCAACATTCACATTGTCTTTGTATGTGTTTTTTGCATTTAAATTCCTTGGAGGTTTTTTTTTTTTTAACTTGACTCTCAACCCCTTAAATTTTCCTCTTTTGTTTTTGTTTATTAAGAAGAAGAGATCCATTTATTCAGATCATAGCAAAACAAAAATCAGAAAAGGTATATACCAGACAGTAGAGAATGAAGGGGGGGGTCTCCCATTGAGCAAGATCACTTATTTTAGGCAAGAGATTATCTCACCCATGGGGAAACTCTCCACAGTCTGTAAAATGGGTTGTGCTCTCTACTTTTTCCCAGTGACAAAGGGACCTAACAGATATAAATGTGTATTGATGTGATCAGAAGACATTTTGGGGGGATGGTGGTGGGGGTGGTATGTGGACTCATTTGATATAGTTTAACTGTCAGTAATTATTTACTAAAGCTAAATTGGCCTCGTTTCTATTTATTGCATGAATATATTTTCTCACAGTCATTTTATCCCCAGATTTTTTGATTAGTAGAAGAAAAACTTGAAAGTTTGAATGGTTTTGTAGAAAATCAAGGCAGCTTCCTACATTTGGTCACTAGGACTGCCAGTTCTAATTTTGTAAATGAGCTCTTCACATAAAGGTGAAGCCGGTTCAGTAAGGCTTTTGTTAGAAGTCTAAATCCTTGTGTAACATAAGTCAGTGATTATTATCGGTGCTTTATTTTCTTTTTAATATTGTGGACATTTATTTCCAAGTCGGCAGCACAGCAGAAGGTTTGGTCGTATCCTGCCTTCTATGTTTCAGATGTAGCTGTGTCAAACGGTGCCAGCAGTTGGTTTGGAAGTCGTGTGCTAGTCACTGTGTCCTGGAGGCACGGTTATGTTCCTCAGGGTAGTTCCTCTCTGTACTCTCTTCACTTTGCTGATCTCTAGCACTAATTTCTTCTACTTTAAGGTACAAGTAAGTCAATCCTAGCTAATATTTATATGACTTAATTCAAGGAAGAATTGTTGTTTTAAAGGATTTTGAAGTGTGTTTTTCCTTTTTTTAAATATAACTGTGGTAATAATAATAACTACGGTTCTTACTGCGTGCCAGGCCCTGTTCTGTTGGATCTTCCCAACAACTCTGGGAGATAGATGCTATTATGATTGCCAATTTACACTTGAGGAAACTGAGGCAGGCAGAAATTAAGGGACTTACCCAGAATCCCACCACTGGTGGGTGTCTAAGGCTGGATTTGAACTCAAATCTTCCTGGCTCCAGGCTGAGTACTCTGTCTGTTGTACCATCTAGCTGCATTAGCATTAATTTACATGTAGAAGAGGAAATGTATAAAAGTGTTTTTATTTTTTAGTTGACCACAGTTAGCACACCACCTCTTACAGAAGAGGATGCATTTTCCCTCATTTCCTTCAAGTCCATTCCATTTGAAGACGAGCAGTGGCCCAGCTGTGAGCCCAGTGTATGCCTCGTGGGCCCATGCTCACCTTGGCCAACAAAGCGGGGTGTTTCCATGGGGCAGCCTGGTGGAGGCCCACCTGTGTCCACAGAGTCAGTTGTGGATATCTTTGCATCAGGAGTTTTTCTGCAGACGTGGACTCTCTGCTTGTCAGCTGCCGGTCCTCTTGCCACCATCGGCTCATACAGCCCAGCTTTGGTGCCCGGTGACTGAATGAATGAGTTTCACATTTAGAAAATAAAAAATATTTGTGGCTGGGTACCCTTACAGAAACAGGTGGAACTGCCGTGTGGCTTAAAAGAGGGCCACTGGAAAGGATTCATGTTCTAAGCCTATCTATTTCTAAGTTGTCTCTCTCGATTTCATTTTTCTCATCTGTAAAATGAGAGGCTTGGAGCTGTTAGTAATCTTTATGGTTTTTTCCCAGCTCTGAGTATTCTGTTTCTGTTTATGTGTGTGTATATCTATATCTTTGTGTGTGTTTCATTCCATAAACCCAAATAAGACTAGAAAATATGTAGTCACATTTATGTATTGGAGACGTAAAACCTGATTTTATCTTTTGTGGAATAACTTAGTACATTTTTATTAGAGCATCTGGAAGCACTTGGGAAACATTAAGTGTACATCATCTGATCAATCAGCAAGCATTTAGAAAGGGTCTTTTGTGTCCTAGAAACTGTGCTAAACCCCGGGAGTACAAGAAAACAGCAAACCAGTTGTTGCTGTCACAGAGCTTACATTTCTCCCAGGACTAACGATATGCACATATATGGGTACATTTATAGTACAGACAGAGGAGCTATAAGGTATCCATAAAGGGGCAGGCACTTGCCACTGGGGGCTTCCTCCAGAAGATTGCAGGAAATGATCAGAGGTGTGAAGGACATATTTCAGGATCGAGATAGCAGTGCAGAGGCATGAGAAGAGCTTAATGAGAGTCGTGTGTGAGGAACAGCTGAAAGCCCAGGATGACTGAGGTAGCATACATGGTGGGGAGTCCTGAAATAGAGCCCTGGGAATTAGCGAAGCATGAGTTTGTGAAGAGATACCAATGTCAAACAAAATGTAGAGGTGATCCTACTGTTTATTGGGTTAAGGAGGCTTTTATAGTCACATATGTGGATTCAGAAAATCACTTGGGCAACTGTGTGCAAGGTGGATGGAAGCAGAGAAAGAGGCAAGGGAGAGACCAAGCAGGAATTATTTTAACAGCCAGTGTGAAAAGTGAAGGGCCATGTGCTGGTTTTTGTGTGAATGGAGGTAAGGCAGGTGTGATGAGTGGTAACTGACTGGATGGGCAAGGTGAGTGAGAATGAGGAGTCAGCCAGGAAGGCCAGGAGTGCCCTCAGAAGGGAAGTTCAGAAGAAGAAGGAAATAACAATGATAATTGATTAAAATAGCAATCCTTCACTAATGCATCTATTTAAAAAAATACATTCTTATCGATTTGGTTTTTTAAGTTGAGAGTAGAATGCTTCCCTTTTTTGCCCATTAACCCAACATGGTTCATGTCATTCCTTCTAGGTATCCAATTAGAATTACATCATTGGATTCTATATATTATATTGATTAATGGGGTGATAGAAGTAGTACTGTCTGGATTTTATTTGGTGAAAAGTATTGCAGCATTTTAGAGATGGAGCGCTAACAGCCTAATGTGACAGTGGTTGGGGGGGTGATAAAAAGAGAGACTTTGAAGTGGAATTTTTAAATCACTTTTTAAAAAACAAATTGCATGCCTCCTTTCTGTCTTCACAGTGAGCAGCTGTTTCAATACATGAAAAATTCCATCCTGAGTTTTAAACTATCTCTTTGATGAACAAAAACAGTAAAGTCAATAAAACCGAAATTGTGACCAAATCTTTCAATATATATGTTTTTTTATCCTAGGTATCCCTTACGTCTCTTCCAAAAATAAGGTAGTCCATTGCATTTTCTCATCTCTTGGATAATCGGTGTTTTTTCACTTACTCTGGGTTTGACTTCCTTCAGAAATTTAAAATATTGATATATTTTTTATATTACCTTTATCCCCCCTCCCCCCCCCCCCCCCCGGCCAAGAGAGCATTTTCTTGTAATACAAAGGAAAAAGCAGAAAAACAGCAGTTCCTGAAGACTGAGACATCAGCCAAGTCCAACAGGATGTACATTGTGACACTCCCGTCTGTACTAGCCACTAAAAGGAGGATGGAGGGGTGTTCTCTCATACACCTCTGCCAGAAGCTTGGTCATTAAAAACTGCGCAGCCTTCAGCTGTTGTTGTTTGTTTTGTTTTTGCTGTCATCATTAGGTAAAGTGAATTATATCCCTTTACCTAAGTCTTTCCATGCTGGCTGAATGAGACACATTCAGGCGGAGCCATGGATAGGGGTTTGGACCTGGGGGCAGGAAATTCTGGGATCAGAATCGACTCCAGACACTGTTTGGCAGAGTGTGACCCTGGGCGGATCCCTTAACCACTGTGTGCCTCAGTTTGCTTATCTGTGAGATGGGGATGATAATAGCACCTACCTCCGAGGGCTGTTGTGAAGATCAAATGAGCTCCTATTCGTAAAGCACTTTGTAAGCCTGAAAGTGTTCTGTAAGCACCAGGTGTTAATGGTGTTCATGATGCCACACAAAGGGCTGCTCTGACTGGTTTGTCACAGTCCATGTCCCATCATTTGGCTCTTCCTCACTCATGCATTCATTTGATGGATCTCCTGCAGTGGCAAAGGAGTAGGAGGAGGTGTCTGGTTATATCATTTCCTTGGGGCCAAGTGTGTTCTTGTATCATGGCAGCTCTTTGTGTGTGTTTTCTTTGCTCTCCTTACTTGACTATACATCAGGTTGTGTAAATCTTCCCAGATTTCTCTGGGATCATCATCTGTGTCATTTCTTACATCACAGTAATGTTCCATCACATTTATGTGCCAAGTTTGTTTATCCTCTCTCTGATTGATGGATGACTGCTTTGTTTCCCAAGCTTCATTACCACAGGAAATACTGCTAAACATCAGTAACCTCCTTGAGATATGTCTGTTGCAGAATCTCCAGGTGAAAGAGTATGGACATTGTGATCACTCTATTTTCATGATTTCAAATTGTTTTCTAAAATAACTCTATAAATTCAAAGTTCCATCAACAATGTACTAGTCTGAATATCTTTCCACAACCCCTCTAACAGTGACTATTCCTGTCTTTTGACATCTTTGTCAATTTGCTGCCTTTGTGATAAAACCTCAGAGTTCTTATGATTTGCTTTTCTCTTACTATTAGTGATTTATACTATTATTTGTTACAGTTGTTCGTAGTTTGCAGTTCTTCTGAGAGCTGTTTGTTCATAATCTTTAACCACTTATGTGTGTAAATATATGTGTGTATGGATGTATGTGTGTGTATACATGAATGTGTATTAGTTTCAATAGATACCAAACCTTTATCAAAAATTTTTTTTTGGCATTTTGGAAGGGAAAGGGCAGGGCAGTTGGGGTTAAGTGACTTGCCCAAGGTCACTTAAGTATGTGTTAAGTGTCTGAGGCCAAATTTGAACTCAGATTCTCCTGAGTCCAGGGTTGATGCTCTATTCACTGTGCCACCTAGGTGCCCAGAAAAATTTTTGATAAAGGTTTTTTCTATTCAGCTACTCCACTTCTTATCCTAGCTACATACATTTTGTTTGTGGAGAAACTTTTCAGTTCCATGT
The DNA here is from genome assembly GCA_011680675.1 of Gymnobelideus leadbeateri. NCBI lineage: Eukaryota > Metazoa > Chordata > Mammalia > Diprotodontia > Petauridae > Gymnobelideus > Gymnobelideus leadbeateri. Next base: position 63,958 of record WOXC01010389.1, on the reverse strand, counting down.
AATCTAAGTTGTTGATTTTAGCTTTTGTAATTGTCTCTGTCCTTTGATTGAAAGATATCTTATGCAGAGTTGGGAAAGGTATATGATCTGATTATTTTCACATTTTTTAATGACAGAACCTTTAATACTAAAGTTATGCATTCATTTTGAATTCATGGGGGAATATTGCATAAGGTGTTGGTTCAACTGTGTTTTCTTGCCAGACTGTTTTCTAGTTTTCCTACATGTTTTCTAGTTTATTGAACACTGGATTATTGATCCTGTTTTTTCCGATTCTCCCTTATTTATTCTGTTTGTTCTCTCTCTCTCTCTCTCTCTCTCTCTCTCTCTCTCTCTCTCTCTCTGCCTCTGCTTTTTGGAGGAGGGGAGGCAGGGCATTTGGGGTTAAGTGACTTGCCCAAGGTCACATGGCTAGTAAGTATTAAGTGTCTGAGGGGAATTTGAACTCAGGTCCTCCTGACTCCAGGACTGGTGCTGTATTCACTGTACCACCTAGCTGCCCCTCCCTCTCTCTCTTTTTTAAGTGATACCAAATGGGTTTGTTGAATGCTGCCTTATAATATAATTTGAGGTCTGGAAGTGCTATTCCTCTTCCCTGCCTCTTTTTTAAAAAATTTCCCTTGATTTTTTTTTGTTTCTCCAAAATTTTTTTTTTCCAAGTTCTTTAAAGTATTTATTTGATAGTTTGATTGGTGTAGCATTACAACTGTAAACTTACTTTGGTATTACTGTCAGTCTCACACAGCCCAGCCATCAGTACTGGATATTTCTTCAAATATTTAAGTTGTTCTTTATTTCTTAAAGTAGTATTTTAAAATCTGCATTATTACATTCTTTTAACATTTTATTCCGCCCCCCCAATTACATGTAAAAACAAATTTTAACATTCATTTTTTAAAATAGTGAGCTCCAAATTCAAAGGATACTTTCTAAATCCCTGGAATATTTTATGTGTTGTGTAGTCATTTTGAATCTGATTTTCTTTTATCATTGCTTGAAATTTGTTATATAGAAAAGCTATTAATTTTGAAACCTGCAACTTTGCCTGAAACGTTTAATTGTTTCAGTATCCTTGCTGATTCTTTAAGATTGTCTGAATATCATGTCTTCAGAAAATAAGGATAGTTTTATTTCTTTTGTCTATCTTTATACTGTTAGTTTCTTTTGCTTGGCTTACTGCTATTATTAATGTTTCTAGAAGTTTTTCAAATAACAAGGGAGTGGTCTTCTGTTCTTTACTTTTTATTTATTTGGAAAGATTCTAGTGTGTCCCCTTTGCATAAGATGTTTGCTTTGGTTTTAGATAGACAGTCCCTCTATGCCTCTGTTTTGTAGGGTTTTTGGTATAAATAAAGATTGTACTTTGTCAAAGACTTTTTTGGGGTCTCCTGAGATAAGAATTTTGACTTTGGATATTTTTGTTTTATTATGATTAATTATGTTGATTGTTTTTCGAGTGTTGAACTATCTTTTTATCCCTGTATAAATCCAACTTGGTCATAATGTATAATTTCTTAGAATTACTATTACAGGATTTTAGCAAAAAAAAATTAATCTATTAAATATGTTGGTCTATAGTTCTCCTTTGTTTTTTTCTTTCCTGGTTTAGGCATTAATACCACACTATTCTCATAAAAGGAGTTTTGTAAAGATTTTTGTAGAGTTGCTTTCTTTTTTCATTTCTTGATACTTTTTAATGTTTCTGTGACACTCAGGACCATATTAGGACCGAGGACTTTTTTCTTTGGTAGTTACTTTACAATAATTCTTTTTGTTCTTTTTTTTTTTTTTTAATTAGATTGTTTAAGGACTCTATAGTTTGAGTGTTTTATATTTGGAAGGTATTCCTCTCTTCTGTATTTTTATCAGTTTTATATTTTCTGTAGTTTTGTCAGCATAGATCTATACATAGAACAGATTATGATAATTATTTTTATTTCTTGTAGTATATTGTGATTTCACCTTATTCATTTGTCATTTTTAATTTGATTTTAAAAATCAAATTGGCTAAATGTTTATTGATTGTAAATTTTTTAAAGAACTAGGTTTTAATTTTCTTTATTATTTCTATGGTCTTTTTGGTTTTCAGTTTATCAGTATATCTCTTCTAATTTTCCATATTTTCTCTTTTATGCATTTTTGACCAGTATTCACTATTGCCATCTTCCATCCTCTTTGTCAAGTTGCTGGGCATGAGGTGGTTTAAATTCATATTTCTCCAAGGAGTTATTGATCTTTGGAGGAGGTCCATTATTATGTGTCAGTATTCATGTACCCATTGCCTTGGAGCCCTGTTTTGTCCATATACTTTGATCATTTTCCTATTGAGGGATGCCTTTGGAATATGAATGAATAAGAGAAAAGGCATTTTTAAGCACTTAGTACATACGTTGTATATTGGGGTTACAAATACATTTTAATAGGCAGCACAACCCATGAAGTCTAGACACATAGGAAGGTTAAGGTGGGGACTAATCTGCCTGTATGTGATGAGCGTTCTAGCTTACTTGGATGGTATCGGGGCAGACGCATCCTCTTTGACATCATTGCAATGAACAAACCCAGGTCTTTCTCTGATGTTACATCCTTTGCCAACGCTAGTGATTTTGAGAGGTTTTCTCAGGGTTCAAGACTGTAGCTGCTCAGAGGACAGAGACCACAGGGACTGGGCTCTGACTCCATTGCTCTTCCTGGTTTTAGGTATTTGTATCACTTGCTATGTATGTTGTCTATCACATTTTTATCAGAGACATTTGATTAGTTGTTTCTACATTTCTTCCCTCCCCCTCCCCCCAAGCTGAAAGCTGCATTGATTTTGTTCATGTTAAGACTTTTCAGTTTCACTTGATCAGAATTGTGTATTTCATTATATCTAATCTCATTTATCCCTTGTTTGGATTAGAAATCTCCCACAATAAAATGCAGATCAAAACAACTGAAACTTCACTGCCTACAAATTGAAAAAAAATAATAAACGAGGAGAATAGTTGGTGTTGGAGGAGTTGTAGAAAGAATTACTCATTGTTATTATATCCTTGATAATGGTTATTTAACCTCTACTTAAATACCTCCAATGATGTGAAATTGCTCCTTCAGAAAGTTGAATTAGTCTACATAATGTAGCTTATTTCATTGTTAGACAGCTCTAATTGATACTTAGTTTTGACTTAGGTTGAGCTGAATTCTAATTCTTTGTTATTTTTACCCATTGGGATTAGTTTTTCCTTATGGAGCTAAGCAGAAAATAAATTTATACCCTCTCCTGGAACAAATGCTCAAATACTTAAAAACCATAGTCATATTCTCTGTCTTCATTTTTCTGCATTAAATATCTCTTTCAGTGGATCCTCTAGGATGAGAATTATTTTAAATCATTTTGAACAGGTTTTTCCTTCCAAATAGAATATTTATTGCTTATCTACTATATAACTGTTATTATTTTATTACATAATTTTAATGTTACACACCAACACCATAGGATCACATCAGTTTGTAACCCATCTCATATCACATATCAAACCCTTAAGGATTGCTGAGGAAGTAGCATGTGCAAGACAAGGCGTGGGACCCATGTTGAGCTCCCAGGCGTGCTGCTTTCTCCCTGAGTGACCCAGAGAGCACATGTGTGGGTTCTAGTTATCTTCATTTGATTCCTAGTCTGTGGTCCTTTGGACCTGTGACCCTTAGGTATTCATGATGCCTGTGTTTTATCCAGTAATTGATTCTGTCTCATCCTGTGTGACATGTTAGGGGCAGACATAGTAGAGAGTTCCCTGGACTGGGATTCAGGGAGCACCAAGTTCATTTTCCTCTTACCTGTGTGATCCTGGCAAAATTCATTTTAACCTGTTTCCTAGTAACAGGAACCCTTGCACCATAGATGGTTGTGAGGATGAAATGACGTCATAAAAACCCTTGGCAAACTGTCAGTGTAATATAAGTTAACTGTTAGAGTAGGAAGGGAACAAGTCTTTATTATTCCCATTTTAGAGATGAAGAAATTGTTTCCAACAAAGATCACATGACTCATTAGAGCTGAGATGCAGAGCCAGGCCAGACCAGTGGACTCTAAAGGTCCTGTTCTAAGATCTACCCCATGTGGTGGCTTGCTCAAGTTGACCTGAACTGCTCATCTCCCAAAGGGACACAATTGAGTGAAAAGCTTTGTTCTCTAAATTCCTGATCATCTTGTAATTAGACACAATACTAATGTCAAGCATAACATTCCAAACATGGATGTATATAAATGAGGGGTTCTTAACTTGCTTACATAAACTTGATTAAAAAAAAATTTTGTTGGGTGTATTTCAATATAATTAGTTTTCTTTCTATCCATTTATTTTCTCACATACATTTAAAATATTAGTGTTAGAAGGGGTCTTCAGCCTTTACCATCCTGACAGAAGGGTCTAAGCCACAAAAAGGGCTAAGGCTGGTACTATAGATATTAAGGACCAAGAGATGCTCCTGTTTTTAGATGACATTGTCCTGATTTACCAAGCCCTGGAGAGCTCTGCACAGTGCCTAGTACATAGTAGGTCCTTAAAAACAAATGCTGGTTGATTGAATGGAACATTGCAGATCTTTCTAAAGGAGAACCATAATCACTCTCTATAAAGAGTTTTGCCCAACCATAGTCAAACAAAAGAAATAAAAAATGCTTGTTATGTATACAGTAGTATGACTTTAGATAGATAATTGTTTGATTTGTTGATGAGTATGTATACATGCATATATTTGTATATACCTTGATCCAGCCCTAAAAATGACCAATGAACCTGGACTGGATTACCTTTTGCAAATTGTGAGGTTCTTTTAATCACACACACACACACACACACCCTTATAGTTACACAGTCCTTTGCATATATTATCTAATTTAAGCCCCACAACAGCTCTGTGAGGAGAGTATTATAGGGACTTTGTTTTATAGATGAAGACATTGGAGTCCAGTGGTTAAATGCCTTCCCATGATTGTATCCATGTTAAGTGCTAGGGGCAAGCTATGATTCCAGGTCTTCCTGATTGTGATTGCAGCATTCCATTCACTTTGTTGTAGGTTAATATTTAGTCAGCAAGGGGCAGCTAGGTGGCGAAGTGAGTAGAGTGCTGGCCCTGGAGTCAGAAGGACCTGAGTTCGGATCTGGCCTCAGACACTTAACACACAAAAACAAAAAAACCTAGCCGTGTGACCTTGGGCAAGTTACTTAACCCCAATAGCCCCCCAAAAAACAAACAGAAAAATTTAGTCAGCAAGCACTTATTAGTTCATTTAGCCATACATATTCCCTGAGATCTGCTGTAGAAACCTACAGGATCTAATGAGCTTTTATTTTAATTATCAAGTGAAATAAACTAATGTATGTACTAGTTCATTCCTGTAGAATTGGGACAAAATTCATTGTGAATAAGAATATATTTTAAGACTGTGTGTGTGTGTGTGTGTGTGTGTGTGTGTGTGTGTGTGTGTGTGTGTATGTATGTTTATCCATAGGATTTAGTGCTTTTAAGGGGCCTTAGTGTTGATCTAGTCCTATACCTCCATTTGTCCCATTGTAGACAAATGAATTACTAATGATTACGTAGATGCCACTGGTAACAGCAAGCACTTGAACCCAGGTCCTCTGACTGCCTATACCGAACATTTTTCACTACCAGTTCTCCCTCTTGAACCAAATTTCATATTATTTGTATTTCCTTTAAATTTAATTGATGATCATTCTTGATTAGTCATATTTGTAGCTTCTGAACCATGTGATCCTTACTCATTTTAGGCAGACTGTTGTGACAAAAACTTATCTGCAGCTTGAAAAATGTTTTTTTTTCTTTTAATTTTTTTTTTTAATTTAAAACATTTCAAAGCCTGGGGGAATTGAGTCACTTTCTAGGCTGAAGGAGGATTTCATATGACTGGGTTAGAGCAAGTAAGCCAGTATAAAGAAAAAAGGAAAATTTTGCAGGTAAAAATGCATGCATTTCTTTTTTTTTTTTTTAATTTTTATTTTTATTTTTTTTTAATTAATTTATTAGTTTAGTTTCAGTTAACAAGATTCAATTCCATAGTTCCTTGATTTTCAAATTTCCTTTACTTCCCTCCCTCCTCCCCTCATGACATCATATAGTACAGTATAGGGTCTGCAAATGCATTCATATTAAACATTATTCCAATTACAAAGGCATATTGTACTAGGTGGGATGAAAGATGGTAAGGAAGAAGTAAAACCAAACAATGAGAAGAACAAGATCATTTAGTTTGCTTCCATCAGGATTCAGGCTCAGTTCTTTCTAGTTATATCTCTGGATGGCGCATTTCTCACTTTCTTGAGTCATTCGGGATTAACTTATATCACTGCATTGCTGAAAAGAGTCCAGTCTGTCATAGTTGGTCGTCACAGATATGGTATGTCTGTGATTGTATACAAATTTCTTCTGATTCTACTCTTCTCGCTCAGCATCAGTTTGTATAAGTCTCTCCAGGTAATTATGAAATCCGTCACCTCCTCGTTTCTTATAGCACAATAAAATTCCATTACATTCATATACCACAACTTGTTTAGCCATTCCCCAATTGATGGGCACCCCTTTAGTTTCCAATTCTTTGCAACCACAAAAAGGGCTGCTAAAAATATTTTTGTACATATGGTTCTTCCTCCCACTTCTATGATCTCTTTGGGATATAACCCTAGAGTGGTATGGCTGGGTCAAAGGGTATGAAATTATTTATAATCCTTTGGGCATAATTCCAGATTGCTCTCCAGAATGGTTGGATAAGTTCACAACTCCACCAGCAATGTATTAGCGTTCCAATTTGCCCACATCCTCTCCAGCATTTGTCACTTTCTTGTTTTGTCATCTTAGCCAATCTGACTGGAGAGATGTGGTATCTCAGAGTTGTTTTGATTTGCATTTCTCTAATTAATAGTGATTTAGAGCATTTCTTCATATGCTTATAGATATTTTTAATTTCTTTCTCTGAAAACTTCCTGTTCATATCCTTTGACCATTTATCAATTGGGGAATGACTTGTATTCATATAGATTTGGCTCAATTCTCTATAAATTTTAGAAATGAGTCCTTTATCAGAGACACAGGTTGTAAAAATTCTTTCCCAATTTCCCACCTCCTTCTTGATCTTGGTTACATTGGCTTTGTTTGTGCAGAAGCTTTTCAATTTAATGTAATCAAAATTATCCATTTTGCATTTTATAATGCTCTCTAATTTTTGTTTGGTCCTAAAATCTTCCCCTCTCCACAGATCTGTCAGGTAAACTATTCCTTGCTTTCCCAAATTGCTTACAGTATCATCCTTTACACCTAGATTATGCACCCATTTAGACTTGATTTTGGTATATGGTGTTAGATAGTGATCTATGCCCAGTTTCTGCCATACTGTATTCCAGTTTTCCCAGCAGTTTTTGTCAAATAGTGCATTCTTGTCCCAAAAACTGGGGTCTTTGGGTTTATCGAACAATAGATTGCTATATTCATTAACTGCTGGAAAAATGCATGCATTTCTCATCAAATCATCTTAAATTTCTCTGTGATAACAATAATAATAGTTCACATTCCATAATAGCTAATAAGAAGAGCTAGCTTTTATATAAACACCTTAAGGTTTACAAAACCCTTTATAAATATTACCTCCGTTTATCCTCAGAATAGCCCTGAGAGGTAGGTGCTATTATTATTCCCTTCTCACAGATGAAGAAGTTGAGGTAGATGGAGGTTAAGTAACTTATCCAGGGTCACCCAGCTGGTAAGTTATCTGAGGCTTCATTTGAACTCAGGTTTTTCCTGACGCCAGATCTTGTACTCTAGTCACTGCTCCATCTGGTGGCCTGTAATGTCATAGTTTTAAAGAAATTTCCTCAGAAAAATCCAAGGTCCATCCATATACATACGTATGTATGTATGTATGTATGTAAGTAAGTAATATGTATATGTATGTATATATCAATATTCAGGATGTCCCAAAAGTCTTATTTCAGTCTAAAGCTTTAGTGGCCTAAATACTGGGAAATTGAAAACACTAAATTTAATTAACCATATTAAGTTTTAAAATGCATTAACAGGCAGCATTTGAAGTACCCTGTATATAAAAATGCAAGTATTACAGCCACTTTACATATGTGGAAAATGAAATTTGGTTGATATGCACAGTGTTTCAAAATCTAATAAATCTCAGAGCCAAGACTTGCAGCCCAGGTCTTTTCACTCCAAATCCAGCACATTCATTATATCTTCCTGCCTCTTGGATGTGCAATGAAAGAAAGTTCATGTTTAGAGGGCTAATTTGTCTCCAGTCCATACTTCTGTCAGTCAGTGAGTCACTAGTCCTTTATTAAGTGCTTATTATTCGCTAGGCACTGTGCTAAGTACTGAAAATATAAAGAAAAAGATGAATTGCCCCTGACTTCCAGGGGCTGGCATGAGAACAGGGAGACTGCAGGCATGTAAATAGGTGCATGCAATAGACATGAAGATGGAACATGATATTAGCAGCTGTGGATAGTGGGAAAGGCCGCCCCTCAGAAAGCAGAATTTGAGCTCAATCCTGAAGGAAGCTAGGCTTCATAGACAGGGACATGAGGCTTGAGGGACAGCAAAGGTGAAGGCTTGGACATAATGGGTGAAGCGATATGTATGAGATACGGTTCTTTAAAAAGGAGGGCGGAGAAAAGAACTGAATTGCCAGTATCAAAAATGAATAAGAAGAATTCACAACAAAGGAGGAAGTAACTGTTTTGCCCAATTATATGCCAGTTAAAATCAACAACTTAACTGAAATAAATGGATATTTACAAAAATGTAGACTACCCAAATTAATATAAAATAGTTTAAACAACCCAGTCCTCAGGGGAAGTAATTGAACTAAGAATAATAAATTCTCAAAGGGAAAAGAATCAGATAGATTCACAGGTAAATTCTATCAAACTTTAACAGAACAATTCCAGTATTATTTGATCTGTTTAAAAAAATAGCAGAAGAAAAGATCTTACCAAAAATTCCTTTTATGACACAAATACCATCTTGAGACGTAGACTAGGGAGAGTCAGAACTGAAAAGAAAACTATAGACCAATATGTCTGATGAAAATTGATGCAGAAATTTTAAATAAAATACTAGCAAAGTGACTAAAATAGGTCTAGGTTGGATCTTTATTGGGAATGCAGAGTGGTTTGAAATTAGGAAACCTATATTAACCATATCAATCCTTTGAAAAAAGTGATCATATCAGAGACCTTTGATTAGTTACTTCCACCAGTGGTCGTATCAGTAGTTGCACAGAATGCTTTTGACAAAATACAGCTCCTAGTTCTGGTTGAAAAAAAACAACCACTAAAAAAAGGGAGGGGATAAATAGACCATTCCTTAACATGATACATAGTATATATCTAAAACCAAGGAAACTAGAATCTTTTCCAGTGAAGTCAGAGGTGAAGCAATTATATACATTTTCACCCTTTCTCTTTGACATAATAGTAGAAATGCTAACTGTAGTAATAAGACAAGAAAAAGAAATTAAAGGATTAAGCATATGTAAAGAAAAAACAAAATTATCACTTTTTTGCAGATGTCAGCCAGACTGGAATCAGCTTCTAATCTGTTTGTGCCCAGAGCCAAACAAACAGAGTAGACTAGAGATAGGAGAGTCAGGACACAAGCAGAAGTTTAATTAATTTCAGAGTAAGGAAAGTGACATATGCATATGGAAGCCCCCCTCCTAAGGAGGGCTTAATACCCTAGGACTTATATACATTCTGGGCTTGTCTATGACATAATCATTTTTAGGTCTTGAGTTATTATTCCCATGAGCCCTCAGGGAACAGCATTATTTCGAGACTTGAGGGTCATGCCCAGCCCGTGGGTTGCAGAACCAGAGTTCTGTGATGGAAACAAGAGTGCAGTACCTGTCAGTGACAAGGAGCAGAGATTGTGAATATGTGATGAATGGTCCTGGGAAATAGGAGGGAGCTAAATTCAAGTAATACATTTTGCCAGAGGGTGATACCATCCTGAGTGCAAAGGATTATTGTTACGCCAAGCTCAGGACACAGCCTATTTGTTAGGCCTTACCTCTGGGAAATGGAGTATCTCCAGGATAGTCTGACATAGATGATATGATGCATTTTGAAAACCTTAAGGAGTCTAAGAGTAAAATTAAATGAAACAATAACTTAGACAAGTATAGGATACAAAATAAATCCACACTAATCATCAAGATCAATACAAAGATATAGAATGAGGGGACAGAGCCAAGATTGTGGAATAAAGGCAGGGACTCCCCAATTCCCCTTCAAAAATTTTAAAATGGCCTTTCAAAACGAATGCTGGAGTGATAGAACCAACAAAAGGATGGGGTAAAATAGTCTTCCAGCACAAGAAAACTTAGAAGGTTGGCTGGAAAATTTTGTCTTAATGGGATGAGAGAGGAGAATGGTTCTGTGTGGGCCACACCCCAGCAAGTTAGCAGCAGGCTTTGAGGGCAACTGAATGTTCAGTGGAGGCTTCCAGAGATCTCAGCCCATAAATGGTAAGAAGCTCAGATAATTAGTAACAAGGAGATTACAAGGGAACTTTTGCATTGCAATGGATGTAAGATTCTGTCATATACCCTGTGTTAGGTTCTGAGTCGTATCCCCAGGGCAAGGAAAAGCAATAGCACTATAGAGTGTGTTGCCGGAGGGAAACAGGAACCATAGTCACCATTCCAGGGCAGAAAAGAGTGTTTGTGGTAACTTATGTACCAGAGCATAGGCCAAGAAAGCAGTTACCACACTGTTTCCTAGATATACCACCTTGGAACAACTGAAAACATACTCCCACAACTAAACAGCAGCCTGAATAATCTGAAGCTTGGGATAGTGTTTCCTCCATCCTGGGAGCAGAGCCCAACTTTAACATAAAGTTAAAAGTCAAGAAGTAGGCTGGGAAAATGAGTAAGCAACAATAAAAGAATCTGACCATAGAAAATTACTATGGTGACAAGCCCAAAACACAAACTTAGAAGGCAACAAAATCAAAATAGCTATATCCAGATCCTCAAAGCAAAATACAAATTGGTCTCAGACCCAAAGAGAATTCCTGGGAGAATTCAAGGAGGATTTTAAAAATAAATAAGATGGGCAGAGGAAAAACTGGGAAAAGAAACGATAGTGATGCAAGAAAATCATGAAAAAAAGAGTCAACGGGGCAGCGAGGTGGCACAATGAATAGAGCACCATCCCTGGAGTCATGAGGACCTGAGTTCAAATCTGGCCTCAGACACTTAACACAAAAACTAGCCACATGACCTTGGGCAAGTCACTTAACCCCAATTGCCCTCCAAAAAGAGAAAAAGAGTCAACAGCTTGGTAAAGGAGGCACAGAAAAATTCTGAAGAAAATAGCACCTTATAAAACAGAATAGACCAAATGCTAAACAAAGCACAAAAATCCACTAACAAGAATGCTTCTTTAAACAGCAGAATTGTCCAAATGGAAAAGGAGGTATAAAACCTCACTGAAGAAAACAATTCCTTAAAAATTAGAATTGGACAAGTAGAAGCTAATGATTTCACGAGACACCAAGAAACTCTAAAACAAAGTCTAAAGGATAAGATAATTGAAGAAAATGTGAAATAGCCTTTAAGAATTATTGGACAGGGGGCGGCTAGGTGGCGCAGTGAATAGAGCGTCGGCCCTGGAATCAGAAGGACCTGAGTTCGGAGCTGGCCTCCAACACTTAATCCACAAAAACCTAGCCGTGTAACCTTGGGCAAGTTACTTAACCCCAATTGCCCTAAAGGGGCGGCTAGGTGGCGCAGTGAGTAAGAGAGTCGGCCTCGGAGTTGGGATGACCCGAGATCAGATCCGGCCTCAGAAAATGAGCACCCACACATAAATAATGACGTGTAACCTTGAGCAAGTTACTTAACCCCAATTGCTTTAAAAAAAAAAAGAGAATTATTGGACACTTGAAAGCCATGATCAAAGAAAGAACCTGGACATCATCCTTCAAAAAATGATCAAGGAAAATTATCCTGATATTCTATAACCAGAGGGCAAAATTGAAATTGAAAGAATCTACTGATCATCTCCTGAAAGAAATCCCCAAATGGAAACCCCCAGGGAATTATAGTGAAATTCCAGAACGCCTAGATCAAGGAAAAAGTATTGTAAGTAGCCAGAAAGAATTCAGATGTGATAGAGCCATAGTGAGGATCACACAAAATTTAGCAGCTTCCACATTAAAGTAGTGACAGGATTTTGAATGTGATATTCTGGAGGGTAAAGGAGCTAAGAATTCTTAATAATCAAGAATCACCTAACTGGCAAAACTGAGTATAATCCTTCAAGGGAAAAAACTGCATGTTTAATGAAATAGAAGACTTCTATGAATTTCTGATAAAAAGACCAGAACAGAATAGAAAATTTGACTTTCATGTATAAGACTTAAGAGAAGCGTAAAAACAACCAAAAAACAGACAAAACAGGGGAGAGAGGTCTTAAGGGATTCAATAAGGTTAAACTGTGTACATTCATACATGGGAAGATGCTACTGCAGTTAGAGGGAGTATACATAGAGGGCCCAGGTCTGAGTTGAGTATGATGGAGTGACCTCTCAAAAAATAAAATTAATGGGCACTAAAGAGGGATGTACTTGGGAGAAAAGGGAAGAGAGGTAGAATGGGGTAAATTATTTCACAAGGAAGAGGCACCAAAGAACTTTTACAGAGAAGAAGAAGCAGTTAGTACTTGAATATTAATCTCATTGAAATTGACTCAAAGAGGGAATAACATACACTAGGGTATAGAAATCTATCTTTATAGGGAAGAGAAGGTAGAGGGGCTGATAGATGGGTAAGCAAATTGAGGGAGGCAATAGAAACAAAACACTTGAGAAGGGACAGGATGAAAGGGGGTGCAGAGAGATAAACAGAAGCATAAATTGGAAAAATAGGATGGCAGGAGATTCATAATAATCGTAACTTGGAAAAATTTTTTATAATTTTCTTTGAACAGTGCCTCATTTCTCACATCTATGGAGAACTGAGTTAAAGTGATAAGAATAAAAGTCATTCCTCACTTTATAAATGGCGAAAAGACACGAACAGGCAGTTTTTAGATGAAGTTAATGCTATCTATGGCCATATGAAAAAATGATCTAAATATACTATTGATTAGAGAGATGCAAATTAAAACATCTCTGAGTTCCTACTTCATACCTATCAGATTGACTAATGTGACAAAAGAGGAAAATGATAAATGTTGGAGGAAAATTAGGACACTAAGGCACTGTGTGTGGTGTTGTGAACTGATCTAACCATACTGGAAGGCAACTTGGAACTATATGCTCAAAGGGTTATAAAAACTATCATATCTTTGACTGATAGCAATATCACTACTAGGTCTGTATCCAAGGACATCAAACAAAAGGGAAAGGCCCCATATGTACAAGAATATTTATAACATTCTCTTTTTGTGGTGACAAAGAATTGGAAATTCAGGGGACAACCACTAATTGAGGAATGGCTTAACAAATTGTAGTACAGGATGGTGATGGAATACTATTGTACTGTTAGAAAGCCTGGAAAGACTGATGCAAAGTGAAGTGAGCAGAACCAGAAGACCAGTGTGCATAGTAACAGCAATATTGTGATGATGATCAACTGTGAATGACTTAGCTGTTCTAAGAAATGCAATTCTCTAAGACCGTTTCCAAAGGCTTCATGATGAAAAATGTGATCTGCTTCCAGGAAATGAACTGATGGAGTCTGAATGTAGATTAAAGCATACTTTTTTTAAACCTTTTTTATTTTTTGGGGGGGGGGATTTTTTTTGGTTTTTGTTTTCTTTTGCAATATGACTAATATGGAAATATGTTTTGTATGGCTGTGCATGTATAACCTATATCAAATTGCCTTCTTGAGGAAGGGAAGAGGAGGAAGAAGGGAAAGAATCTGTAGCTCAAAAAAATGAATGTTAAAAATTACTTTTACATGCAATTGGAAAATATTTTTTAAAAAGTCAGTGATTATTTAAAATAGGTAAAGAAATCTACTTAGGAATCTATATACCAAAATACACACAAGAACCATATAAAACTGCATATCATTGTTTGGAGAAATACAGTCCCAAATAATTGAATATTAATACCTTATGGTTATGCTGAGTTATTTTAATAAAAATGACAATGCTGCCTAAATTAAATTTACTTATCCCTTGGCATGACAATCAGATTAACAAAGGATTACTTTACAGAATTAGAAAAAAGTAACAAAATTCATGTAATCTCATAAAAAGTCAAGAATCTCAAAGGAAGTAACAAAAAAAAAGGATTAAGAAGATGGAACTGTAGTGGATTTCAAACTGTACTTTTGAAAAATAATTTTCAAAAAAAAAATTTTCAAAAACAATCTGAAATTGGTTCAAAAAGAGCCAAGCAGTGAAAACACATGAATTCTACAACATTCAGAAACAAATGAACCAAATGGCCTCATTGTGTTCGATAAACACAAAGACCCTGGCCCAGTTACTGCAGTAAGACTGGCTTTGATCACAAATTGCTGGGAAAATTGGGCAGTAGTATAGAAGACATTCAATTTAAGCCAACATCTCACCTCTTATGTCAGCATGAACCCCCACTGGAATATAAGCCTAGATAGAAAAGGTCACATCAGAAACAGTTTAGAGAAACAGAGGAAGAGTTCTTGAACAAATGATGATTTAAGAGGTTCACAAAACAGAAGATGTATATTTTGTTTCTATAAAATTAGAAGTTTGGTTGTTTTTTTTTTAAGCAAATATAGTTATGCTAAAAGCTTCAGAGGGAAATAACTGAGGAAAAATTCTTTACAGAAAATTTTTCTACTAAAAGTCTTATTTCTACCAAATATAAGAAAAAGATTCAAATTTATTGGAAAAAGAACTCTTCCTTAATTGGTGAATAAGCTGTGGCTATGAAAAGACCAGTTCCCTATCTATAGCATGTGAAAAATCGTTCTGAATTATAAATAATTAGAGAAATGCAAATTAGAACAGTTCTGAGGTTTCTACACTCATCATGTTGGCTAAAAGGACCAAAAAACAAACAAAAAGGACTTGAAGTCATTTGTTGGAGGGACTGAAGCAAAACAGGCATGTTTATGCACGGTTGGCAAAGCTGTGAATGGGTCTGACCATTATGGAAATAAATTTGGAATTATACACAAAAAGTATCTTAACAGTATCTTCCCCTTGTCCCACTAACTGATCCTTCTGCTAGGCCTGTACTGTGAAGAGATCAAAAAAGAGGAAAAGGTCCACTATGTACTAAAATACTCAATAGCAATTCTTGTGATGACAAAAACCTGAACATTCAGGGAAAGCCCACTAGTTGGGGAATGGCTAATCACATTGTGTTTTATGAATATGATAAAACTATTATTCTGTAAGAAATAAAGAAATAGATGATTTCCAAGAGACGTGGAAAATTTCACTGGACTGATGGAGAAAAGAGTAAGCAGAAGAAGAACAGTTTATATAACAATACTCTGAGAGTCAGTCAATAAACATTTAAGTGCCTACTCTGTGCCAGACACTGTGCTAAGCTTTAGAGATAACAAAAAAGGGGGAAAGATGGTCCCTGTGCACAGGGAGCTTAGAATTTATTGGGGGAGACAATGTGCAAACAAATTATATACAAAGCTAACTACAAATGAGATAAATGGGAAATAAAAGAGGGGGGATACTGGGATTAAGAAGGGTTGGGGAACTCTTCCTGAAAAAGGTGAAATTTTAGTTGGGACTTAAAGGAAGTCAGAGAAGGTAGTAGGGGGAGATGAGGAAGACCATTCCAAGGTTGGGGGAGAGTCAGAGAAAATGCTCGGAGGTGAGAAAGCCTTGTTTGTGGAACAGCCAGGGGGCCAGTGTCTCTAAATCGAAAAGTACCTGTCAGGGTGTAAGATATAAGGAGAATGGGAAGGTAGGAGGGGCTAGGTTATAAAGGTCTTTGAATGTCAAGCCCAGAATTTTCCATTTGTTCCTGAAGGCAATAGGGAGCCACTGGAGTTTACTGAATAGGGGAGGTGACATAGTCAGACTGGAGCTTCAGGAAAATCACTTCAGTGATTGAATGGAAGGTGGATTGGTGTAGGGAGAGACCTGAGGCTGCCAGATAACACGGCTCTCCCCTGGCTCAGCAGGCATGAGATGATGAGAGCCTGCACCAGGAGGGGGAAGTGTCAGAGGAGTTAATGGGGTGTATTCAAGAGAGGTTGCAAAGATGAAATCGACACGCCTTTGATCTGCACAGTAGTAGTGATGATAAAACATGTCATCCACCTCCTCTGACAGGGAGGATGCACTCAGTACAGAGGGATACGTGTTTTTTCGACATGGCCAATGAGGAATTTGTTTTGCTTCACTTTGTGGATCTGTTATGAAGGTTTATTCTTCCCATCCCACCACCCAATGGGGTAGGGATGGTGGGGAAAGAAAAGAGATTTCTGTTAAGTAAAACAAAAGACATTAAAAAAATTAACATTCCTGGTCTAGTGCTTGCTGTTGATTCTTTTGGATTGAGGAAATGTATCGAGATTCTCTGCTAACTACTCAGTAATCTTGGTACTTAGTTACTAAGTACCTCAGTTACTCTGGTAGTGATTAAGGCATCTGAAGTTTCCATTGATTCATACCTAGGATGATAAGCTAATGGAATTTTCTATTTTTTTTATTTTAATTTTTATATTTTTTGCCCTTTGAAGGGTAGTTGGGGTTAAGTTACTTGCCCAAGGTCACAAGGCTAGTTTTTTTGTTAAGTGTCTGAGGCTGGATTTGAATTTAGGTCCTCCTGACTCCAGGGCCAGTGTTGTATTCACTGCGCCACCTAGCCGCCCCGAATTTTCTGTTTTTTTATACACACAGTAGTTCTGATTAGATTTCTTTATCCTTACATAATACCATATAAACTGATGACTGCTTGTCAGCAGATTGAATGAGAACTTAAATATTCTATATTAAAATTGCTTTTTACATTGGTGTGTGTGTGTTTTACCACCTTTCTCTACTGTGTCATTTAAAAAACCCTTTTCACATCCTCTTATGCTTTGATTTTGTCATTTCTCTAAAGACCCTTTCTTACCTGTCCGCTCTAACGTAGAAGGAGGGTTAAAGAAAACAAAGGAGCCCATTGGCCCAGATGCCTCAAGAAAGCTGCACATGTTTGTTGCATCCATTTCATATCCTCAGCCTTGGGCCTGAGTCTGTCTGCCTTGTATTCTCCTCATCCAGCTGACATAGTGCTCTCCAGGGTCACCAGCCATCTCTTCATCATCGCACCTGGCAGTCTTTTCTCAGTCCTCATCTTTCTTGCCCTCTCTGTTCCACTCTGTCCTCCCTTGGTTTCCATGGCATGCTCCTTCCAGATCTCTGCATTAGGAGCTCCTTGAGGGCAGGTACTCTTTTACCTT
This sequence comes from Gymnobelideus leadbeateri, assembly GCA_011680675.1. Taxonomy (NCBI): domain Eukaryota; kingdom Metazoa; phylum Chordata; class Mammalia; order Diprotodontia; family Petauridae; genus Gymnobelideus; species Gymnobelideus leadbeateri. The sequence continues at coordinate 46,527 of WOXC01010389.1, read as the reverse complement.
TTATATCCCCAGTCTTAGCACAGTGTCTGGCAAATAGGGGCCTTAGAAATGCTGATTTATTGATTTATTCTCCTCTCCCCCCTCCGTCATCAATGCTGATTCTCTAGATTTCTAAACTCTCTTCTCTTTCTATCCTCTCTCTTGGGGTGACCTCATCAGCCCCTATGGCTTAATTCTTATCTCCAAGAAGACCATATCAAATCTAGATATCTAGGCCCTTTCCTGAGCTTAGTGGGCATTTCAAAAGAGCTAGCTCAAAGAAGCCTCAAGGCCAGCACTTCAGAACAGCTCCTTAGATCCTTCCTTCCAAACCTCCCCTTCTTCCAGACGTTTGTCATGTTCAGTCACACTGGCCTTTTTCTCTCTTCGCACACTCATCACTCATCTTTGTGTCTTTATTCTGGCTTTGCGTCATGTCAGCAATGCCTTTAGCTCTTAAAATCTCTTTTTTTGTCATGACACAAATCAGGCACCTTATTCCAAATGAAGCCTCTTCTTGTTCTTCCCCCTGCTAGCGCCCTTCCCATCTTTTATGTATTTTTTTCTGAATATGTATATGCTGCAATTACTTATTTGTGTGTATGTTACCATTTCCTTGAGAGTAGATGTCTCAGTATTTATGTATGTGTTTCCCCAGTGCCTACCACAGACCCCTGACACACAGTAGTGACCTGGTAGATATCCCAGTTCATCTGTGAAAAACACTAGGCATGCAAGACCCAGCAGCAGTCTGAACAAACCTGGTATTCATAACCCCCAGAAGAGTTTTTCATTTAAGCGATGTCATGATAAAAATCTGCAGTTAAGAGAAACTGAGATACAGAATTCCAAGTCCAGTCACTTTGTTCACAAACTGTATGGCCCTTGCCCATACATGGGGCCCCAGGCTCCTTAACAGCCAAGGATGCATCTGTCAAAGGAGCTTCTCTGGTAGTTATACAGAGGAACCTAAAAATAGACGGTGACATCAGTCTGGCATAACAAAGATGTAACTCACTTCTGTGGTCATCAACCACGGTTTATATCAGGCAATAACCAGGTACATCTTGAACAACCTCCTTTGGACAGTTCCTGGCTTGGCACTTTGCAAGGGAGAACAGAGACCTTGCCATCTGGTTGATACTTTCTGAAGGGACATGCTATTGATTTCAGATGAAATTGGAATTTTGTGAGTGGAAAGCACCCAGCAAAGGGGAAGCAACACTGAGGGTTGTTTTCTTGGTTGTTAGGGGGAGAGTTGGACAAAGTTAAGTTGTTTGTCCTTTTGGTCGTTAAAGTGTGCATGAGGAAACAGTAACAGGAAGGCTTAGCTAGTAATATATCTTGTGATACAAATAGGAAGTTTGTAGCTACAGGCCTAAATTCAGATAGAGTTCAGGTTCACATACTAAGGGAGAGTAACTAATATGTAACAACGTGATCATTAATATGTAGTAAATTGATTAAGCTTTAATAAAGTAATTAAAAATAAGACGGGATAGTAATTTTCAATTCTACGCAGCATTGTAGTATTTAAATTGTTGAGTGGCAATAGACTTTGGAGGCTATCTTGTCTAACCCCCTCAGTTTAGAGGGAAACTGAGACACAGAAAGGTTCAAGGAATTGCCAGAGGCCACACAGGTAGTAAATGTCTGAACTGTCACCATCTGATCTAAAAGTATGTTCTAAGTCAGGTCAGCACTTGTGAAATTAAAGCTATAAGACTTGATGTTGGCATAATGGAATAAATCTTAAGAAATTTAAATTCTCTCATTTAGCAGTTCTCATAGTTTTTGGTCTAGGAGCCTTTTACATTCTTAAAAAATATTAAGCACTGACTTACATAAAGAGCTTTTATTTTATGGGAATTGTATCTATCCATATATGTTAGAAATTAAAGCATTTTAGTATTATTATAAAAATAGTTTTGGTCTTATAGATCCCCCTGAAAGAGTATTTGAAACACCTATAAAACCTGCTCCTTGTTAGTTTTATTAATATTATATTCATCAATAGAGCATTGGGCTTGTAGTCAGGAAGACCTGACTTCACATCCAGCCTCATATACTTATTAACAGTGTGCCTGTGGGTAAGCCATTTGACCTCCCTCAGCCTGAGTTTTCCTTCTATGCAAACTGAGGATAATAGCCTACTTCTAAGGGTTTATGGGGTGAAATTGCAAAGCAGTCTGTAAACCTTAGTAAGCTATATAAATGCTAGGTATTATTGCTACAAATAATGTTGTTTTTTGTGAAGTTCATAAAGTAAACCTCTTTTCTCATAAAATAGAGGAAATTAATGGTACGGAGTGATGTGTACATTGTGGGATGAGGCCATCTTATCAAATAGTTTTGCGCTTTACTTTATCATAAATGAAGATTTTAGTCTACAGGCATGGTAGCGGTTTTTTTCTCTCTCTCTCCAGACATATTTTTTGTTGTTCAGTCTTTATAATCATGTCTGACTCTTTGTGACTCCATTTGGGGTTTTCTTGGCAAAGATAATGGAGTGGCTTGCTGTTTCCTTCTCTAGCTTATTTTATAGATGTGGAAACTGAGGCAAGCAGGGTGAAATGATTGCCCATAGTCACACAATTAGTAAATGTTTGGGGGCCAGATTTTGAACTCAGGAGGATAATGAGTTTCCCTAACTCTAGGCCTGGCACTCTATTCACTGTGCCACATAGTTTCTTCCAGAAGTGGGCAGGATATAGACAAATGCATTTTTAAAAAATTCTTAATGGTGAGACATTATTTATAACAGCTCTTTCCTTGCTAGATATTGAATAAGTTTTGTGGAAATCATACAATAAATAATCATTTTTAAGCACCTTTGTTGCCATCTAATGGGATGACATAAAGAGCATTGAGACATGACCATTGCCTTAAGGATCTTATCTTATTTTTTTTAAAGTTTTGTAGGGTTTTTTTTTTTTTAATTTTCAGATCTTCTTTCCATCCCTTCTCTCACCTCTTGCAAAGGCAAGAAATACGGTACCCATTTTGCATGTGAAGTCATGTTCTGAGGGACGGGGGTAGGGGCGAGAAGCAAGAAAAATAAAGGAAAATATATGTACACCTCAGTATGCACACAGAAGCCATCTGTTCTCTGTCTGGAGGTGAATAGCATTTTACAGAATGAATTTTTTGGAGTTGTGGTGGATCATTGTTTTGATTAGAGTTACTCAATTTTTATAGCTAATTATTGTTACGGTTACTGTGTAGATTGTTCTCTTGGTTCTGCTGACTGCATTAATTCATACAAGTCTGCCCAGGTTTTTCTGAAACAGTCTGTCTCATCATAGCATCATAGTATTCCATCACATTCATATACCGCAACTTGTTCAGCCATTTCCCAATTGATCGGTATCCCCTCCTTTTCCAACTCTTTGCCAACATAAGAAGAGCTGCTATAAGTATTTTGTGGTTTATATGAATCCTTTGACTTTGTTTCCTTGGGGTATGAACCTAGTAGTGATAGTGGTGGGTCAAAGATCATGTGTAGTTTCATGTCCTTTTGAACTGAGTTCCAAATTGTTCCCCCAGAAAAGCTGGGTCAGTTTACAGTTCCACCAACAGTGCATCGTTGTATCTTTTTCCCATAGCCCTCCAGCATTTATCATTTCACTTTTCTATCACCTTAGCCATTATGATGGATATGAGGTGGTGCTACAGAGTTGTTTGAGTTTGCATTTCTCTTATTAGTAATTTAGAGGATTTTTTTTCATAGAAGATATAATTTCCTCCTCTAAAAACTACCTGTTTATATCCTTTGATGATTTATTAGTTAAGGGATGACCTTTATTTTTATAAATTTGGCTTGGTTTCCTTCATGCTTGATATATGAATCCTTTTATCAAAGGAACTTGCTACTGCAAAGATCCGCCGCCCCCCCCCCCCGCCGCCATTTTTTGCTTTTGGTTTTGTTTGTGCCAAAAAAATAATAATTTTATGTAATTAAAAGCATCTGTTTTGCCTTCTGTGAACCTCTTTATCTCTTGTTTGCTCATAAGTGCTTTCCTTATCTAGAGACCGCGGTTCCCTTCTTATTATATCGCCCTGTATGTCTGAGCCACGCACCCATTTTGAACTTATCTTGCTATTTGGTGTGAGATGTTAGTGCCTGGTTTCTACCACATTGCTTTCCAGTTTTCCTTACACTTTGTTAAAATAGTTCTTTCCCCAGTACCTAGAATCTTTGGTTTATTTTACACTGGGTTACTTTGCTAAATTGCTTGTCTGTATTATGTATGTGCCTGATCTGTTTGACTTACCAACCTCTCTATTTTTTACCCAGTAGCAAACTTTTTGATGATTATGGCTTTGCTCAGCAGTGAGTCTGGAGGCTCTGAGGGTTTTGTATACAAGCCATCTGAGTTGTTACAATGGTGGCCAGCCATCTCTTTGCAAAAATGCATATTTTCTGGTACTGTGTCCAGTTAACACTGACGTCTGAAAGACTCTTTGATCTCCTTGTTTCATTCTCAAAATCATCTTCAAATCTTTCAATGCAGAGCACCTTGAACCAAACCCTGTGTTGGCCTGTTTTTACCTGTAATCTGCTATCCCTCTGTAGAAGTGATTATAATCAACCTTCTTCACATGGGGGCAGGTCAGTGGCACATAAATACTGAATTCTATGGCTAAAAGTGAGGAAATCTCACTTGCGGTAAGTTTCTAGATTATTGGACATAAACCTGGGTTAAACCACTCTATTTTATAATAATCAAGTGACCCAGATTTTAATTTTTTTATGGATGTCCTCTTGCACCCCAGGCCTTAGTCTGGACCCATGCTTATTGGCACCCAGGGGCCTGGAAGCAACAACATAGTCATTAATATTGTCCTTTGGGCATTAAGCTGTGGGACCTGTTGTCACCATGTATGGTCTGTAGCCTCAGAGGCAAGTGACTCATGGAAGTCAGGTTCATTTTTAATAACTGAGATAAGATTCATTTTCAGAGTCTGTGTGATGGCTCCCTGATATACTCAGTCAGTTAACACGCCCTGCTAAATGGATGTGTCACTTGTGTGGTCCAGTGGCCATCTAACCCATGTCATATATTAACTATAGAAATAGCTCTTAAATTCTTGAGTTTAATTTGGTCTGAAGTTTATGTTGTAATAGATACTGAGTGATCTTCATGTGAGGCTAGGGGAGTATTTATTTCTGCCACTGACATTGCTTTAGTACCTTGGCTGGGACTTTCTGAAGTGGATTTTGTAGCTAAACAAAATGAGTTTAGGGTGCATAGGTAGTGAAGAGACATAATCATATTTCACTACAGACTGGACTCTAAAGAAGTAATAGATTGTGGCTATTTGTTTAACCACTTGGCTTTCTCTATAAACCTTCTGAATGGGTACCTCTCCACTGGAGTGCACCTGCTTCTGACATTAAACATTTATCTGTTACTACTTGTGAATCCTCAGTGTGTTCAAATTTTGGTTGAGAAAAACAAGTTGAAAGGGGAAACTGTAGGTTTGGCCTCTTAAATGAAAATATAAGAGATTGTGCTAGAGGGTATTTGAGGCAAAGTCTGAATGTACTCTAGGCTCTATCCTGACCCCTGGTGTCCAAGACTCTGAATTCAATTTACACATATTTTTAAACAGCTTAAGGAGACTTCCTCCATCCATTGAGGAATTGGACTAGAAGACCTCTGAGCCCCCCTTTTTAATAGGATTCTGCAGCCCCTTGCTTGTAGGCATTTATAATTGACATTAACTCTTCATTGAGTCTGCCCTTAATATAAAATCTCACAGTAGCTGAATTCCCCTCATCACCATTGTTCATGTCTTGGGAATTAAGAAGTGGGGAAAAAAATCATTCTTTTCAGTGGACTTCCCTAAACTTAGCCTTAATTTTAAGATAGCTTTTTGTATAAAAAGCTTGGCCATTGAAAAGATTTCAAAGGAGCTCACATGTTCTTCCTTGTGTGCAGCTGCAGAATTATTTGGGGTGAATGGTAAACAAGGAGTAACATAATACAGTGACTAGAATGTCAGAACTGGAGTTGGGAAGTTGGGTCCATTCTAGGTTCAGGTACTCACTAGCTGTGTGACTCTGGGCAAATCAATTAAATTTTGTCTGTCTCAGTTTCTTCATATGTAAAATGGTAATGATAGCATCTACATTTTAGGGTTGTTGTGGGGATCAGAGATAATATTTGTAAAGCACTTTGCAAATCTGTGCTATAAATGTTAGCTATCATTATTATTGTTATTATTAAATGTAGTCAAGAAGCCTAGTTTATTGGTGTTATAAGCTCTGACTTACTGAACGTTTTTCTGTAAGTTATTGTAACACCAACTCAATATTTACAAGTGCTTATGGCCACGGTAAATATGCTGGCATAGTGCTCAATCACAAAATATAACAGACTCTCCATATAGAAGACAGAAACAAAACATTTATTCAGACACCTGAAAACCAAATCTCAAAAACAGAAAGCCAAATCCATCATAGTAGCAAAGGAGTTAATATCCCATAATGCCACAGAGAGCCACACCATCCTTTAGCCTTCCCACAAACCAGCACTCACAAGCCTGGCTGTCTGCCTGGGTGCACCGTCTCTCTCCTATCTTCTAGCTGCTCTGACTCCCAGCTTCCTGTGGGATCTGCTCCACCTTTCAGCAAACTCCTCTCACCACAGGCTCCATGTGATTACATTCAGCCTATTAGGAGACAAGGAAGATCTTCAAATTCCCATTACCATTACATCCAGCCCCAAAATCTTTTGTGTCCCTTACATGGCTAAAATATATTAACAATACATTTTATTACATAGGTTAATGGGAGTTTAGGGGTAACTGGTGTCATCTGAACTTTACGACAATATAACAGGAATAACAGAAAATAAGCACATAAAATAATATCTTAGGGTGAGGGCTTGAGCACAAGTACCCCATCATTCCCCCCTCAAATGAATGGGGCTCATAATCTTGGGGTAAGGGACAAAGGTCTCTTCCTCCAAAGCTACTTTATGCTAAAATTGGACATAGAGCTGTCCCTGCCCCAAGAAGTCCCATTCAAGAGGTCAGTTCTTTAGCTGGCATCCAGAACTCGGGTGACACCAGGTCTGGGGATGACACATCACAGTCATGGACAAGGGGTGACATCTGGCTTGAGTGATCGGGCATCTGCAAGTGGAGAGTACCAAACCTGCAGAAAACAAATCTCACAAACAAGTTTGACAGACAAAAAGCCAAAAAGAAACAAATAGAGGGTCAGCCGGGCTTCTGGAGTCCATGAACCCACTGTCATAGCCTCATTCATGGGAGAATAATATCTGTAAAATTTTGCAAACCTCAAAGTGCTGTGTGTTAGCTATCATTATTATTGTTGTTATTAAATATAGTCAAGAGGCCTCGTTGATTGGTCTTACAAGCTCTGATTTATTGAATATTTTTCTGTAAGTTCTATACGTTATATTTATTATATTTATATTTCTACATTTGTAGAGTTGAGATTTAGCTATAAATTTAGGCCACATTGTAAAAAAGAAACGTGCTACTGTAAGGTTTAGTATTTTATTTAGTAAATTTGTAATTCTGTTATATAAATTAGGATTAGGGTATGCGGAGCAAAAATTAAAATGAAATTTCACTTGAATGATGAAGTATTACCTTTTTCTTAAGGCCAAGTTGTCACAGAAAGTTTTATAGATTATATAGATTATGGGATCAGATCAAATACCAGAAGGTTACAATTGGATTTTGTTTAATTTAATCCCAAATCTAATGGCTCTTCCCCACCACATAAATGATATTTCTGATTTTCTTTGTCTCCCCAGTGCTTGGCATGTGGTAAGTGCTTAATAAATGGTTGTTGATTGATTGACCCCGAGTCTTTTTTTTTTTTTTACCATGAGTCTATACTCTAACATATCTATGTAGTAAGGGTTTTTTAATGGCCATGATTGTGCGTAAAACACTGTACCTAAAGTGTTAGGAGAATGTTACTTCAAACCTTTGTAAAGGCAAAAACTTGCACTCATCATCTTTATGTAATGATACCTGTAGAATATCAGTGAAGATGTATCATCAGTGTGGGCTCACGTTCAGTCCCAGCTACTCCATCTCAGCCTGGGCAGTTCTGGTCTATCTCTTCTCTTCAGTCCTCTGTACTAATATGTTCTCATGTTCTGGGACTGTTGCTTTGTCAGGTAGACCAGTGGAACCAAAAGGTTCTGTGTGGATCTGCTGGCCTGGTTGTAGTACTTCAGCTCTTTAATCCTGGACAGAAATCACATTTGAAGGAGACCAACAATTAAATTAATGTTTGTCACTAAACCAAGAACTTGGTTCTTAGTCCTTTCATCCATTCTGATGCTGTCATTTGCAGGTGCAGAACAAAATTGCGTAGACCTGAGGCCTTTGAATGTTTTTCTGTTTACTGGATAACTTTTGTACAAAAAAGTCATCCCAAGGTTCTTGTGACAAGCCTTTCCAGATATAGAATGGTCCTCAAACATGTCAGTAGGCAATCACAGTGTCACCAGATTTATGTGAAAACAAGGTTTATTACAAGAGAAATGAACATACATGTGGAACCCAAAGAGTTCACACAGTCTTTATGGAAGTTTGCATATTTATGACAGTATGACCAAAGAAGGAGGAGAAAGCAGGAACAGGCATGGCATGGGAGGGGAAAAGTGCAGTAAAGGTGGAAAAAAGACATAGCCCTTCTGAAAGGGGAGGAGCAAGGCTCTGCAAAAGCCACATTCTTTTCCCTTGGGAACCACTAGACCAGGAGTGGGGAATTTGTGACTTTGAGGCCACATATGGCCTTCTAGATCCTTAAATGCAGCCTTTTGACTGAATTAAGACTCTAGAAGGCCACAAGTGGTCTCAAGGCCCCAGGTTCCACGCCCTTGCACTAGACTATAAAAATAGGAGAGTCTACTTATTTGCAAAGGACCCTGGCTACACAAGCATTTTCTCAGCTTGGCACAAACTGGTTGATGCCTGTCTTGCCTCCCAAAGACACACAGGGAATCCAGCTTGGGGTGCGATCCACAAATTATGTCAGCTAGGGAGTAGGTGGGGCTTTGTCCTTGACACACTGAGGGCCTCCTGTATGCTCTGGGTCCAGTGTTTCTGAAAAATATGGCAACTCAAAAAGCCAAGTTCAGGGGGACTCCTTAACAGACACAAGAGACAAGTCATTCCTAAGGCCCACATTCAGAGCTTTTCAAACTTTCAGGAACCTAGCACAGTTTCTGCCCCATCACATCAGTCTCATAGAATCCAGAGTTACCTCCATATCATAATCAGCTATTAAAGTTGGACTTTTGAGCACCCCCCCAAAAAAAATCCAAACAAACAAGTAAGAAGCCTTCTAAAGTAGATGAGGAGGATGACAAAGGGACTTTTCTTGTCCCACCCTTGTTGAGGAAGGAGAACAACCCTGATTAGAGGAGGCTCATGAAAGGAAAGTCAACAGGTCAGCCCCTGGGACTGATAGAATTGAAAGCAAGGAAACCAGTGGGGATAGAGAGTTGGCCTCTGTAGGTTTTCATTTGCAGCATAATGGATCTGTGTGATCTAAGAGTTTCAAGGTACCAAAGAGGTCATCTAGACCAGTTTGTTCTTCCCTGAGAATCTTCTCTGTGCCACCCCCACAAGTGACCATGCAGTTTCCTTTTGTGACGGGGAGCTCCCTACCTCACAACAGCCTGCTCCATTGCTGTTCAGCCCTGATTGTTCTGAAATCGTCCTCTCTACAGCTCTCCCCTTACTCCTGCTTAAGTGTCCCTAGTTCTGTCCTCTAGGTCTCAAGAGAACAACTCCAAAATCATTTCCATAGACAGCAATAAAAATATTTTAGTATAGTTATCGGGTCTCTCTAAGTTTTCACTTCTCTGGTATAAATATAGCCTAGTCATATGGTCTCTCATAAGAAGCCCTGGTTCCCACAGTACCTTCCCCAATCCCTGATCGCAGAGTTCTTATAGCAGGCCCTTATCCCTTCCAGGCTCAGGAGCCTTTTCTATTGATACGGAGCTTTTTTAATTCGGTTGGCCCTATTAGGCTACTGATCTTGCCATAGAGGACCCAGGATGCCATGATTATCAGCAGAGGCCCTTACTGAGGGGGATAGTGGCAAGGAGGAGGTCTCTATGACGCTGACTGTATCTCGAATCCTTAAAAAGGAAGGCTTTTAAAGCTTAAGGATATCAAGAATCATAATCATAGGTTTACCATGTTTTAGATTTAGACTCTGAAGTTAAGTGACTGGCCCATTGCCACAAATCTGGGAAGTAAGTAAGAGAAGTCAGATTTGAATTCCCTTTTTGGGCTTTACATCCTGTTGTTTTTTTTTGCTGCCACAGAGAATCAGGGAATTTGGGAGTTGGGATGGACCTCAATCATCATCTGATCTAACCCTTATACAAAAAAAAAGTCCACAAACAGCATGCCTGCTGAATGACCATCCATGTTCTATTTGAAGATGTCTCATGTCTCTGGGGGGAACCCAGGCCTAACAGAACTGTCCTTCTCTGCCTCTTTGCATCCTCCATCACTGGCTCCTTAGTCTTTCTTTCTGGGACCACATAGAATAAGTGTAATCTTTTTCTTGACATAATAGCATTAATAAATGCTGATTTGACCTCTTTTATATATTTCTTTTTTCTAGATCAATTGAAGGTCATTCCAAAATTAAAATAGAGCTGGTCAGAAATTTTGTCTGTAGGAAAACAATTACTCTTTTCCCCTGAAATTTGGGCATACAAACTTTTCAAGAATATATGTGATCTATAAAGTTAGGTATACCTGCATGATTTGCTTCTGCCCCTCCTCAGAGATAAGGGCCTGCGAAAAATGTACAGCACAGAAGTCAGAAGGTGTAAAGAGCCCAGAGGAGAACTCTTTCTGTGGCTCTATTTGCTATCTGCTAGTATTTGAAATGCTAATCTCTTAGATCTTAACTTGATGTTTAGAAATGGACATGTCCAGCCTGCCAGGTTTTTGTTTTTTTTTTAATTTTCAAGCTTTCTTATTCCTAAAATGATTCCTTTCTCATGGACATTTGCTCATGAAGCTCCTTAGATATAGTAGATTATGGATAAATTTTCACTTAAAGGTTTAGTCTGTTTCATATTAGATTAAAAAAATGTCTTGCTATGTTCAGGTCATGGGTTTGAGGGGCAGATTTGTGAATACTTTGGCTATCCATCTTCTTATCTTTGAGCAGTGTGTTTTTCTGTGGCCTGGTGGGTATAGTTTTCCATTTTTCAGATGTTCAGCCCTGCAGTCGTTTAGGATGACTTATAGTCCCTTTTCCCATTAAGCAAATGAAACTAATCATATTTTTATTTAGAAACTGTAGATAACCAAGTCATCCTAACATATCCATTTATAAGTATGTCTCTTTTATCATAGTGCTATTTTCAGCCAGTGATACTGAACTGTGTCAGTATTTCATTTATAGCTCTGAAACCTTCCCAATATAAAACTCAAGTCATAGGCTGATTTTCTTCTCACATGAATAATTTAGAATAGACTAATAATTATAGCTCTGTTTCATTATTTAACCAGAATTCAAACAAATCAGTAGTTCAGATTAAAAAAAAAATTGTTGTTGTCCAATCACTTCATTCATATTCAACCCTCCATGACTGCATTTAGAGTTTTCTTGGCAGAGATACCGCAATGGTTTCCCGTTTCCTCCTCCAGCTCATTTTACAGATGAGGAAACTGAGCCAAAGAGGGTGAAGTGACTTGCCCAGGGTCACAAAGCTATTAAGTGTCTGAGGTCAAATTTGAACTCAAGTCTTCCCAACTGCAGGTCTGGCACTCTGTGGACCGTGTCACTAAGTACTCCCTATATATAATCTATGTAACGTAGGGTTTAAAGGGTCTTATTTGGAACTGTAGTGAAATGAATACCAATGGATAGAAGAAAAATAGAAATAACATCCTGTTTCCACTTTTAAAAAGCAATCCCCAAATCCATAGAACAGGTGAAAATGTCTTCTTATTATCAGTCCGACTGTCCTTGCACTTGATGGAGCTGGGGCTCAGAATGAACCACCCAGAGATAATAAATAACAAATGACATTTAAATAGCAGTCTAAGGTTTGCAAAGCACTTAGCATCTGGTGTCTGCACAGTAAGCCTACATACGGCTTAGACATGTCATGATCCCTATCTCACAGATGAGGAGAGGGCTCAAGAAGGTGAAGTGACTGACTCTGGGCCACTCGGCTCCCAGTGGGTCTCTGCTGACTCCAGCTCTAGCCTCTTTCTGTTCTCCATGCCATGATTTGGAGATGTCGCTGTCACATCAAGGAGAAATGATTGTTGCTACCTACAGCTTGAGTGCACTGTGCTTCAGGAGGGAGAATACTTCCCCATGTATCAAGCCATGTTAATTACAGGGGGAAGAGCCTCAATCCCACAGAAATGAATTTTGTTGGACTCACTTGAAGCATCCTTATCGATTTAGGCAGGCACTACTTGACCATGAGGCTGACTAGAAAACAATTAATTTTAATGGAAAATTACGGAAGTTGGTGACCTTCTTTAGGACGTAGCTCTATGTTAAATGTGTGTATAAATCCTTTTAATGGGGCTTATCTATTTTCCAACATCCCAGGAATCAGAGGTTTGCCCACCAACTACAGACTGATTACCAAGCTAGCAATGTTTTCCATTTCCTATAACAGCTGTCCAAATTGATTTGTGTCTTTGGAATATTGTTTCTAGTGAGATTTGTTCCCTTCAAAATTTTCCTTTTAATTTCCTTATCATAGGAAGGAGTTCTCCTTTGATAGAATTCAGTGTAAGAGGGTATTATGGAATAGTAAGGAACTGACTGTACGTCTCTGGAGAGTCATTGCTTTGCTTTGTGGCTTTTATATGACCTTGCAGCCCAAAGAGAATTACTGCCTGCCTCGTGATGCTAAGTGAGTGGTGATGACCATACCTCTAGTATGTGAACCTTGCTCCTTCTGAGGCTCTGTGGAAGGGATTGTCTTAGTCAGAAAGAACTGGGGGGGGGGGGCAAGAGGGAGACCCAAAGCACACCCAAATTCTGAAGGTAGTCCTTAGGCAATATTGGTACAGGGGAAAGGATGCTAGGTCTCTGGTCAGAGGATTTGGATTTCAGTCTCATCTTTGCCTCCGGTTCCTAGATGATCCAGAGCAAGTCCTACAACTCCTCTGGTCCTCAGTTTGCCCCTTTGTAAAACCAGGTGTTTGGATGAGGCGATCTTGGAAGGCCCTCCCAGCTCCCAGTCCATGAGCTTTAGTCTGGGAGGGCTGAATCCAGTTAGGTGAGAAGTAAGAAAGTTCTTCCCAGTCTCAAACGGAAAAGTCTCTTGAAGTTTCTTTCCAATTTTTCTCCCCAAAAGAAGACAATCCATGTCTGACAAGTGAGAAAGAAACCTCTCCAGAGTGAGTTTTCTCATTTGTAAAATGATTGGATTGGACCAGATGATGACCAATCATCCCTCCTTCCCTGCATCCTCCAACCCGAAGCCTTTCATGTACCACATGTCAGCAGCTTAGCAGAAGTCATTTAGGTGGGGAAGACAGCAAGCTTCTGCCCCTCTTCTGCTTTGCTAGTGTGAGGATTCCTCCTGCGCCAGGAAGGAACAAGAGGATGAACTGTATTTGTGACTGTTGCGCCATCTTCTTTTGCTGTGGTTAATAGTAATCATCTCTTCCTCCCTCCCCCTCTCCTGCCGCCTTTTTCCTTCCCCTCTTACCTTTCCCATGTACTTTTGATTCAATTGGTCACTCCCTTTTTTCCTCGCTTTATTTTTTTTTTCTTTTTAACCTTTCACCCCACTCTGTCTCTCCTCCTTGCTTGCGTTCCATGTTGCTAGTTTTTATGTTCGCACGCTCATTATCACCCTTTTTTGTACTTCAAATCCCAGCAGCTGTCCAGCCAGGTCCCCGAGCACAGCCCCGTGGTTTATGGGACTGTGGAGAACACTCATCTTGCTGCCGGCACCCCTGTCACTGCGCCTAGCGACCCGAAGCAAGGTTTGTTTATGGCTGTTTTCTCCCTGTTCTCTTGAGTTTCTTTAGTCTTCTCTCTGTCTCTTTCTTGTTAATTATGTTTCCCTCCCTTCCTCTTCCCTCCCCCCACCCCAGCCCCCACACTTATCTGTGTGAGGAAGGCATCCAGCCTCAGGACTCAGATCTGATCTTCACTGTAACAAAGCTGAGAAATGTTGACTAGCAAAGTGAACTTCTGAGGAAACTGAGTCAGGAGTAGTTACAACTTTTCCCACTTTTGCCTAAAATATCATTGTCCTCTCATATAACAATTCCCCTTTCTGTAGCACTTTAGAGTTTACAAAGTGTAGTTCTCACTATTACCCCCCATATGTACTTATTCTCAAGGCTGATAACACTTTGCTTATAATTTTGACTTGATATATCATTTCACTATTATTAAATTTTTAAACAAATGCTATTTGTCTCCCTGAAATATTGGACCCCCTGGGCCATTTTTATTGATAATGTAATTCTGCCTGCCTCTACTACAAAATGCTAAAAAATTTCCTTGAAAATCTTAGTTTTAGTGTCTCTAGAATTGCAAAGGGGGAAAGCTTATTTTTTCCTAAAGAGACTTAAAATTGATTGACTCCAGAATGAGCATCAGTGATAATATAGTCAAATATCTGGAACCCAATGAGACTATCAGTGTATGTGGGCTAGCCATGACTTCTTTATTTACTCTGCTTAACCAGATTTCAGGTCATCTAAAAGTAGGACCTGGGATCAGATTATGGTAGGAAGAGGGGTGCCCATTGTATATACTTATTCGTGGGTGATTGCATTCCAAAGATAAATAGAAATAAGTTGTGAATTTCTGCTCCTTTATTTATTCATGCCTTTATTACCTTTAGTTAGTAAGAATTATTCTAGATTTTTTTCGAATAAATTTTCAGTACATTACTGTTCTTTAAAATATTTTTAAGTTGTCGTAGAATTTAAAGTGGAAGGGAATTTAATTGTGCAGACCAAATGGTAAGGGTCACATTATAAACCTAGTCTTGTAATATATTCCCATTGCATTACTCAGTAATAATGTGTGATTAGTGAGGTGTGAGTGTAGTGTGTCCTAGAGCTTGTTCGTGGTCTTTAACAGGTAGCACTAATCTGAACCATTATATTCTACCAGTGTTATTAATATTGAGGCTTCATCAAATTAAAAATTAAAATGTTCTTAATGGAAGAAAAAAAAAACTGCAGACCACAAATTAACTAAAGACTCTACCCTGTCCATGATCCTCCAGAATCAGGCTTTCATAGACTTCTCCAGCAAATGATGAGGAGCACAGGAGGAGTTATACTTGTTCCAAGCCAATTTAAAATGCATTAAAACCATGCTTTTTACCAAGCTTTGACAGGTTCTTTTAGACCACCTTTTGAAAGTCTAAAAATTAAAGTTGGGAAAAACTTTATAGGGGAATATAAACTTAATGTTTGCAAATAATTTGGTTTGCAAGCTTACACAAATGGCATAGAATTCCTGAGTCAAAAATCAACCAGATTGGGGCAGCTAGGTGGCGTAGTGAGTAAGAGCGCCAGCCCTGGAGTCGGGAGAACCTGGGATTGGTTCTGGCCTCAGAAAATGAGCACCCACACATAAATAATAACTAGTCATGTAACCTTGAGCAAGTTATTTAACCCCAGTTGCTTTACAAAAAAAAAAATCAACCAGATGGCCACAGTTTGGGATATAGAGTAAATGGCAAAGCCTTATCTTGAAAACTTTGATATTCATTCACCACTACTCTTTGACGACTCTGGAGGTCATTCCCAATTTCAGCGTTCCCAGGGTACCTCAGACTTGACCCACAGCCCTAGTGCACCATTGTTTTTGAGCTTCCTCCCAAGCTTTATCAAGATAGGAAATCTTTGACACACCATTCCTGCTGCCAGACATGAGCTTTCTGAGGACCAAACGGCCTTGTTCAGTTGTTTTTGAAGAAGGATGCTAATGTTTGGATAAAACCCCTTTTTCAAGTTCAAACCTAGATTTTCAGAGGGTATGGGAAAAGCTGAACCAACATGGTTGTTCTTCCTGCTTTTTGGTTAGTGTATTTAGTGATAAGCATCAGCATTTTAGAATTGTGAACTGTCAAAAAGGAATGTTTCAGTATACCACGAAGAAAAGAGTAACCATTTTACATAGAAGTTTTTTATGTTCTGTTTTACTTTCTCCTTTCCTATATTGTGATATGACATCACTGTGAAGACCCTCATGCTTACTAGATGATGAGAATGTGGGGGAATCAGAAGCCCTCTAGGGACCAGGCAGTACCTGAATCACTCTGGGGGGAGGGTGGCGGGAGGGCTCATTAGAAAAGAGTAAAGAAAACAAGAGCCAAGACTTGTTCTGGAGTTCAGCCCTGAGTGCTGGCCCCCTGCTACCTAGGGTTGTTTCTTTACTCTTCTGTGCTGAGCTCCTTCAATCCCCTGAGCTACACAGCCAGTGATCGCGCCACCATTCCTGGGACTTTAGCAATGCTGGCTATGCTTTGGCCTAAGCTCCGCCAAAGGAAATTCCTTTTGGGAAAGCTGCTCCCTCTGATTATGAATGCAGAACTCTTGGTTTGTAGTTCTTTTACCTGTATTGTCATTTCATTCAGCAGTCATACAGGATTTTTTCTGGTGAATGGTTCCCAGAGTGAATGTACCTAAGGCCATATATAACCAGCTGCAAGAGTGAATTAGAAATTAATGATTTCCAGCATGAACATTCTTGCCCTACAACTTAGTTTGATGGTTCTAACAATATTTTGTATTGTAAATAGTACCAGGATTCCCATGTTTCCCTTTACTATTATCATCATATGGGTATAGGGGCCAATTTTTAGAAACATTGGCATGAAACCCATAAATTAAAGTGAGTTTTAAGGCC
Source organism: Gymnobelideus leadbeateri (assembly GCA_011680675.1). NCBI lineage: Eukaryota > Metazoa > Chordata > Mammalia > Diprotodontia > Petauridae > Gymnobelideus > Gymnobelideus leadbeateri. The sequence goes on along the minus strand of WOXC01010389.1, from coordinate 29,657 downwards.
ATTTAGTTAAGAGACAAGAAAAACAGAAGCTTTCTAAGTCTACCTGTGATGTTAACCACCAAGTGTATGTGATTAGGTGATCAAACCTTTGTTGACAGGCTTCCTTGGCCAATATCTGGTGATAAAGTTCAGGGATCAATGATGCTTGAAAGTCTGTGGAAGAGAAAGTAAAGTTGTTTTTTGTAACATAGGGATGCTCTTTCTAATGCATTTTAAAATTTGCTTTCTTTTGAATGATGGTCATGCAGTCTTTGTTTCCAGTGAAGCCTGTTATCTTGCCCAATAAACAACCACCTGGAAACTAGGTGTAACTCCCCCTCATTTTCAGTTTCCCCAGATTAGCTTTCTTTTTGGTACTTGGAATTTATAAATTCTCAAAGCATGTCTTTAAAAAAATCCATTATATTTTTGGTACCCTAAAAGTCTTTGGACTTTTGTTTTGACAAAGGCTTAGGAAAACAAATGTTTTATTTGCTGAACCTTAGTTTTTTGAATATGTACTTTGCCTCATACTTTTATAAATTCTTCACCATTTGAAGCCCTCACAAAAATTGTCAAAATTATCATTTGGCCTAAGCTGTGAGATTCTTATTTCCAATTTCTTTCCATTTATTAAGAAATATAATTTTTGAAGGGAATTTTCATTTCACATATAGAAGTCTATTAGTCAGCAAATATTTCTGGAATGACCTCTTTTTAAATACATGGAACCCCAAATTATCTGCCTGTGTTGAGAATTAGTCTGTGCCATAGACACAGAGCCTCTCATAGAAAGAATTTCTGCATGGAGCAGAAGTGTGGCAAGGCTGAAAGCCATTCTGCCATGGTGACTAACCCTGCTTCCTTTAGTAGGCTCCTCTAGATGGATTATCCAAGGGTTCACGGAGTGCCCCCTGTTAAACCTCCTGCCTTGAAACAAATCAATTTGTTGAATTAAGTTTCCTGGGATATAAAATAGTCCTACTCCAAAATCATACCTAAGGCTGTTGGGGATAGACTCTTTCCCACAAGATGTGAGGTGGCAGTGGGGGTGATCTGAAGGAAAGAGGGGAGATGGTTACTATTTTTCTTGGACTACTAGTAGATCTTTGGAATTTAAGACAGAAGAAGTAGCCCATGATAATGTGATGCAAATTGATACAAGAAGTCTTCTTAGACTTTGTATTTTTTCTTCCTGCAGAAGAGAAGCCAAAACCAGATCCAGTATTGAAGTCTCCTTCCCCAGTCCTTAGCCTAGAGCCTAGTGGGGAAAAGAAAGAATCTGGTCCAATACCTGAGACGACTTCAGTGGAGTCTATAGCAGAGCCGCCGCCGCCGCCGCCTCCTCCTCCTCCTCCTCCTCCTCCTCCTCCTCCTCCTCTGTCCCCACCCATCATGGCTTCCACTGCTCTCAGTCCTGTTCCTTCCACCACCGCCGCTGTCCCTCTGTGTAACCTGTCTGCCTTCACAGCAGATGGAAATGATCGATGTGAACTTGCTTCCCCAAAAGAGGATGCCATACCTTTGCCCAGTCCTATACCTTGCACAGAAATGTCAAATCCGTCGCCAACACAAGAAGCAGAAGATGACATATGCAAGGATCCCTGTAGTGTAGCACCCAGTGATATTCCAGTGATTTCCACTACAAACCTCATTAATGAAATGAACGGAGTTAGTGAAAAATTGACAGCTACAGAGAGTATTGTTGAAATTGTAAAGCAGGAGATGTTGCCTTTGACTGTTGATCTGGAAGTTCTGGAAAACCCCCCCGAAGATCTGAAAGTGGAGAGCATCCCGAAAACCATCACCATTTCCGCGGTTCTTTCTCTTTCTCCATCTCCTCCTACTCCTCCAGCTTCCCCCCCTCCAGTTCCTGCTGCTGTTCCTGCTGCTCTCACTGCACCTACTGCTCCTAATGTTCCTGCTGCTGGAGTTTTGGAAGAAGAGGAAAACATAAGAACTGCCCTTAGTGATGATGCAAAAGAGAGCCAACCAAAAGTTGAGGTGGAAGCCGATGGGCAAGCAGAAGAGGTTGGGGATTCTCAGAACCTAAACTCCAGAAAGAGCCCTGTCCCAGGTAAGCTTGGCCTGCTTCCAGAGGCTTAGATTTGCCGAGCTTGAGGAAGAGACCTGTTTATTGCATTGGTTTTTTAACTGACTGTCTCCCTTATTTCAGACATTTTAAGGCTCTGTTATTTCATCAGCTTGGGCTATCCATCCACCAGGGTGATCACATGCTCCACCCTTTTAAGAAATTGTCTCCGGGGAGGCTAGGTGGCACAGTGAGTAGATTGTCGGCCCTGGAGTCAGAAGGACCTGAGTTCGGATCCAGCCTCAGACACTTAATGCACACACAAACAAAAACCTAGCTGTGTGACCTTGGGCAAGTTACTTAACCCCAATTGCCCTCCAAAAAAAAAAAAAAAAAAGAAATTGTCTCCCTAGGTCCCTATAGCCAGCAAAAACAGATATCAGCAAAAAACTGATAGCTAGTGTTCCTTAGCCTGTATCAGTTGGACCTAGTATAGAATTTTTGTCCTGCAGACAGCCTTAGATTCCCCCTACATCTCCTCTGGGCCATGCAAAGGTATCAGAGTAGGGTATAATAGAGGACTGTTTCCATACAGATAATAATAAGCAAGGTTAAAATCTCTAGTCTGTTTTCATCTGTGGAGATTTTTTTAAATGTGTTCTATAACATTCTTCCTACTTTGTTGGCTTAGCATGTAAATAGAATTTTCACATATATATATATAAAATACATTCAAAGAATGTGACATTTATTGATTTGATAACCTATTAATTCCAGTGTCTAAGTTGTTTTAAATCAGCTGTGCACTAGTGTGGTTTGTGGAAATGGAGTCCTACCAAGGCCTCCATGACCTCAGTTCCTTTCTGATTTTGGTGTTGGCTTCAGGATAGAAGACCCAAGTCATGACTGGAATTCATCAGGTCTTTGTATATATAAAGCCACTTCCTGTAAATTTGGATAGAGAAGACAGGAAAAAGAGTAGCTGACATAAATTTGGAGATTATGTGCTTGGTTTTGAGAGAATGAAATGCCATCCTGAGAAATGTGAAACCCTGTGCTTTTCAAATAGTGGAGCCTTTTTTCTTTAAGTGTAACATGAATTTATTGATCCCTAATTTAGACTCTCATTTGCTAAATCAGTCCTTAATATCTATTGTAGTTGACTGAGGCCCTGGTTTTAAACATATGCTCTTCATTGAAATCTTAAAATCCCCATTGAAAGTTTTCTTTTTTTCACACAAATTTGGGTGAAATATTGATGGTATAGATAATAATTAAGCAGTTTGATGAGTAATGGTGGTCTCAGATGGCTAAATTAGAAAAACAGAAGGGAGTTGTAGCTAGTCATTGCCCTCTCCCCTGTTATCCTTGTTTATTGAGTGGCTGCTGTGTGCAGTGTAAGAAGGAATCTGGGGGATGGAGCACATGGCATATGGTGTCTACTTGCAAGACCATAATTTATGTGTGCTTGCCCCCCCTTACCCCATCTAGCCCTTCATCTGTCAGTAGATGTGAAGGACTTTGAAAACCTTAAATGCCCTATAAATATGAGCTGTTAGTGTTGGCCAGCCCAGCCCATAGATGGAGAATTCCCTCCACAACCCACCTGGTAAGTGGTCATCCAGCTTTTACTTGCTAAGTAATGAATGTAAGCCTGAACAGATAGACATGTGCTATTCAAAAATTCAGTTTGTAGTATATTTGAGGAAGGTACCTAATAGATAACATAAAATCAAAATAGTCGAATTTGCTTTCAACATTTTTTTTTTAAGCAATTCGGGTTAAGTAACTTGCTCAAGGTTACATGGCCAGTTATTTTTGTGTGGGTGTCAAGTATCTGAGACCGGAACCAATCCCAGGTCCTCCCGGCTCTGGGGCTGGCACTCTTACTCACTATGCCACCTAGCCGCCTCTGCTTTCAACATTTTTAAGATGTTGTATGCCTTTATTCTGGAGTGGTATTTCTTAATCTTGAGTCTGTGGATTTGGGTGTTGGTTTTTTGTTTAATTTTGGAAAACTATTCAGTACTGGTTGATTTCCATTGCAGTCCTATGTAATTTATGTTTTGTATTTAAAAACATTCTTTTGAATAAGAGTCCTTAGGCTTCAACAGACTGGCCAAGGCGTCCAGGACACAAAAAAGTTTAGTGATCCCTCTGTTCTAAGGGCAGAATTTCCTGATAGTGAAATGGAATTTTTTTTACTGGTGAATGATCATAATTGTTCATATTTATCTAACCAACCCATTACAGTTTGCCAAGTACTTTCCTCATACCTCTTTGGGGATAACTTAAGTATAGACAGTGAAGAGCTCTGTTTCCTGTAGTCTTTGCTATTAGCCATGAATTTAAGTAGTGTCATTTTCCTGGGAGTTGTTCTCCCAAGTTAGAGTTGAGTCTAATTTGAGTTGAGCTGTCCTTCCAGGGGAATTTGGTATATACTACAAACAGGAGTTGCTGATCAAAGAGCAGTTTTTTCTACACATGTATAATAGCTACCTATAGCAGTATATTTGGAGGTGAAGTGGAATGAATGAACACAAAAGTGTGTGCACACATCTGTTCTATAATTAAATTATGTACTACTGCTTTAGAGATCATCAGTTCCCTATCTGTGCTAAATTAATCCTAAATTAATTTTCAGTCCATTTTAATAATGAGTTGAAAATGGCACAATGGAATTTATTAAAATGCGAAAATCATAAAATACTGATGCGCCTACAAAGGCAGCAATAAAATATAATAAAGTGGCCTATGAAGGGTGTTAATGGAATCATTGTAGTAAGCTCAGGCAGCTCTCTGCGGCTGCTGCAGGAATTGTTGAATAGACTATGTTGAGCTGAATTTATTAGTCTGAATCTGACAATCTGTTCACCATTTCCTTTTGCTTAGGATTTTTTTATGCCATTGGTATGCATGTGATTTGTAGGATTTGCTTACAATCAGGCAAAGGATAGATGGATGTAAAAGGAGTGTTCTCTTTTTCCAGTGATCAGATTCCATTTTAGAGGCCACTCAGGTCACATTTTGTTTTCTGATTTCATGTGTTGATTCAGGTGGGTAGCATTGGTTCAGCTGGCAGTATATCTTTGCCTTTACCTCTTGCAGTTAGCTTGAGATAACAGAGGTCGAAGTTGTGAACTTCAGTAATGTTGATAATAGCCCTTACTGACTGTGTGCTTCATAAAGCACTTTCTTAAGCAGTGACAGCACTATGACTGAAGTAGGTGGTAAAACAGCTATTATCCTCTTGTTCAGTGTAGTTAACAGTGTTAGTAAAGTCATAAGGAGTGGGCATTTAAACCTTCTGGTTACTGTTTCCAGTACTCTTTGCATTGGCCCATATTTTGTCCCTGTACATGTTGGCCTGCCTGCTGTGTACATTCCAATTGTATGCTCGAGATGTTAGAGAATAATTCACAGAACGTTAGAACGTTCAGCATCATCTAATCCAGTACTTTTGTTCTGGGTTGGAAGAAGTCAGGGTAAGAAGTAGTTAAGTTACACAAGCCAGTTCTCTTAATTCCTAGTTATGGGTCTTTTCCTGCTGAGCCAGGCTGCCTCTCATAAAGGGCAGAGCTTACAAATGCACACGCTCTGGGCTGTAATGCCCTGGTTCTGCTCTTAGGCCACACCGATCCTGCCAAGGAGCTGTAACCCTTTTCTTAATTTCAAATATCATTCAAATTGTATGTTATCTTTCATCTTCAAAGCTTCTTGTGCTTTGCACCTGGGTTGCCTTAGAAATCACTCTTAGCATTTGATGCTAACCTATATGATTCTGTTTTAGGAATTTAGATCTACCATTGACAGAACCCCAGGAGCTAGAGCTGGGGAGACCTTTGGAGGTCATCTGGCCCACCTCCTTCATTTTACAGATGAGAAAGCTGTGGCCCATAAAGGGACAGGGATTTTGGCCATGTTATACAAATATAATAAGCGTCATGTAGCAGAGCCGAGGAGTGACCTAAAGAAATCCACATCTTTGGACAGTGCTGCCTCTGGGCATTATTAGCAGGCTTATGGCCATGTGGCCACTTCTGGGAATGATTTCTAAGTTGGTACAGTTCTAGAATCTCAATGATAAGCCAAGCCAGGTGTGATCGAGCATTGGGAACATTGTCTCCATCACCCAAATTTACACCATACTAGTTAGTCTTTGCTTCCCCATAGACAGAGTTGAGAGCAGAGAAGGGAGATCACTAAGTGATCTTTTTTTCTCATCTTATTTTTGCTACTTCTGTCCCATTGGCAAGTTATAAACACGCTCTGTAAATAATTAGGTCTGGAAGTTAAGGTGTCAGGGAGTCTGCCATGTTATCTCAGATAGAATAAATAAGCATTTTTTAAAAGCTGCTGCAGGAGTGGTATCTACACACATACACACACACTTACGTACACACACACACACACACACACACATATACTTTCAGTCTTTTAATACATAGATCATACCTTTACTGTAAAGCCCTGTGGGTTTTATAGTAACTCCAAAGGGCAAAATCTGACATGCAGCCATAATATTCCAAAGATAATTAATAAAGTTTTACAAATTGGTTCCAGCAGGACTTTTTTTTTTAAAGCACTCTGTTCTAGTTAAAAACAAAAGGGTTCCATATGTTCTTTTTTGGGGGGGAAGGGGAAGGTAGGGTAATTGGGGTCAGGTGACTTGCTCAAGGTCACAAGGCTAGTTTTTGTGTTAAGTGTCTGAGGCTGGATTTAGACTCAGGTCCTCCTGACTCCAGGGCAGGTTCTCCATTCACTGCACCACCTAGCTGCCCCGACCTCCATATGTTCTTTATAGAGAACACTGACTAGGTTTTTGCCCTTGGTCCTACTGTTGTCAGCCAGGAGGTGAGGTCACAAACTCCAGAATTCAGGTGGTAGAAATAGTAATGGATCTACTTTCTCTTGTTGTTTAGTGGAAGAAGCACCAAATTTGGAATCAGGATCTGGGCTTAGATTGGCAGCTTTCATTTCTTAGGGCCAAAGCTTGCAATGAATGAATGAAATAATGTATTAAGTATTTACTATGTGCAAAGCGGCAGTTAGCCAGCTGTCCACTGGTACAGTGGATAAGAGTGCCAGTCCTGGAGTCAGGAAGATTCCTCTTCCTGAGTTCAAATCCAGCCTTAGACACTTACTAGCTCTGTGACCCTGGCTAAGTCACTTCACTCTGTTTGTCTCAGTTTCCTCATCTGTAAAATGAGCTGGAGTAGAAAATGACAAATCACTCTAGCATCTCTGCCCAGAAAACCCCTAATGGAGTCATGAAGAGTTGGACACGACTGAAAAACGATTGTATGACAAACATAATGGGCAGAGCCCCGTGCTTAGTGCAGGTGATGCAAACAGAAAAGTCAGGCAGGCTCTTTTTCCCGAGAGCGCACAGCTTCAGTGAGCAGTCAGATGGGAAAGCCCTCACTGCTCAGGGCGCAGCGGCCAAGAACATGTCAGTGTTTCTGAGGGCCAAGGACTTTGGTGCTGAGAGGGTTCTTGTGCAGCTCTTCATTATGGCTGGCTGCCGAAGAGGCCAGGAGGCAATCCCCTCAGACAGAAACCAGGGGCTGCTCTCCAACGGATGGGCCTGGGCCTGGGCTGTTAGGTCCAGCTGGTAGTGACAGCAAGGAAGGGTGGGCTTCCTTTTCCACAGTTTTTGCTCCCTCAGAAATGGCTGTGGGGCCTGGGCCGGGGATGGTAGTCTCGGGGAGGCAGGGGTTGGGTTCAGGGCCCTAGGGTAGGTAGTGTCCATGATTGAGGCAGTTTGGTTTACCTGGCACATGCTGCCTCTTGTCACTCCCATAGGAAAATCAGTAAAATTAGTTGATCTCAAAGGTGTCTTCCATATAAGTGGTATGGTAGGTAGAGTGCCAGGCCTTCAGTCAAGAAGACCTGAGTTCACATTTACTCTCTCTGTGACCCTGGGCAAGTCACTTAACCACTGTTTGTCTCAGTTTCCTCATCTTTAAAATGAGGATAATAATAAAACCTATGTCCCAGGGTTGTTGTGAGGATCGAATAAGACAATAACTGAAAAATTCTAAGCACACAGTAAGGGCCATCATCATCACCATGAGCCTCTCTAAATTCTGGGAAGTTGCAAAGGGATGAAATCATGATATGTCACAATTCTGTCATCTGTTTCATAGAGTTCAAGTGAATCTATGTGAATGGGAGCGGAGAGGGCTTTATCCCCTTTCTTTCTCTGATCACCTTCCCTGGCATCTATGTAACATCATTTACCTCATTGTAGTTGATATACTGTAAAATGGTGCTTTGGCATCAAAGGTCTGCCTCCCCATCCTGCCCAATGGTGACTGTAACTACGCTGTCTTGGGCAGGTCAATGTGCCTGGCAAAGCCTCAGTTCAGTCTGCATTGTGCAGTGTATGTAATTCTGCTTTTTACCTATTTCACATTGGGATAAAAACACATGACAAGCCTCAAAGCCATATAGAAATATGATACGTTATCTTTTAAACAGTGGGGGTGGAAGAAGTTGTATTTTTGATGCCGACATTTTTGCTGTGTTTTTAAGTGCTCTCTGGTTTATGGATCTTTGAGTAGCACAGTCTCTGAGCCAGAGCTGCAAGTGAGTCTAAGACACATGGTGGGTGCACAAGCAGGAGATAATATTATCCAGGAAACAGCTCTGATGACGAAGAAAGAGAAAAGGTGGTCACTGAGACCTGTTGGGGTGATCTGGGTCCTCAGCAGCCAAGCTCAGTGCTGGCAGATGGCTGCCTGAGAACAGTGTTGAGCTGACCAGGTCCCAGAAGGACTTCAGCCCATTGAGGACAGCTAATGGCAACATCAAGTTTGTTCCTTTTTTGAACCAGAATTGATCTGAATCAAAGGGAGAGTAGAACAGCTGCCGGGGATGGGTAGAACAATGAGGACCAGCAGCAGAGAGAAATCCGGGCTACTTTATTTGACCTTTTGAGGACAGAGTCAAAATGGCTCTTAGGGCCTGGGTGCCCAGTAGAAATGAGATCATAAAATAGCCTCATGGGCATTGAAAGCTAGGAGAAAAGAGGGGACAGAATTGCTGAGGCACAGTCAGTGCTATTTAAAAATTGTGGTGAATGGGATTGGGACCACGGGACTGGAGAAGATCAGATGTTTTTTTTTTTGTTTTGTTTTGTTTTTTTCCAAAAAGAGAAGGTGATATAGTCCATAAACTATGAGCCAGTGACTCCTGGCCAGATTCTCAAACTGAACATCTAGAAAAACAGAAATAATGATCACTGAGCCAACATAGCTTAATCAGGAACAGGTTATGCCAAAGTAACCATATTTCTTTTTTTGTTCCACTTATCAAACTGGGCCACAGGAAAATTCTGTAGTGCATTGGATGATCTTATGAGAGGAAAATCAGATGTGTGCCTGGAAAACTCCATATAATCAATTGGATTCCAGGCTAGTTGACTTAGCTAGCAGAGTCCAGTGCTGGCTTGGCACCCATACAGTAAGGGCCCCAAGTTCTGTTCTTGTCCTTTGGCCATTTAACATTTTTGTCAGTGACTTGGACAAAGGCTTGTGTGGCATTCTTACCACCTGTCAGATTCACGGATAGCACAAAATGGGGGCCAACACTATTAAGGGTGAAACTGAGTCAGAACAAATGCTCAGTCTTAGCTCTGGGTTTCAGAAATCAGCCTCCTAAGTACAGTGGGAGAAGTGAGGCCTTGTTAGATAGCACTTTGTCTGTTAAATCTGGGGGATGTCCAGAGAATACAAGCTCAGCAGCAGTGAGTAAGGTGATAAGAAATCAGAAGAGCTACTGAGATCTTGGATTCCATTAAGAGAAGTGTTGTTCTTGAGAATAAGGTAACGATCTCTGTCCTCTGTCTTAGCCAGGCCACAGCTGGAGTTGTAGGTTTAGTTCAAGGACATTGACATTGTCCACAGTGGGGGGTCAATAGAACTAGAACTACTGACTGACTGGGTCAAGGGTGAAGGGAAAACTGAAGGGAGCAGCTTGGTCTTTTTCAACTCTATGAAGGGCTGTCTTATGAAATAGAAATTCATTTGTTCTCCTTATCTCAAGACAGAACTGGGATCAGTGGTGGGAAATTAAAGAGACAAATAGAGGTTTAATGTCAGGTTAAAAATCGCTTAATGATGACTTAGAGTGAAGTAGAATGGATTTTCTCTGAGCATAGTGGGTTCCACTATGCTTGGGATCTTCGGGAAGAGGCTCAATGCCCACTGGTTGGGAGGAATATAGTGGAGATTCTTTGGAGGTCTTTTCTAGCTCTAGAATCCTGTGATTCTATGAAATGAATATGTAGCAAAGAAGTGGGCAGCTCCATCTGACAAGACCAAGTACTGAGCCGTGTGGGTACCCAGGAAATCTAAAACCACAGAGGCTTTTACTTTGTCTAGTGATATGTTTATATGGAATTTTTTTGAGGATTGATTATGTTGATAGTTTTTCTCAAGTTGAGTAAGTTATAAATAAAACTATTATAAATCCTGTTCGGTCATGATGATTTTTAAAAATGTATTACAGCATTCTGTTTGCTAATATGTAGCATAGCTGAGTTCCTCCTCTCCCCTTCCCCCCACATACACATTTATATTTAAGGAAATTGGACCAAATTTTCTTTCTAGTTTTATTTTTGCCAGATTTAAAAATTCATTAAAGGCATGGTACAGTATCCCATCCTTACATTTATGAGGTTTCTATGTAATTCAGGTATTATTTATTCTTGGATGTTTTAAAATAATTCACCTGTGACCAGGTCGATTTTTACTGGGGTAATTATTTGATAACTTGTTTTATTTTTTATTCAGTGATTGTCCTTTTCGGTTATTGAGATATTATTTTGTTAGTTTGAGTAATTTACATTTTTATGTATAAATATCCATTTCCTTTATGTTTCTAATTTGAGATTTTGTATAATATTCCCTTTGTATTGTAATATTATTAGGGAATAATATTATTAACCTTTTTGTATTTGTACATCTTGTAAATTTGTAATGTTTCTTATTTGTCTTTCATTTTTTTGTTTTTTTAATGATTTGTGAATTTTATTGGTATTAGCAAAAAAAAAACCTAATTTTTATACATTTATCAATCCAAGTGTTCTTTTCATTCTTAATTTAGATTATTTCTATGTAAAGCCAAGCATGAGTTGCTTTCCAGAGGATTGCTGCTGTGGATAGCTCTAAGGTTCTGATCACATAGTATAGTGAGTTCTCTATTTATTCAACAGTAAATTAAAGCAAAACCTTCACAAAAACTAAAGTACAGCATTCATAGTGTTATAACAAGTTATCACTAAAGTGGCCACATTGTTTTAAACAAAAGATATCATTTAGTAAGTCCTTAACTCTGTCATTCTTTTTGCTTTTTTTTTTTTTTGGAGGGCAGTTGGGGTAAGTAATTTGCCCAAGGTCACACGGCTAAGGTTTTCTGTTTGTGTGTGCGTTAAATGTCTGAGGTCGGATCCGAACTCAGGTCCTTCTGACTCCAGGGCCGACGCTCTACTCACTGCACCACCTAGCCACCAACTCTGTCATTCTTAAGGAGTGAGCCTCCTTAAGGGACACAAAGTACAAAGGTTAAAGTTCTCCATCCCTAGGTTACAGTAAATCATAATTTTCTCAGTCAGCATTAAGTACCCAAGACTAGGTCTTTTCATCTTGACTGGAGGCTAGCTGTCAGATTCCATGGTTCCTCTTCCATGGTCCTAGTTCCTGCCTGAGTCTACCCAACTGTCACCTGGATTCAAAGGTAGGCAGCTCTTAGCTCTGCTTCCAATTCCTCTTCCAGTTCCCATTCTGTATTGAAGCTCACAGTGTTCAGTCCACCTCAAGTCCTTCACAGTTTCTGTTTCTTGCAAGACAAAGCTTACAGAGCCAAAACAACATTCATACACATTGCTAGCACCATCACCAATTCACTATCTGCCTGTGAAATCAACACAAACCCACATACAAGGTCTGAGAACTCAATAGAAATCATCAGTACAGTCCCAGAACCTCGAGTCCCTCCTCCAGGACTTCTGTAGACAGACAAGAAGAAAATTATCTTTCAGGGTTTCCAGTAAGGTCCCAGGGCTTCTATACAAAGTGTCACAGACAAAAATCGACACAGACAGAACAGACAAACAAAGTGCTGGGATACTATACGTTTTCTCCTTCTCAACCCTGCTCCCAAAAGTGCTCTCTTCCAGCTTGGGCGTCATTAGCTCCTCCCCGCTCCACCCCTTCCTGTGGCATCAGCAGTGGGGATTCACAAAGACTTGATGTAATCATGGGCCAGGCTCTAAAGAAACTTGAGCTGAAACAAGGTGCTAAGCACTTCTGCTTCCACTTACATTCTACTCTTGCCTTTATGATCTCTTATTGTTTTGTGACTGTTGCTTTGTCCTTTCTGTAATGATTTTATCTCATTAGTTTAGATGGCATAAATCTGCTCTTAAAATTCTTTGTGGCTGCATCCCATGGACGTTGGTGTGTGGGGCGTTGGTGACTGTCTTTTATATGCTTTTATTGCTTTCTGATTTGTTTTTCACTCAACCAGATGATTATATCAGTGGACACAGAACAGCATCTGGAATAAAACCCAGTATTTTTCTGTGATAAAAACACTAAGAAGAACTAAAATACAACAATAAAATAAAACTCAATAATAAAATCTTCCTTTAAATCTATATCCAACATCCTATGTAATGGAGAGACATTAGAAGTACTCTCTCTTTTCATTACTTTTATATGACATAGATTAAAAATTCTAGCAGGCAGACTAAAAGACAAAAAAGATATTAGAGGCGTTATGATTGGAAATGAAGATGGTGGTGCGTTAATTTTTTTTTGAGGCAGTCAGGGTTAAGGGATTTACTCAGAGCCACACAGCTAGTAAGGGTCTGAGGATATTTGGACTTGGGTCCTCTTGACTCAAGGGCTAGTGCTCAATCCATTGTGCCACCTAGCTGTCTCAAAGCATGTTATTGTTTGCAGATGATGTATAATGTATTTTGGACATCTAATTGGCTCAAAAATCATATTCAGACAAGGGAGTTTAGCAAAGTTGGGCCTCAAAATTAGCCCACAAAAATAGTTTGTATTCTTATTTAATGTCAATAAACATCAAGAAAGCATCATGAAAAAGTACTATTTATTTTTTTTAAACAAATGCTTTATTAACTTCTGTTTTACATCATTCATTTCCGCCAGATTTTGAGTTACAATCATTTTCCCCCCATTATTCCCCTACCCAACCTCCCAGAATAGTAGTCCCACAAGATATCGCTTCCTTCAATCTGCTCTCTCCCATACCTTCTCCCATACGCCCATCGACTTTTCCATTAGAGGAAGGTGAGTCTTTGTGTCCCAATGCCTGCACATCTTATCTCCCTATTACAAGCAAAAGAGTATTAATAATAGTATTTATATATATTTGAAACATTTAATGTTAAGACCTCAAATTTCATATCCATTTCCTTCCTCCCTTGTCACCCATTCCCTCTGGGAACATAAGTAATTCAGTATATGTTGTACATGTCTAGCTATGCAAAACATTATCATAGTAGATATATTGTACAAGGCTGCTTATAATTCCCTCCCACTCATCCCACCCCCCACCTAGTCCATTCCCTACATCATCCTGTCCCTCTTCTATTGTGGGTACTTCCAACCTCCCCTAACCCCAAGGATGCCCTCCCCTCCATCATCCCTCCTCTCATCCCCCTTCCCCCTATTCTGCTGCAGGTTGCGATATCCCATTTAGTATGTATGTCATTTTCTCCCTGAACCAAATTCAATGTGAATGTGGTTTTGCCTTTTTATCCTTCCTTATTCTCCCCCTCCTTTGCAACCACTTCCCCTTGCTTCTTCTACATGGGATAGTTTACCCTACCCTGTCTCTCCCCATCTCCTCTTGCCACTTTCCTTTCTCACCTCATAATTTCATCCCTTGAGTGTTCTCCCTTCCCAACAAATTCAACCTATGCCCTCTATCCATATATAACTGTAACCATATACACACACATTCACATATGTATTCATATGACCACACACCCTTCTTCCATTATTTTCATAGTGAGAAAGATATCATTAGTCCCAGTTATTGCTTTTCCATATAGGAATGTAAATAGTTCAACTTTGATAAGTTCCTTTTGATTTCTTTTCCCTGATTACCTTCTCAGGCATCTCTTGCTTCTTGTGTCTGGATGTCAAATTTTCCATTCAATTCTGGTTTTTTCCTCAAGAATGCTTGAAAGTCCTCTATTCCACTGAATGACCATATTTTCCCCTGAAACAAAATAATCAGTTTTGCTGGGTAGGTGACCCTTGGGTTCATTCCCAGTTCTTTTGCCCTCTGGAATATCATATTCCATACCCTTTGATCCCTCAGTGTAGAAGCTGCCAGGTCCTGTACTATTCTGATTGTGTTTCCACAATATTGAAATTGTTTCTTCCTGGCTGCTTGGAGTATTTTCTCCTTGATCTGGGGATTCTGGAACCTGGCTGTAATATTCCTGGGAGTTTTCTTTTTGGGATCTTTTTCAGGAGGTGATGTGTGGATTCTTTCAACCTCTATTTTGCCCTCTGGATCTAAAACATCAGGGCAGTTTTCCTTGAGAATTTCTTGAAGGGTGATTTCTAGGTTTTTTCTTTGATCATGGCTTTCAGGTAGTCCAATAATTTTTAAATTGTCTCTCCTGGATCTATTCTCCAGGTCAGTGTTTTTTCCCATGAGATATTTCACATTGCCTTCTAATCTTTCATTTGTTTGGATCTGCTTAACAGCATCTTGATTTCTCACAAAGTCATTAGCTTCCATTTGCTCCAGTCTAACTCTGAAGGAATGAATCTCCTCAGTGAACTTCTGAGATTCTTTTTCCATCTGGCAAATTCGACTTTTTAAGGCATTCTTCTCCTCATTGCCCTTTTGGGCCTCCTTTGCCATTTGAGTTAGTCTATTTTTTAAGGTGCTGTTTTCCTCAGTCAGGCTGTTGACCCTCATTTCATATTTTTCCTGCATCCTTCTCATTTCTCTTTCCAATTTTTCCTCCACTTCTCTTATTTGATTTTTAAAGTCCTTCTTAAGGTCCTCTATGGCCTGCAAGCCGCTCATGTTTTCCCCTGGGGCTTTTGGAGCAGGACTTCTGACCTCACAGTCCTTTCCCCGTTCTATGCCCGCAAAATAGGAGTCTAGGGTTACATTTTTCTGTTTCCTTTGCCTCGGCATGTTGCCACTTAATTGCTTGACTTTGGGGCTTGTTGCCACACTATGGCTTTAAGGCCAGATAGAGGAATTTTCGTCCCGAACGTGTGGGGGGCAACTTCCGTTTCTGGCAAGCTTTAAACCCACCCACGACTTCCACCCTAGATCACAATCCAGATCCAGGGAGGTTAAAGCAAGAGCGATTACCACGCAAGACTGATCGCTGGATCTTCCTACAATTTGCAGGCCGGGTGCTGGAGCTGCCTCTGAAAACTACAAAATGGCGCGTCTCCTCAGAGGCTTCTAGCCCCCAGGGGAGGGAGCTGACACATTCCCCAAATGGTCCCAAAGTCCATAGGGCACTAACCTCTTACTTTGTCCTAGGCATGTCTATGTTGATAATTCTGTAGTCGCCATAGCTGCTGGTGTTCTGGGGTTCCTCCAGCCTGCTGCTGGCCCTGCCGCCCTGGGGCTAAAACCTCGGCTCACGCGGACCTGTGCTCGGCTCCTGCGCTCTGCGCGCTGCACGCTGTCAGGTCCCAGACCACTGCGCTGGTCCTTCCTGCAGGGCTGTTGGGCTGTCCTCAGTGGGAGATTAGCTTCTCTGTGTCATTCTGTGGGTGCTGGGGCTCCAGAAGTTGTTCAGAGTCCCCTTTTACATAGTCTTGGGGGAATCTGGGGGCAGAGTGGCTTGGACGAGCTGTTTCTACTCCGCCGTCTTGGCTCTGCCCCCGATAGTTCTGTGAAAAAGTACTATTTATAATAATAAGAACTATCAAATATGTGGGAATTAACTTAGCTAGAACTACATGGTCTGTGTAAGGACAACTTATCCATAGAGATGTCTATAAAGTAATACAAAGTAGATACAAGGTGTCCTTCCTACAGAAGGGAGGAGCTGGGGGTCAGGGTGAAGAGGAGAATTCCAGGCACAAGGGGCATTCATTGTTCTTAGATGAATTGAATTTATATAGTAAAATTTAAAATTTTAATTTATATAATTAATGTAGTATTGAACAAAAAACTTCAGATTTTCTTCATAGAAATAGATAATAATGACAAAAGTTATATAGCCCATTAAGGTTTATGAAGTAAATTTTTTTTATTTACGCATATGTGTGTGTGAAATTTCATGTTTTGTCCTCATGACATCCTTGTGAGATAGGTCCTGTTATTTTCCCCATTTTACAATAAGGAAACCGAAGCTGAGGAGGGTTCAGTGTCATCTGTAATGCCACACAGCTGCTAAGGTCCAATGCAGCTTTTGTATTGAAATCTTCATGACCTCCCAAGTCTACTGACGGTGCTCTCTGGCTATCTCTAGGTGAATAAAAATCAAAGAGATACTATAGAGAAACAAATTGGCAAAAGTATCTAGGTATGTTTGATTTAGTTCTTGATTATGTTACCATTTTTTACATTTTTATAACAATAAAAGACAGTATAATCAAAAGAACAGCCAATTGGGGAAATATTTATGGCCACTTTGACAACTAAAATATATAACAAATATAACATTTGTGAAGAGAGCTCCTACATCACAGCAGTTACTTGGTCAAAAATCTAAAGACATCTTCGGACAAGGAAATATACATTTAAAACATTTAATATTTTATGACTAGAAAAACTGAGAAATGTCTTTATGCAACAATACAGAGGCAAAAAAGGGCAGCCCTTGTAGAACAGAGGGCCCATTCACCCAGATCAAGGATGTGGAAAATGTATAGGAATCCACAAAAACTTCTGATGGAGAAGTTGAAGCATTGGCTCAGATTTGATATTTTGTGCATTAAAATTAATTTGTTTCCTTATAAATTGTCTCAAAACATGAATCATTGAATTCCTAGAGACAAAATTGGGAACACACAGTGTTATGTATAGAGTAGGTGGGGGAATTTCCTGCATTGTTGAGGCCCTGAAGAGTCTCAAGGCCCAACCTCCTCAATTAGACAAATGGTGATTCTGGACATTAGCTGGGGGATTCTCTCTGTCAATCCCAAGTGTGTGTTTTCTGGGGCTCACTCTTTTAAGGAAAGAAGGTGGGATGGACCACAGTGTCATCCTATAGGGGGGAAATGGATCCCCAAATCTAGCCTTCTAGACAGAAAGGGGGGACTTGTTGGGCATAGCCTACCCCTTTTGTAGAAGGAGGTGTTTCCTGGGAGTTGTTTGTGCCAAGAAGGTCCACTGGGAAGATGCTTGTCTCTCTATCCCAGGTTGATTTTCCTTCCAGATGAGTCCAGGCCCTGAGGATAGTGGTTCTCAAGCCTATTTCACTCATAACATAATATTCTTGACTGTGAAGAATCCTGCCCACTGACTATTTCCATTAGCAGCCATATAGGAGAAGGCCAAGATTTGTCCCTGGGCAGTTTTCTTCGGTAAGAGCAGACATTTTGTAGAGTTCTTTGAATTCACAGGATTTCATGCATTTTGAGGTCAGTAGTGTGTACATGTAGTATGTTATTTGGGGTTTTTTTTGTTTGTTTGTTTTGGTGAATACTCTTCTTACCTTACTATGTATGTTGGATAATTAAAATTTAAACAAAAATTTTAATATATTTTTATCTAAAAGAAGATGGCATACAGAATTTTATATCTTGCCTAGCAAAACATGAGTGGTTTGCCATTTCCTTCTCCAGTTCATTTTACAGATGAGGAATCCAAGGTAAACACTTAAGTGACTTATCCAGAGCCACACAGCTAGTTGGTGTCTGAGGCCAGATTTGAACTGAAGAAAATGAGTCTTCTGACTCCAAGCCTGGCACTTTATCCACTATGCCACTTAGCTGCCCAAACCATTCTAATATCTTTGTCAAGAAAACCCCAAATGGGGTCATGAAGAGTTAGAAGTTACTGAAAAACAGCTGAATAATCAAAACATGGGGCATACTAGTAAAGTACGGTACCTTTGGCCCTTTGACAACTACTACAATAAGGTATAACATAAGAGTGAAGAAATGTATGCATCTCTGGGAAAGTGTTATGCACTGGAATGTGGGGAAAGGCAACCCTAAACTTTCTCTTTCTAGGGGAGTCCAAGTCACAAGGTATTCTTCTTACTGCATCAATCAGTCAATTAATAAATAGTTTTTAAATGCCTGCTATATGCCAGGCATTGAGCTAAACACCAGGAATACAAAAAGAGGCAAAAGACAGTTCCTTGCCCTCGAAGAGCTTACAAGATAATCTTACAAATATATACAAAGCACGATATTATGCAGGATAAACAGGAAATAACTAACAGAAGGAAAGTGCTAGAATTAAAAGGAAGTCAGGAAAGGCTTCCTGTAAAAGATGGGATTTTGTTTAGGGAAGCCAGGGGTAGAGATGAGGAGAGGGACAGCACGAGAAAGTGCCGAGCTGAGAGATGGAGTGGCTCACTGGTGTACCCGTTGTAAAGAGGAGATAGTGGGGTCATTTGTACATCGGCTATTTTGAGTTTTCTTTGTTTTTTTTGAGATGACACAGAAGCCTTGTACTTTGTATATTGTGACCTTGAGTATAAGCACTCTGGGGACTGGGAACCCTTTTACCTATGACCTTAAGGACTTGGACTGAAATTGCCTAAGGAAAATATGGGCAGGGCCTGAAGTTAGGCAAAGAAAAAGAATTGAAGGACGGAAACTCTCCCCAGGATGGACCCCAGGCCACAGAAGCATATCCCCTGAGCTACTAGGTCACAAGTTATAGCAATAAACAAATTGTGGATGAAAGTCATTGGAGGAAGATAGCCAAAGAAATGAAAAGATCAGGAATCTACTAAGAAAAAATGTTGACTTTTAATGATTTCCTTGTAAACACCTTGCTTCACATGTTTTTTTTCCTAATCTTTTAAAATAAGATTTCAATATAAGGAATAAAATCTGACACAAAACTGTTAGCATCTTTCAGCAGCAGAAAAAAATGTCATATAGAGATATCTCACTTATCTGGCAACCTCAGTTATCCACAGTGTTGCCAAGAACTTAGAAAAAGCCCAGAAGACCTAATCAGCCAGGATGTTATTACAAAGCCTCTATCATAAAGTTTATGCCCTTTATTCACAGGAGAACACCATAGACCCTCATTTAAAAAAAAAGCTTTATTGAAAACAGTATTGAACATCAGTCCAACCCCAGAAACTTGTTTAATAAGCATCTCAGTTTAATGAATTTCAGCAAATATATTTCCCACCCATTTTTGTTACTTACCATTATTTCTCCCCTTCCCCTCCCTCCGGTTTAACAGATGTGTACAGTCGAGCAGCAGCTCACTACTGAGAAGGCCTGTCTGGTTCTGCAGCCCTAGATCCTCCCTCTTTTCTCCCCCAAGTAGCATTTCACCCTCACATCTATTAAAGGGAAACTGCTCTGATCAAACTTCTGACCTGTAGTTGTTGTTTCCTCTCACATTCTCTTTCTGCTAACTTCTCTCTCCATCACTCTGTACAAGTCTCTTTCTCCATATTTCTCTGACTCTGTCCAAATCCTCATTTCATACGGCACAATAAAATTCCATTACATTCGTATTCTCTATTGGTTTTGGCCATTCTCCAATTCGTGGGCATTTCTTTTCAGTTCTTTGCTATTGCACATGGTTACGTTTGTTGTAGATCTCTTTAGTGTACCTGCCTCGTAGTGATATCACTGCATCAGTGAAATTAAACATTTTAGTGACTTTGGGTTTGCAGATTGGTGGAACCAACTGACAGTTCCACCAGTAGCAGACCACTGTGTTGGGCCTCGTACATCTCCTCCATATTTTTCCTTTTTGTCATCTTTGTCTTTAGTCCCTGGTTCAGAAACCATTTACAGTTATTAGAGATAAAATCCTGGCCATTTTTGTTGTCTAGTTTTTCCATCCTACAGAAGATTAGAGGCAGCTTAAAATTAGATGAATCTGCTATATGCACATGGAAAGCAATGTAGGATATTTGACAGAAAAAAACAAAACCCTTTTAATAAATGCACAGGAGAATAGGAAAAAAGATAGACTAAGACCATTTAGTCTAGGCAAAAACTTCTGTATATCTCAATACTGTCTACATGGGCAACATTGCATAGCATAATTATTTACAGTGTACTTTCCCTCTTGAAATTGTTTTGTATTACTTTGCATATATTTTTCATTTACTTATCTTTGTATATATTGTCTCCACCCCCTCTCATAGAGTGTATGCTGCTTGAATGTGAGAAATATTTTGTTTTTTTTCCTTTGTTTCCCCAGAACCCAGACAATCTTTTATACCTTATCAGTACTTGTATTTGCTGAATTGAATATAGATGAAGTTGTAACAGTAAATTAACCGTTAATTTTACATTTCCAATAAATCGTTATTCTTAAAAATAAATAAATATAAAAAGAACCAAAAGCCTTCTAACACACTGAGTAGATCTTTACTGGAGCATCTAGAGAAGAACATAAATAAAATTACCCAGAAGAGAATGGCCCAATGAGGCTGCCATCAGTCTAGTCCATGGAGGGAAGGGGTACTCAGGGTAACAAGATCATAGAGCCTGAGAGAATGGAAGAAGTTATTTGTCACAAGTGGCCACCTCATAGAATTTTTAAAAATACATTTCTTTTCAGATGGCAATCATCATTAGGTTTTTTTTAAGTGCCTCATTCCTGACTTGAGTCATCTCTTCCAGCTTTAAATCTGTGATCCTGTTATTTGATAACCAAAATTCTTTCTGAGATGAGAATCCCTTCTTCCAGAATGAATTTTGAAATTGAGGTTCATACACAAAAAGAACTAAAGCTTAACAGAAAAAAAATTGTTCGACAGTACAAAGGCGAGTAGGGGCGGCTACGTGGCGCAGTAAGAGTGCTGGCCTCAGAGTCGGGATGACCCAGGATCGGTTTCGGCCTCAGTGGTTAGCACCCATACATAAATAACTAGGCGTGTAACCTTGAGCAAGTTACTTAACCCCAATTGCATTAAAAAATTTTTTTGTTTTGATTTTGTCCTTGGTCATAGGAATTCTTTATCATTAAGCATCCCAAAGCAGTTTTATGAAGGATTTAGATGCATTTGCCCTCAGAACCCTAGCTGTTACTTTCTTCAGAAGTATGTCCTTATTTTCAGAAGAGGTCATTGAGGTTCAGGCTGGAGAAGAGATTTGCCCAAAGTGTCACAGAGAACAGTAGAACTCCTCATCTTATGGCTCCTTTGCACTTGTCTATTAGACTATACAGCAGTGGTCAGGACACATATATAAAGCGCCTACTGTGTGCTAGGCTTGTGCTAATGCACTGAGGATTCAAAGAAAAACAAAGACAGTTCCTGTCCTCGTGTCCTAAACTTTTTAGTGAAGCGTGTTTGAAGCATCTTCCTTTTGGAAAAGTCCAGTTTATTCCCCCTTACTCTTAGGATGGCTGGATTTCATTGCCCAGGAACTCATGCCACCAAGAAGGGAAATCTGGGTAAAGTCACAGCAGCCTGAGCCCATCCATGGGCGTGTTCCATATCGCCCTCTGCCAACTGCTCAGCCAGCAGTTAGTGCCCTGTGCTCTTCACTGCTTTTTGCATGCTTTCTTTTATTCTCCTCCTGGTCTTTCCCCCAGCACTCCTTGTTCTTTTGAACAGTCTTTCAACCCACAATATTCTGAGTAATGAGGCCAAAGGAAAAGTAGGATCATTTTGTAACTAGAGGATTTTATGAAAGAGGTGACATTAGAACAGTTTTTAACTATATATAAACACACAGAATTTCAAACTGAGAAGAGTGAAGACACTCTAGACATAGGGAACAAGGCAAACAGGAATAGGAGGAGGAAAATACTGGACGTGCATAAGGGAACATCCAGAGTATGCTGGACTGGAGCATAGATGGGAATCATGACATGAACCTTGCTTGACAGTCAGAGAAGGCTAGAGTTTATTCCTAAGGGCAGTAGAAGTACACTTCAGATTTCATGAGGAGGGATGATATAACCAAAGCTTTGCATAAAATTTGCGTCTGGCAGTTGTGTGAAATAAAGTTTCAAGAAGGAAGAGAATGGAAGTAGGAAGAAGCAGTAGGAGGTTGTTGCAATAGGCCAGATATGTGGTGATTGGATCTAATATGCTGTGATGGTTACAGTGGGAATAAAAAAGTGGAGGAAAGTGGGGTGGAGAGGCTAAGGGGGGGGATGAGGGGATATAAAAGAGGGCAGACTCAGGGGGAGGGGTAATAAGCATGCTTGCCATCTTGGGGGGGGATAGGGGAGAGATCGGGAGAAAAACTTCAACTCAAAATCTTGTGGAAATGAATGTTGAAAACTAAAAATAAATAAATTCTAAACAAAAAGAAAGAAAGAAAAATAGGATGGACAGGAGAGATGTTGGGGGAGGTATAATCCAAAGACTGTGGTCAAGTCAAGAAATTGGGAGAGGTTTAATCAAAAGACCTTGGTAACAAATAGGGAGAAGGGAGAATCATAAAGTTTAACACCAAGATTAAAGATAAGGAACAATAGATTCAAAGTACAATAAGGGAGATTTGGAAAGCCTCAGATGATTCTGCAAGAGTAATATAAGGAAAACCATAAAATCCTCCTTGTTGGACTAAATAACAAAAGCTTAAGCAGTCATGGGAAGGGATTAGTTTCATCATTTGAAGTGCCATGGCCCTTCAACTAGGACTTCAGTTAGTTGGCCCTCTCCATTTTAGAATGTGTTTCATATCTTCATTGGTTATCTCGTTGGCCCCCCACGCCAACATCTTCTCTCTGTACTGTTCTCTCTCCATTGATAATTAAAGGTTCTCTTCAAACCAGACTCAGTAATTCTTTAACATTTGTAAGCATGATGAATTTTTGCTCTGTTGTTTAAAAGTTGCTGCCTTACACATAGTAGGTGCCTGGTAAATTTTTGTCAGATTAGGTTCTGAAAATTAAAGTTTTCTTTACCCAGGAAGCTTGTTGAACATTAGTAGCTAGTGTGATTTTGTCCTGTATTTCATCTCCTCATTCTCACTCTGACAACTGCACATAATGTGGTAGAGACAGGAAAGAAATATTTTCACGTGTATGTGAAATATTAAGCCAAAGCTTCTTTTGTTCTCTAGACTGTTTGGGACAATGAGTTGGGAAATAGAGCACGTTACACCAAGCTAGAGGGAAGAGGCAAAATAAGATGACAAAGTCAAGATCCAGAAAGAGCTCAGTGATGGAGATCTATAGACTAAGCCTCACAGGGTGCTCCAAATGGAGCAGGAAATCAGTTTTGCAAGCACAGGGTGGGGGACAAGTGGCTAGACAGCTCTTGTGTGACGAGGATGTGACAGCTTTGGCTTTTAGTGGCCTGCAAGTTCCAGATGTGTCCACACTGGTCTGTAGAGAAACCACAGATCTAATCCCATCTGAGGCCTTATGGATAGAGGCTCAGTGTCCAAAAGGGAGATGTCCTTGCCTTGCTCCAGTCTGTCCTGATTAGACCGCATCTGAAGTATGTCATTAAGTTCCAAACACATTTATAGGAAAGACATTAACAAGCTAGAGTGCATCCAGAGAAGGTCAGCCAGCATGATGAGACAACCGGACACTGTTCTGTGAAAGAATACATCGAAAGAACTTGGGGCTTTTTTAGCTTCGGGAATAACCAGAAGTGCAATCTCTGCCTTCAGCCATTTGAAGGGCTGCCATATGGAAGAGGAATTAGCCAATTAGTTTGTCTTTGGAGAATAGAACTAGAACGATGGCTAGAGGTTACCGAAGGACATATTTCCTAGTGAAGTCACCATCCCAACACTTAAGATTGTCCAAAACCAAAATGGGCTGCCTTGGAAGGAAAGGGTCCCTGTCACAGGGATATTTAGGCAAAGAGAGTGTTGGTTGAGGAGGTATTCCAGTTGTTTTGAGAAGGGATTCTTGATTGTGTGATGTTAACTGAAGGCTATCTGATGCTGTGAAGTTGCATTTCACTTTAATTTTACTTTGGATTTTGACAAGACTCTTTCAAGATGCTAAGGGAGAACCTTGACCCTGTTGTGTGTGGTGCCTTCCACATAGTTACAAAGCATTACTTGTAATAGACCCCCCCCCCCCCACCACACACACACACACACACACACACACACACACACACACACACACACACACACACTTCCTGACTTCCCTTCCCCCATATGACCTGATTCAGTGTTGGCAAGTAATGGACATTAACTTGTATTGCAGCCCAGACAGCTGTAACAGCACCAAAGATGTGGAAGAAACCAAAAGATCGGACCCGAACCCCTGAAGAGGCCTTCGAGGCGGAATCAGAGGTAAGAGAGTGCTGGATTTCCACAACTCAATTTCCACAATTTCAGGTCAGCCAAGCCTTTCTAAAAATCACAGTTGGGTAGGCCCCTTTCTCCTGGGCCTAAAGAGACATTTATTGATTTCCTCAAACTTTTTAGGTTGTATTTTTCAAAAACCCAGTTACTCTGGGACTTGCTTTACCTACTGGCTTCCTAACAGTTTTGTTGCATTTCTTCTTCCCTTTGCCAGAGTAGGGGGAAATTAGCCTGTGTCAGCTGTGATAGCTTATGTTGGAAGCCATTCCATTCTCTCTCTTTTAGCCCATCTGGAATGCAGGGTATTCATTTTACATTACTACTCTCCTGATCCTCAATAAATTAAATTTACTCCATATTAATTTGAATAGATCAGCTAATCAAAGTAGCACTAAGTTTTTGAGATTTTACTCAAATACAGATGAATGATAACAGTGGAAATGTGATGGCCCATTCCAGGGAAATTCAAAGAGATATTTACTTGTGTGACCTCTTTCAAATTAGCCCCACAGTGGGCACTCCACAATTATTAAGCTTTTCCCCCCTCAGTTATTTTCCTAAATTAGATTTTATTGTAAATGGCAAAATAACAATTTCAATCAGAGTCCTCAAGACAGGATTAAGAGTAAAACAGTCCTGAGGGCTGGGGTCTGCAGTTTTATAATCATAACATCATTGCTATTCCGAAGAGGGAAAGTGGACAGCAGTGTGGCTACAGTTGACTCATAGCCCCAGTCATAGAATCTTCTTTAGTATAAACCATTGTCTTAAAATAATTGCTTCTGTAAGAAGTCAGGAGTTAGCATTCTAGACCTAGACATTTTGGGATGGCTACCTGTACGTGTGTACTCTGTGCAGCTAGCTCTAAGTCTGATCACCTCCAGGCAGGCAGGCTAGGCGGTGTTCCCTTGTCATTGCTCCAACATGATGCTCTGTTGATGTCACAGTTAGTCCCATAGCAACCACTAAAATGTTGCATGCTGCAATTTCATTGTGGTGATCAGGAGTTAAGAACAGGCAGGAAGTTAGAGAGCTGTTGATAGCTGCTGCACAGGTGTCAACAGCTGGACAAGAAAATGTTGCTCCTACAGAGGATCAAATGCCTGCAGCCCCTTCCTGAGGCTGGAGAGTCTCCCACATTCCCGGTACGGTGACAGGGTTTCTCTGGGTTGAGCCCCCTCAGGCAGCACTGTTGGTGAGCTTTCTCCTAGCTACACGTCGGACAGATAGTCTTTATATCTAGAGGCTGCTAGTCCTCCCACACTACGCCGCTGGCTGGCTGGCTGGAACCAGGCCCTGCCTCTCCAGCCCCGCTCCTACCTTACTGGCAAATGAGGAGGTGTTAGGAGGCAGGAGGGGGTTTGCTTCTTTGGAGGCTGGATGCCCACCTGCCTTTCTCCAGAATGAGCAGCAGTTAGCGACTTTGGTGATGGCTCCATAAAGGCCTGCTGTCACAATCTTCATCCCATTTGCCTCTTTCTGGTAGTCCTGAAGGAATCGCCTTTCTCAGTTAACCTTGTAAACTGTCCTTCTTCTGGTTCATCTAAAGTTAAGTGTTAAGAGACCTGTCAGCAGAGGACGGGGTTTGTTGTCCCTGCCGTCCCTGTGTACGTCAGTAGGCCTGCTCTTCTGGAATCATTCACCAGCAGTCTTAAATTGCTGCTTAGACGATGACAGGAAGGATTCCTCCTGAATACCTTTTTAATATTTTTTAGAGAGAAGTCTTTGTGGAGCAGTTATTGGAGGATGCAGGTGCCCCCGACACCCTGCGTGTAAAGATGTGGAATTCGGCCATAGAGGAAGGCACTGTTGCACATTTGGCTTCGATGGCATTATGTGTATACATTTTAAAAACCCAAGCTACAAATGCTACCAATTGCTCTCCAAGGAGCTGATGATGATCCCAGTAAATGCCTGCCCCACCCAGCCCAGTGCAGCTTCCTTATGTCCTCTGCTGCCTTAGTAGACTGCATTCAGCATGGGATTGTGGCTGCCTTTGGAGAGGTTTCCAGTGTGACCTCCCAGCTGCCTCCTCGGTCCTCGGCCTTTATCATGCTTCATGGCCCTGGTTTCTTTAGGCTTCTTCATCCAGGTGGAAACCGAGTCTCTGTGTGTGTGTCTTTCTAGTAATGAGCAGTGAGGACTTTTCTCACAGGTCATGGGCTTCAGTCTTGCTCTCCACCTCACCTTCTCTTCTGCACGTGCTACTTTTGGTATTGCCCATGTTCAGAAACAAGGATGTGTCACACACAATGAACTGCGTGATGTGGTTTTCTTGATTTTTAATAAAATTATCTTTAAATGCCACTTACATATAGGTTGTTGCTATCAGATACCTACAACCTGAGTTGGTAAAAGAGTTTTTAAATTAAATTTTCAATTGGCAAAAATCTATTTCCCCCATTCCCCTCCATTAAAAACCAAAAGTAGGGGCGGCTAGGTGGCGCAGTGAATAGAGCGCCGGCCCTGGAGTCAGAAGGACCTGAGTTCGGATCTGGCCTCAGACACTTAATCCACACAAACAAAAACCTAGCCGTGTGACCTTGGGCAAGTTACTTAACCCCAATTGCCCTAAAGGGGCGGCTAGGTGACGCAGTGAGTAAGAGTGCCGGCCTCGGAGTTTGGATGACCCGAGATCAGATCCGGCCTCAGAAAATGAGCACCCACGCATAAATAATAATAATGACTAGCCGTGTAACCTTGAGCAAGTTACTTAACCCCAATTGCTTTAAAAAAAAAACAAAACCAAAAGTAAATAAACCCCTTATAACAGTTATGTATAGTCAGACAGAACAGATCCCACTTTGGGTATGTATTGGAAGAATTTTGAAGAAATCAAATTGTATTAATTATCAAAAGAAGCAAAGTATGAATGATAAGCCATATTCGGGTTCAGTCAGTCTCCCTCCAGCATTCAGGAAATAGCTGCTTTCTCCCATATGTAGTCGATAGAAAAAGGTATTGTTTCCAGATGCTTTTGTTTTCTTGGAACTTCAGACCTTCATTATTTTCTACAGAGCATCCTCTTACCACTCACAATGCTGTATTCTGCCTCTTCCTCCAGCTTTCTTTCTCCATTTGTAAAATGTACCCTCCCGCAGTACTCATCTATGTCTAGAGAGCAACGTCTTAGAATAAATTGGTGACTAGTAGTAAGAGGTTGGCCCCTGCGTTTGCCAGGAGATAGCTTCTGTACCAGGAGATAGCTTTTGTACCAGGAGATTTTTTGTACCAGGAGATAGCTTCTGTCCCTTCAAACAAAAACTCGATTACTTCACAGATAATTTGAGGGAAGAGTTCTTTGTGCCTCTTTGTGCCTCTGCTCTCATTCTCATCTGAGCCTGGGTGGGCCTCTTCTAACATTGCTATGTCCTGGGGCGTGGAAGGCCTCTCAGAGAGAGCCTGCCCGTCCCTGCAGCTGCTGTGTGAAGCAGGCTAGGATTTCAACCTTCAAGCTGGATTAGGCTTCTGTGAATTTTACATTGAGATGTTCTGGGGAGTGTGCAGGACACTTAAGCACTTGCTTCCATTGGCTGCTTGAAAGTGGGGTGATCCAAGAGATGCAGCCAGTGAGACCAGCTTGTTCTTCTGTTCCTCTGATAGAGAAGGCCGACCTCACTGAATGGAAGCTGGATAAGACGAAGGTCTTGCGGAATTCTAAACTTTCTCTCTCAAAATAGAATGACAGTCTCCCTCTAGTGAGGCTGAGAAACAGCCTTTCAGTGTTTGTTATTTCTGAACCTTTTCCTGAAATCTCCTCGTGGTGGCCAGGAGCAGACTGTGAGAAGCCCCTGACTTTGGCCGGGGGAGGGGCTGCCTAGTTCCTGTTGCTTACTGGAGGCCGGCACATTAGGGGAATTAACAGTTCTTTCCATTCTAAGCCTTAGTATATTTGGCCTTCATTAGTCATAATTAAACCATTTTAGTAACACTGGTGATTGTCTGTGTTAGCCCAAGGGAATTAATGCAGTGTCTTAAATAAACTGGTCATGATACTTCTGTATGCTATACATGACAGCATCTCATAGTGAGTCCCAAGTGGTGTGTGTGTGTGTGTGTGTGTGTTTGTGTGTGTGTGTGTGTGTGTGTGTGTGTGTGTGTGTGTGTGTGTGTGTGTGTGAATGTATTTCTACCTGTACACATATATACCTTTGTTTTAAAATGTAATCTCTATGTTCACTTATACTTCAGCCTAAAGTTGAAGAGGAGCTTTCAGGTGACAAAGTACTTGAATCTGAACAGGATAAAATGAGCCAAGGGTTTCACCCTGAGCGAGACCCCTCTGACCTTAAAAAGGCAAAAGCTGTGGAAGAAAATGGAGAGCAGGAAGTTGAGCCCGTGCGTAACGGAGCTGAGAGCGCTTCTGAGGGGGAAGGCGGCGATGTGAACTCGGGCTCCCCAGACAGTTCTGGCGACGGCGTGGCCTTCCCTCTGAAGCCAGGTGAGTCCTGTTCCCTCCACTGCTAAGGCTAGAGCAGATGGGCCAGGTGAGAGGCACTGGAAGTGGAGCCAAGTGGTCCTTTTCTCTGGCATTTAAGACACAATTGATGAAGGCCATAGATGAGGAGCTCCTGGAATTTCTGACTTCTCTCGTGTCTAGATGACTTTCCAGAATTGGTGTGGTTATTATACGGGGTATCCAAAAAGTCTTAATGCAATTTTAAGGTTTAGTAGCTTAAAATTATACCGAGACTATATATCTAGCAAGAAAAATGCATTTAACTTTGATTAGAAGAAAATACAGGTGTGTATTTGACATATGAAAAAGAACTAGGTACTCCTGAGATCTGAACCAAGGTGACTCACCTTTCTTTGCTAAAGCTACATTGCAGAGCCCTATGCTGTACCAGAATAGGATTTGTAGCAGCGGAGGATGAAGCTATGTGAGCTCAGCACCCCAGGGACACCCACTATCACCAGACAATACCAGAGAGCAGACCTCCTTGCAAATATAACTATGGCCTTTTAGGTTATTCTGTTGCTATTTCCCGTTCTCCCCTGTGGATATACAGTACCTAATGTGGATTCATGGGGAAAGAATTTTTTTTAAGCAAAATGTTTTGTGGGGGTGAGAACCCCCACTCATTATACCTAATTTGGAAAGACTTTTGCTGGAAATTGGGTTT
Organism: Gymnobelideus leadbeateri; assembly: GCA_011680675.1. Taxonomy (NCBI): domain Eukaryota; kingdom Metazoa; phylum Chordata; class Mammalia; order Diprotodontia; family Petauridae; genus Gymnobelideus; species Gymnobelideus leadbeateri. The sequence continues at coordinate 99 of WOXC01010389.1, read as the reverse complement.
GAATTTAGAATGCATAGAACCTCCAGAACAAACTGGACTTATGTTATCTCCATCAAACAGCTACAGAGGAACCTATTTTCTGTGGTGGCTTTTAGTATT